>WAAB01001002.1:136264-211421 GCA_013389865.1 Piaya cayana | reverse complement strand
GTTCTGCTAACCTCCTTCTTCATCTCACTCTGCACTGAGAACTCTGTCATCTCATGATCACTGCCCCACGTGTCCTCCAACCCTCACATCACCCACAGGGCCTTCTCTGTTCATGAACAGTAGGTCCAGGAGGGCGCCGTCCCCATTGGTTCGCTCACCAGCCGTGTGAGGAAGTTGTCTTCCACACACTCCAGGAACCTCCGGGACTGCTTCCTTTCTCCGGTGTTATACTCCCAGCCTATAACTGGGAAACTGAAGTCTCCCACAAGGACTAGAGGTAGTGATCTTGAGACTATTCCCAGTTGTTTGTAGAAGAGCTCATCTTGGGTGGTCTATAGCAGACTCCCATCACAATACCTGCCTGCCCATGGGCTCCTCTGATTTTTACCCACAGGCACTCAGTCCCTTCCTGACTGTAATCCAGCTCAAGGGTATCAAAGCCCTCTTCTGCCCTTCCTGAAGAGTTTATAGCCCACCATGGGTACACTCCAGTTATACGAGTCCTCCCATCACGTCTCCGCAATGGCAATCACATCATACTCTCCTTGACCTACCACAGCTTCCAATTCCTCCTTCTTATTTCCCATGCTGCCTGCATTGGTGTAAATGCACTTCAGCTGAGCTGGCAAACCTACCTGAGAAACCCAGCAGCCCTCATTTGAAAAGTAGCTGGCAGAAAGCCCATTTCATCAAGTCCAATCACTCGGACTGTCTGCTCCTTCAGGACAAGCTTGTTTGCCTTAGCCTTTCCTTCTTCACCCCAGTGATTACAAATGAAGAGGAAAGTAAAGAACAGAGCAAAGAGATGAACCTGGAGAACAGCTGACAGCATTTTTGCCAAGCACACTGCACTCACATGGCAGGACACAGGTGCCTACAAGAGAGTGGGCTTAGAACAATTTGATGCAAACAGTAGCCTCAAGCTACTTGTGTCAAAGTGTCCAAGAGAGTGCAATGGCTTCAAGGAATCATCTAGCAACATCTCATGGGCCCCTGCTACCTTCCTCATTAAACTTTGAACAAAGCTGCAGGGTGTGTTAGTGCCTAAAGACATCCTGAAAATCTTTCTGAAAACGTCTGCTACTCCTTACAGAACAAAATTTTGGCTTTGGAGGGGAAGTGAGAGGTGACACAAGGAGAAATTACTGGTGAAAGATGACTTGCTCTGGCTGCATTGAAAGTATGCAATCTGCACTGGTGGCAGGCCATAAAAATACTTGAATCATCTGTCATAATTGATAAATAGATATATCTAAATTAAGTTATTTTTCTGTAATGTCTTTCATTAAGTACCACATTGATTTTAAAGATGACAAAGAGGCAGGCCACTATGTAGATCCTCATCTTTGTTCTCCAACCTGCACTTAATTAATTATGAGCTGCTTTAAAAAATAATTTAGGACAGTGCTTCCACTGCACATTGCTGAAGTTTGAAACTGTTCCTGTGTGTTTATGTACCAGAACACATACAAAGCACTCCCTTCAGTCCATCTGTTGAAAAAAAACCCAAACCACACAATACCCAGCCCCAGTGTTGACTAACTGAGGAAGTTAGGCAAATGGAAGGCTGGTTCTTCTCTCTGCTTATCCCCCTTCACTTAATTCTTTGCACAGTCACCTAGTTCTGCTTAATTATAAACACCTATATTTTAAGGTTTTTCATGTGTCATGTGGGACAAGCACGCCAATTACTGTGATGGGCAAATAGCTGTGGCTTGATCTCAGAGCAAACCATTAGTCATGGTGATGACAGCTTCAGATGCTGAATTTCTCACATCAGGGAACAAAGTTAGTGATATATTATTTTTAATAAAATAATTGCTCTCATGTAGTATTTAAAATAATTTTAAACATCTGATCAATAAGATACAGTACACACAAATACGGAAAATGCTGCACTTTACATAAAAAGTAAAGCTAAGCATTTAATTATACAAAACAATTTTGCTTGGTGCCATCAATATCTTGCAGACTAAAGTTTAGTCAAAGTACTGCTTTTCATATATATCTCCACTATATATACATATACAAATAATTTACAACATTCATTTACTACATTCATTTACTAGTGTTCCAACACAAAAAACCAACCAATTCAAAACCTCATGAATTTGGTAACTATCTGCACTGGTTCTGCTGGCGGAGGGCATTTGAATCATCACTTCAAGTTTTGAAATACCATGCCAAATAATTGTAGGAAGCTTGTTCCTCAAAAGAAGAAAGTTTCAGCAGGAAGCTATTCAATATTGTCAGTGCTTTTCCCCACCGGTCCTGGGAAACAGCCATGCTATACAACACTGCATCATGGGAGGCAACGTTTGGAGTTTGGAGGCTGGGGAGAAGCATAACCCAGAATTTTTTCCTGCCACCACAAGGCAGCCTTTACCAGCAAACAGCAAAACTTTGAATCTATTCTAGCAGTCTTACTAATCCAGAGTCCTCTTTGCTAAATGGAAACCAGGCAACTGTCTAAATACTTTCCTGTTTGTGAAGTTTCCCTGTTAAACCACATAAAGGTATTAAAACAATATTCTAAACAAAGCAGTGAATCCTGCGCTTTGCAAACACTGCTTTTCTCCTTAAGAGAGTCTCCAGCAGAAAACATCTCAAGTTTTCCCTTTTTTGCAGTCAGCACAGGTTGCTTTTGTTTATTTCTTTCTACATCTATGCTTAAGTTCAATGCTATTTTTTACATCTACAGAAAGATAAACTGTTTCTTGTTTACAGTTCCTTTATAGGCTCTTTCACTCCTTACATTCAAGTTTAGTAGCTCCAAACTTTCCCCAAACATTGAAGTATGCCCTATCTACATTGTTTGATGTACTTAAATCCCAAGAAAGAACAATTTTTTTCAACTTCCCTCAGTCACTTGCTCAGAGGGAAGGGGGAATGCATTTAAGGTGAAGTGGGAGTGGGAAAGCACCCCTCATTCCTTTTGCTTGCTACTTTGCTCTCCACCAACAGGCATCCAGTTTTAACTCTGAACCCAGAAATTTATGGAGATGCTGAGTCAAGTAGGCAATACATTAGCATGTTGACTGACTGCTGGTTCATTATGAAATACAGTTGCCATGCTATGCAGTGCCTTTAAAGTGTTATCTGCTTCCTAAATGAGGTTGGATTAGAAGGCACTATATGTAGAACAGATGTTGCAGATTCTGGAGTACTGAAGCAAGTGACATACATATACTAGGGACACGTATCAAGCCCTCAGAGCCTGCAAAGCAGTCAAATGCAAGCAGGTAGTCAGGTGCTTGTGTGTGCAGCTCAGTGTTTTCACTGGTTTAAGCCAAATATTATTAAAAACCCTACAGGTGCTAAGTTAGGCATTTCATAAAAATGTTTATCTGTAAACAAGAATTATCCTTACAATTGACCATTTTCCAGAAATTGGAAATTCAAGACAGTGCAATAATGCTTCAGTGTTTTCTTTGGCAGTAGACAGCAAGTTGAAATGTAAAATTCAAATCACTTCAGAAGAGCACGGTACAAGGTTAGAGAATGTTTCATCTCCCTCTCTTGTTCCATGCAGAATATCAAGTCCCTGAGACAGACACGAGTTATTCTTGGACAGAGCAGCTGTTTCGTAAGGCTAAAACCTGATGATCCAGGAGCAATTCCATTCCCTTTCAAATCCTAAACAAGGGAGGGAAAGAGAAAAAACCAAAACATTAGAATTCCATGCAAATACAAGCTTTTAACCAAACTGGTTGGATTATACTGCCTACTTGCATAAAACTAGCCTGATGATGTTCAAGTTTACATGTTGAAAACTAGCAATCCAGAAGTCCTTGTGCATTAAGTACTCTAACAGAAAAAGGAAGCACTTGACAGTTAATGGTTTATTTCTGTCAAAGTAATGAAAACACTTTGGAAGAAATCTATCTTTTAAAAAAACTGTATTATTATGGTAAGATAAATAACGTCCATTTCACTGAAGTCATGCTTGAACACTTGCACTGAAAAGGACAAACTAACTACAAAGAAAGTACTACCATGGTGCCAGTGCAGACCCCCAGGTGATGCAAGGCTCTTAACTCCAACTTGCAAACCCAAGCTCCAGAAGTTTCCTCTCTTGAGGAAAAACCATCACTGCAAGTAGGCTCTAGCCTTGAAACACGGCCAGGAGAAACTCCTACCCTGGCTATCACCAGTGATTTCTCCTTTAAGTGAGGAACAAACACATACAGTTGAAGCATCCACACGTTCAGAACACTGTATCCAAGCGTATCTATCTGTCTCAGTCAGCTGCCTCACTTGGTTATGAAAGCACAATTGGTAGGAGATGACAATGTTTAGTAGTTATACATTCAGGCTACTGGAATGAGCAACCCCCGTGCATTCCAAAATGCCCCAAGATTTATTATTAGGGGTGGGGAGGAAGAAGATTACTATGAGCTGCACAGTAGACTGGCTACTTATCTTGGAGCCAATCTATGCTACACAGCCAGTCTCTTATCACTACTGGAGGGTTCTTGGTAATGAATGCAATTTGTACAAATACGAGTGCTCAGTCTCTGTAACTTCAGCAAGGCAATGCCTGCCAGCATCAACACCACTTGGAGATGGTGTTGCTTGGATGCCGTGTTAACTATATCAGTTCTTACCCTAACATTCTCTGCAAGACTTCAGCAAAATTACTTTGCCCACTTTGCTTAGAGAAATCTGTTTAAAAACTCCATATTAGAAAAAAATACCAGTGCTGGACTATCTACAGTTATTAGGGAGAAAGCATTGAAATTAAAAAAATAAAGAGATTCACCAGAGAACACTCACTAACCACAGAAAACCCAGGGCATATTGCAGAAATGGAAGCTGTATTTCTTACTAGTGGCATACAGGGTATTCAGCACCATTTCATTTGCTTTACAGTCGATACTATTAAACACTATGAAATGCCATCATTTGAAACTTTCAGTTTGTTAAATGGCTTGGAACAAATGTGTGTGCGAGGGAAGACTGCTGGCCACATTGCACAGAGAGGGCACTGCTGTCCTGGTAAGACACAAAAGGGTCACAGTTCAAGTTTGTCATATGACAACCCTGAAGGATCCAGGGAGAAGATAGTTCTGCAATGCAGCTGCCAGCACGGGTTGAAAAGGAGGTCAATCCAACAGGATGCAGCAGAAGGCCTGAGGCAATGTTATAAATGAAACAAACCCCAAGGGTTTTCAGTAACCCAGCAGCAATGTCCTTTATAATTCAAAGAACTTTACAGAGGTGAAAGTATTTTCTCTTTAACAGTCATTAAACTAGAAGTCTTACCTTTAAAAAGGCACAAACAAAGCCAACTCAATCCTGTTGACTCCTTTACAAAAAAGAGGCAGCAAGTACAAATCCCCAAGTCTGCTTTGGAAGCTGTTGGAGCTGCAAGATGCTACAACAGGGCAGAAGTGCCAGACTTCCTGCGTTTGAGTTATGGATTTGTTTATTCTTAAATTCTTACCCATCATGCCCAGTGCAGAGACATAAAGAGATGTTATGCTGTAATACCACATTCAAAGCCCAAGCTT
This sequence comes from Piaya cayana, assembly GCA_013389865.1. Classification (NCBI taxonomy): domain Eukaryota; kingdom Metazoa; phylum Chordata; class Aves; order Cuculiformes; family Coccyzidae; genus Piaya; species Piaya cayana. The sequence goes on along the minus strand of WAAB01001002.1, from coordinate 205,908 downwards.
ATTCTGGACTCTTGTTTGCTAAGACAGTCAGTTCATACTTCTAAGAGTCATGCAGCATTACACCAGACTACCAAAGCTACTGAGCACAGCATTGCAGGGGCTAGGGGCTCTTTGTCTAGTTACCAAACATAACCAAGTTAAAAGGTCCTTCTCTCAAAGGACACGGTGGTTTAAAAATAAAGAAGCCAACAGATAGCCTCAGTCCTTCCAGTCCAGATCAGGACTGGTCTGGGGACCTCAGTCTGAACTAAGTTTAGACCGGGATGGGCACTAACTCCTTTAAGTTACTGTCCCCTACAATTGTATTGAAACACTTTTTTCATGGCTTTGGACCAAGCAGTGGAAGCTTATGTAATACCTGTCTTTTTTGGTTCTCCAAATCTCATATGACACAAAGTGCAAACACTTGAAGTTAAGACTCCATCTGTGCATCATAATAAACCACCACAAGTGTCTCTGTAGTTGTTCGAGACCTTATTTAAGAAGTGCCCAACTCTTGAGCTCTCCAGCTGACACAAGGGATGCTTTAGAGGAGGGTTCTGCTGCACAGGTCTCAGAGCCTCCTCTCCAGGAAGTTCCTCTTGGGCAGCAGGTCGGCCTTGCCTGGCCCTAGGCAGTCAGCAGTCTTCTCCTCTATGTCTTATATACTCCTTCCTGCACAGAGGCCTCTTCACAATGCTTTTGAGACCTTAATATCCTGGTTCAAACAACACCAGCCCACTCTTTGCTCCCAAATGTACCTATTGTATTACTCCCAGTTGGGCAACAACCACTTGTCTTGCTATTTTGGGGGTTTCTTCACTGCAAAAGTCTCCAGCCTAAGCTGACAGCTTTGTGAATCTCTTCTGAGGGGAAGTGAAACATGCTGCATTTCAACCAGGCCACAGACAAGTACAAAGATAAGTGAATATAAAATGCATCCCTGCAGAACCAGTTCTAGCAAAGGGTACTGCAACCAGTCTGCACCCTTTTTTCTGCAACATCCAGTTATCCAGTCTTAATTAGCAACATTTTTTTTCTCTCTCTCTCTTTTTTTTTTTTTTTTAATTGGAACATTCCTCTTCTCCACAGGGGAGGCTGGAAGACATCAGCTGAAAGTTACCAACTTTCACTGAAACCCCACCATCCCACTTTCTTTCCAGAAGAGAAACAGAGACATGCAGCCCAGGATGGGTAACTACAAGTCAGCTTGGGTATCAACAGCCGACAGGCCTGTTCAGAAGCTAGGTAAGGTCCTCTAGTAATGAGGCTCTGGAAACCATACTTCACAGCACTGAGACCACCAGCTGGCTTGAAAACCAGCCCCAGGAGGCTACGTCAGCTGCAGTCTTGCTTTTAGCCTGTCCTCAGAGTAAAGTCATATCAACAAATTTGCCCAAACAACACAGTCACCCCTTCTTGGTCCTCAGAGCCTTTTAAAGACACCTGAAAGAGCACTTAGTCTCACTGATCTTGACAGAAGACGTTGTGGAGTTCCTGCTCTGGTCTCACCCCTGTTGTGCAGCCAGTTTTGTTGAGAGGTTGCTCCTGAAACTTGCTTTAAGATCTCTAGAGCTCTCTCCAGTGGTTGGACCAAGAATTAAATACCAACGCTCTTCAATTAAAAAAAAGTGAACTTGATACAGAGCCAGAGCTCACAATAAGGCTCCTCCTTTATCTGAGCTACCATCACCACCTTATTCCTACTCTCCAAGCTATCTGCAGCATGTGATCTAGAAGCCTGAATCACAGGTATTGACAAAGTCACTGAGAGCTAATCTACAGGCCCCAGTATCAAGCTCAGAGGGGTCACCTTCCCTCCCACCAAGCCCAGGTCAGGCTCAGTGGGTTGTTCTAGCAGAGCATATTCTTCCTTCTCAAATTCAATAGCTTCACACCAATCGCATTCGAAGTTTTCAACTGTGCGAGTGGGGCACTTTAAGGGAGCAAATCATTCAGTCTAACATTAAAGTCAAGCAAAGAATTTTCTTTTCAATTTTTGGTGTGGCATAAAACCATCCCAGTCTCAAAACAAAGATCTGAAGAAAGCAAACTGCCATTGTAGCACTTCTGCACATTATAAAGTATACCATCAGCAGAAGGAAGCAAAGTCACAAGAGCGTTTTCCATGACATCTCCAAACACTGGATAGTTACAGCTGTGTGCAGCAGAGACATTGTTAGAAGGTAGTAAAAAGCACCTAGCAAAAGCATCTAGGTTCAACCCTCAGCTCTGTCATCTGCAGTAACATAGAGGTCTGTTATTTCTAGTGTACCCTGCACATGAGTTTCCCAGCTATAAAACACAGAACACATTCCTCTCCCACAAGAGGATAAAAGGGTTAAAGAGCCATCTACGCACCATGGAGTGCTCAGTCACTTTCCTGGGTCTCCCCCAGCAGCAAGGAGGAAGAAAGAGCCTGTCAGAATTGTATAATTTTTACTCCTACAATTAAGTGAATAATTTAGGTTAGAGAAAAAGTGAAAGAAGTTGATATTGCTTTGGCAACAAGCCAGTTTATTGATGCTGCCTATTCTAACAAGCCTCAGTCTGCTAGAAATACTTCCATATCGACAACACTAAAATGCTGCATTACTCAGTATTTCTATAAATATGATATTTTTAAAAACACTGTTGGTGGCATTGTATGATGGGGTTTTGTTTTTTAAACCTATAGACCATTTGGCAGATCAAGCCTGAAAAGCTTAGATTTCTATTTCCAAGCTGCTTCTTGTGCAGCTGAAACAAAACATGTATATTTATGATGTTATCTATAGCCTATGTAGAAGCCTCACGAAGCTGTCACATCTGTGCAGCAGAGAACACTATTCAACTACACATTTTTCTTCAAATTTCATTGCAACATTCCAACAAGTCTTTTCAAATGTAGGCAACATGTTTTACATATTGAAACAAATTACTGGGAATGTAACGTCAGTTTATTCACTATTATGCCCAAGATTCATGTATGCATGTCACTTCATATGGCTACATCAGATGCTTAATCTGTACCTGGAGGTAATGAATACTATACAAATATGTCATGTTAGTTAATAGACAATTATTAAGCTGAAATTTTCTGGCTCTTTGCCACATCATTTTAAGGAATGTATTGTCAATTAAATTATAAATCTCTTGACCCTTCACATGTCATCAACATTTGCACATTACCAATATGTTCAGCCTAAAGCTACAGTGCAATTAGTCATTTAAATTGCAGATACCTTTCACACATAAGAAGAATTAAGTTCATCTCTAGCACAGAGAAGGCACAATATAGGCCAATGAACTGTATTTCTGAAGTGTATGAATGGCAGTCGAGAATATTCTTGCCTATTTACACAGGAGAAAATTTACATCAAGAGCATGGCCTAGACTGACAGCAGCCAGGGAAGTCAGCACTGAAATTGAAACTCTCTAGCTGACAGGGCTGAACATAGGTTGTGGAGCAGATAAGTAAGATGCTGAAGCTGTATTTTATAATTGCAGCAATGCTTTTAGCTCCCCTCTTGCCCAAAAGTATGACCACACTATAGACTCTTCAATTGTCCCCACAGCCTGAATAGGAACCAGGAACTACAATCAACAGTCTGCATATGTTAACCATAAGCAAAGCAGAAAAAAGAAAAACCCTTCTGTATCACTTCAGGCCTAAATCTGAAAATGGGCTGGGGGAAGGGGTGGCAGACACAGAGAAAGAGAGGGGAAACACCAAGTGTGGAAGTAGATTTTATAGTCTGGCCTTGATCACCCACTCATATGTAAGTAAAATAAGTCCAATTCAAAGTGATTGGTTTTAAATTCATTTTCTGCAGCTTTTAAGAAAACACTTTAGCAGACTACCACGTACCAATGCCAAACATCAGCCAGCAGCCTCTGGGCCCTATGGTTATATGGGGAGCGGCAAACCTATCATTGATTTGCTACAGAGCAAACTTCCACTTTTAATTCACATTTAAACACAGTCACATCCTTAACATCAATACTGAAGTTGATTAACTACACTAGTGTGACTTCTAATCAGAAGAGCTTATAGCCAGAAAGTTGGCACTAACTTCTACAGCTACTGCATATAAGAGTGTAAAGCCAGATAATCCTCAACTACCACACATCACTCCTGCAAATGTCAAAAAAAAAAAAAAGTGATTTCATAACCACACAGTGGAAAAAACACCTCTCTTCTCCACACATTTGGAAGAGTTGGGTTTTCTTTCATTCTGCAAAAAAAGCATTTGCTTCCCAGGTCAGACTAAAGAGCATTTCCAAAGCTTAAACATACATTACATACAGAGTATGTTTCATCAATATGCATACTGGTATCCTTAGCTGTAAAGTAAAAAGGATAAGTTCAAGTTCTGTTAACAATGATCAGATGTGGCAAAGACCTTGCCCTACAAGAGACAAGAAGATTGTTTTCTCTACCAACAACCAACACTAAAAATGGAATCACGACCAGTGTGGTAAACAAGACATTTCCCCCATTTCCTCCAGCCAAACTTCTTCCCAGAAGGAGGATACAAGCTAATTTGTGGACTGCAGTATTAGAAGATATGCATCACCCTGGAAACATCACATTATTTTATGCATGCTGGCCAGAGCTGTAAGTTTGACAGAAAGGAGCCTTTGCATTGAACCCAGGAAATTAGCAGCATCACTTACTTCTGTAGCAGCTACTTGCCATAGCCTAAGCTTCCACAGCAGAGCTAGACTATGCGCGGGCAAGGCAAGATCCACAGTCACAGAGCAGCCAGTCATGATGGGGACAGAACAGCCACAAGCATTATCTGGAAGCAGGAAGTCTCCTTTGCCATTGGACCAGACAAAACAAAAGACAAGACACAAGATTTACTTCTGTGTCCGTCAATTTGACCAACCTGGAAGAAGGTAAGTGAAGGACACATCACCAACAGCACTTTGGGGCAAGATATACTACTTAGAAGTTATACAGTCTGTGTGTTATCACCGAGACAGGAAATGGATGAGGAGCAAGAAGTCTACCTAATAAAGGTTACACAGAAGCACAGGCATCTAAGTAAATCTTCCTGTATAAAGCAGAATGGTCCAACCATAGTCTTCAGAAGCTGCCCATAAGAGTCATAGCTAGTGTCCTAACTCTCAAAAACATATCTAGATATTTTTTCCTCCCTTCTGCATTTACCACATAAATATACTGCTTTCAGTTCATGGCCAAAGATGCGCTGGGACCCAGGACACCCTAAGATAAAAGGAAAGAAAGTTTAAGAAGAACTAAGAACTGCAGTCTGCTTCCTCACAGAAACTAGCTTTAAATATCCACAAGGGTTTTCAAACTTTGTGAAACTCCAGTTAAAGTAAGAATGAGAAAAAGCTGTTCCCAAAATAGCTTTGCCATCAGGAAAGCAGTAAACTTAATCCAAAATAATCCCCTACTACTTCTCAGCATTGAAAACATTATGGGGCATGTTACCAACCAGTAAAAGCTGTGAAACGGAACACAGAACCAGCAAAATAAGTCTGCTGCTCCAAGTTTACTTTTTTCTAATTTGTCTTACTATTGTTCTCCCTTCACAAGATGAGTTTTTTAATTCTTCCCACTCTTTAATTCATTACTGTTCACCACATGCCCCCCCACCCCCAAGAAAGAAGTGGTGGGTAGCAAATACACAAACCACAAAACGCATATGAATGAATTTCACAAGCCTCTCCCCTTGTTGTATGCAACTGTCCAGAGGGGCCAGAATGAGAGAGACGAAGATATTGTCACCTCTGGAATACAAGTAGCATCAATTAAACACATTCTCACAATAGAGAGAATTTCTTACCAGGGCTTTCTCAAATTACTCTTTCTGAACAATACCATTAAAATGTTAACTGGTAGTGAAAAAAATGTCCAAAACTATCCCAAATAAGTGTTTCCAACCAGCAGGGAAAACATTTCCATTATACTGATGCCTTCTTCCCCTCCCCCCTCTTTTTTTTTTTTTTAACAAGGCCTAGAATATTAGCTTTATTTTTTTTTCATTCCATGATCTTCACAGATTTGCCCCTACTGTTACTTCAAGTTTAGCAATACATAAGCAATAACCGTGGCAGGATATAATTAACCCTTTTTATGCTGCTTTTGGATCCAAATTAGTTGACAGACACTTCTCCGGGCAAGAACCTCTTTATCTGCTACCTACCACGTTTTAAAGTGATATGGCTGCTGGTATGCATGCTTCTAGCTGTAAAATACATGCTCGTGCCACCACACATCCCAGTTCCTGGATTAAAATAATCTGTAATAGGTCTCCTTAAAAGACAAATTAAAGAAAGTAGAATTTGAGAGATCAACATAGGATGAATGTAGCATTCAACTATCTCAGGGAAGACTTTCCAGAAGAGGTGCAAATCCTGGTGGCAGAGCGTGGAGGAAGCAGATATCTCTATGGCTGAAGAATCATCCCAATTGAACACAATCACTTACAGAAAGGAAACACCATACGCTAACAGAATGCTATTCTTAGCTGTTAACACTCATTGTTATTATAACAGAAGGTAGCAGATCCACACTAACCAAGTCTGCTGAGCTGCATTCTTCCAGAACCCATTACAACTGAATAAAGAAAAGTAAATATGTAACAGATTTGCTTACAGAGTTTCACTTTTTTAATGCAAACTGTAACTGATTATTCTTTCCGCGTCTCCCCAAATACCTTAGGGCTTCAGTTTACCTCGATAATGGTTTGAAACAATTCTTTTCCTTTAATTATTGTAGTAGGCAAGGATAAAAAGAAGCTGAACAGGGGCAACTTCACTCTCACATGGACTTAAGAGATGCAAACATTGTGCAAAAAACATAATCCAAGTAAAGGTGAAGTCTTAGTTAAAAAAACCTAATGCAGTTAGCATCAATGATTTCATTCAGTACTGTCAAAGGATCATTCATTTTCAGGAATAACTACCATACATGACTACCAAGATATAAAGTTCTAAAAAAAGTGATCACAAGAGTATTATGTTCAATTTACTTCTTGCCATTGCATAGTCAGGAAGCTCTGACATTTAAGATGACTTCAGAGCAAAGCTGTCTGTATTTGCAATCTGAAATAAGAAAGTACATCCTGCCTGTTTAAGTTATTCTCAGACAGGTTCCCCAAAAAGATGATTTTAAAGATGCCCAAATGTGTATTAGCCTAAGGCATCTTGTACTTGCTTTCAGTTTCAAAGACCTCCTTTCAGCTCTGAAGAATGGAATGTTGTTTACTGCTCCGGAAGTTTTGCCGTGTTATCATGAATGTATTACAAATATTCTGCTTCTTGAACTAGATAGTGTTTTTCAAAAATGTTCTTCATTCTATGCAAGAAGTCTTAAGCCTTTAAAAAGTCCTCCTCAGTTATACTGGGACATTAAAACATCTAACTCTAAACATCCTATCCCTGTCCTGCACAATTTCACAAAAAAAAAAAAAACCCACAAACCCCAACAAACCAGTTCGCAGAGAATCGCTTTCTGATAGCTTAAAGTGTAAATATCAAGTGCTGGAATGCAAGATTGCATGTGAGGAAAGCAGTTTCACTGGCAGGATTACTTTTACCTATTGCCCTTATAACTCACTCTAGTAAACCAATCCACATGAAAAGCACCTTAAAATAAAGCAGGTAAATGGACAATGAAACACTATCAAGGTTTATGGTCAGTTTTAGGCACATTGCATTCACGTTCTTTTAAACCACCAATGTAAATAATGGATAAGCATCTTTCAATAGTAACACTGTGATCTGTCTCACTTTGGCACAATCTCACAAAGCTTTTAATAAAGCAGACACACCGCAGACAATGAAAAACAACTGAAAAGTACCTAAAAGGCAGACTTGTTAAATATTCAGAAACAAATCTGGCAATAATTACAGAAAACCCCTAGGAAGAACAGGAATAGTTACTCGATAGAAGCTTCAGGGAAAAGGATGGGGAAAAGTGTTCTTGTGCTAGATCATTTTTCCAAGTTTTTCCAGTGGTACTATTAAAAAAGACACTATACCTTCCAGCTTCATGTGAAAGTGCATTAAAAAACTTCAAAGAAGTGAAGAATAGCTACTCAAAAGCTGGGAACGCTGCCTTCTGCAGCTTGTTTAGGTAGATTCCTTCACTTCACTTGTAAACATGAGGCATTCAAGGAGCAAATAGCGTCTCCACACCAGACAGACTTGTTTCTCTGATTTTTTTTGTTTGTTTACATCTCCCATCCTTAGAGAGGTCTCTTGTCACAGTACAAGCCAAGGGAAAACCTAGAGGACAGATGCCACCACTGTCTCAGTTACACTGCAAATAACAGCTTTATATGAGCTCCTTTCAGACTCCAGTATGCAAAAACACTGGAGTATTTTCAATCCTAGCACCTACTTAATCTTCCAAGACCACAAGAATGGAAAATACTTAGCTTTTATCAGAAAGGACAATTTTACCACCACTTCTTCCACACAAGTTACTTCCAGGCTTCCGTTCGCTGTGTTTGGGGGTCACAAGCAAACCAGTCATTCCCTTTAGCAACACTGAGGCTTCATGAGAAAGCACGGTAAAACCAGCAACACCACTTGAATGACAGCCTGCAACACTTCTCTCATTTCCAGTCAAGATGACTGGAACAGAAGCAGGTTGCCCATCTCCTTAAAACAAAATTCCACAGCCCTGTAAACTTTCCAGATCCCAGAAACAGTTAATCTCCAGCATAACTTCAAAAGGTTTGTTCAGACCAAGATTCATTAAAAGCACTTTCAAGGCACTATTAAAAGGCAGTATGAGCCAGAAAAGGTGTTCTGACTCACTGCAGGAAAGGAATGATCCTGATTAATTTATTTATTGATTCAGTTATCTAGTCAAGGTGAACTCACAGTATACTAAATAGAATTCCTAAGCATTGCTCATGTAAAAACATCCACAGTCAGTTGTCAAGAGCCATTTCAAAAGCAATCCAAAAGAACCACCGTGACTTCAACTGAAAGGCCATGACAACTAGCTGCTGTGAAAGACCATGACAGCTTCATTCCTACGTTCCTCTGAGCCATCATTTCATTCAGTCCTTTACACAGAGCTTTCATCCACAATTCTTCCTGTAACACACAAACATCCTCAAATTTACTAGAAAAAAATCTTTTCAAATATCTAACACACAGACTAATTTTCTTACAAGACATATAAGCAGTCACTTTATCTAAGAGAATTCCACTTCCTCCTACAAGAAAAGATAAAAATAATTCAGTAGGAAAACACAACATTGAGTAATCTCCATACCTCCAGCCGAGATCCACTGTTTAATGAATCCAACGGTCTCTTCTTCCTTGGTCCAATGGCTGCCAAAGCTGTAAGGTCAGCTTCTCTTTGTTGAATTTGCTGCAACTCCAATTGTTGCATCTAATTTAAAAAAAAAAAACCAAAACCCTACATTAATTATGATATACAAGTATCCTACAGGTCTTGGTTCTCTTCACAGGAGCTTCAGATAGCTCTGCAGTCCTACTGAAACAATGTATTTCACAGGATTTTTTCCTGTCTTTCTGGACACTTCTCACAGATTGCAATACTCAGTCCTCAGTCATGCTTACAGCCTTTAAACATTAATGGCTCTATAGATAACATTAAGTAACACATTTTATGGAGATCGCATTGTGGCATCAACGCAACCTGACCAGGAGCCTTACTGCTGGTTTCTCAGCTCATAAACTTTGCCATTTCTGATTAACAGGAAATGTTGATCAAAACTGATTTATGAGACCAGATTAGTAGTAAAAGTTAAAGTTACCAAGTTCTGCAAACTAGGCGTATTCTTAATTTGAAATCTCAATTCACGACTGCAGAAGCAAGACGCTGTTTCTTCACGCTGTGTTACTCAAACACAGCAATCAATACTGTCATTCTGATGTATTTTATCCAGTTGAATAGGATACTACCAGTTCACTGATGTTCTTTATTTTCCCAGTACATATTTGAATCTCCATGCATACCTGAAGCAAGTTATAGATATGCCGCGCAGATCTATTGTCACCCACTGTCAAAAAGAAAATATTCAACACAAAAAAATCCCTAGAAACAACCTCTACTTGGGTTAGGTAAATCTGGATGGGAGAGAAATCCATGGCCAAGAGGATCAAAACTAAAAAACTTTACTTTATCTCTGCATTTTGAGGTATGCACTACTTTATTCCATTCAATAACTATAGATGCCAGGTGCTCTGAAGATTAATCTAGTCAAATCTGCTCACAGACTTACTTAGCTTGGATTGGTCACTTTTGCTAGTGCAACTATGCTGCTTTCAGACCTGCCAGCTATCCAACTCGGACCATGGGTAAAGGGGAGCGCTCTCTCTACAGAGAAGGAAGTTTTCCATTTACTCAGACCATTTGTCCTTATGCACAAAACTTTAGGTTTGATTGTTAGTCTTTAAATGCTCTGACATGCAACTAGAACAGTTTCTTTGCCCATGTTCTCCCTCACTCCAGAAGAGATTTAGAAAATCTGTTTGAAAAGGAATTCACTACATTTGTGCGTGTCCATGTCTTTAAAGAAAATACAGCCATATAATGGTAGCAAAGCATCCAACTCCCCTCCCTTCCCTCAACCTCATATATTAAAAACAAAAAAACCAAAAAAACCCTGGAAATGCTTATTCAGACAGTGCAGATATTTTGCTTATTAAGCTTGCAATACAATATGGTTTTGCTTGCTCTTCTGCTCTCAGAGATCCTACTAAGAGAGGAGAAATAAGGGAGGAGAAATTCAGCTGGTTCAGAACTGAGCTTGTACCATCTACACAGCATGACTCTCCTTCTTTCTATCACTTAAGAACCCACAACAAAAAACCCCCAAAACTACACCATGAGAGTTGAGGGGCAGGGGGACACTAGTTTGTTGTCAAGAGTTTAGAGTTTTTGTTTCAGTTGGGGTTTATCGGGTGGTGGTTTGGTTTTTTTGGTTGTTGCATATTCATAGTTTTATTAGTTGTTTTCTTGGGGTTTTTTTCCATTTATTTTTTGGGGGTGGGGAACAAGTCTATTTTACTTTAGATCGGTAGACTTGTTTGTTGGAGATGCTGGCAGTTTCAAATCAAGTACTGCAGCCAGATAGACTACTTAAAGAAAAATGGTATTTCAGTGCTAGATTCCCAAAAGGACATCCTGCCCTCTTAGAGTCAAAATACATGCATGCTCAAGATTTTTCAACAGAAATCAGGAAATGCAAGACAGACAAATAGGGGTGGTTGGCTTTGTTGGGGTTTTTTTATTTCTTTTGGGGTTGTTTGTTGGGTTTTTATTTGGTTTTGTGTTCAGGTTTTTTTTTGTTTTTTTGTTTTTTGGGGTTTTTTTTTAAGATGAGACAAATATTTCAGCTAGGGCAAAAGCACCATTTGCCAGTCAGCTTTGATCGCACTATGCAGACTTTTCCTTACAGAGTTGCAGTAGTAATTCTTGAACACTGGATACCATCATTCACTCACCACAGACAACTCTTGCTTTTGTATGGAGTGTAAAAATTTAACTGTATTTATCAAATTACTTCACATCTGAATGCAGGGTTATTATACATATTATATAATATTATTGTCAAGACTATTTTAGAGACTAAGGTTTTATGTTCCTTAAACTTGAAAACTACAGTAATGCAATTGTCTGACACAACTTCCAGCTGGCCTACTTAAGATGTTTAGAATCAACTTCCCTTTAATCTCAAATATATTTATATTCAGGAAAACATTATAAAACAATCAGGAATGTGGGGAAATAACTCTAAATCTCAAAAACCAACTTGAAACTTGACAAAGTCTGAAACAATGAAGCTTAGAAACTATTTTATGTGATACCTTCATCACTCTCTAGATTAGTCAGGAGCAATAAAATGCTGAGACTCCTTGGCAGAGGCACTTACTGACTTCCAGCCCAGCTGCCCAGGTCTGGAACATCTGGAGCCATCCCCAATTACAGGCAGCTACAGAACATCCCCGCAGAAGTTTATCTTCCTGCTAACAATGTAGTTCAGTTGTCATGGTGGTTATTCATGTACCACAGTCTTCTTGCCATGACAAGAGGCACTAAAACGTGCCAGGAGCATGACACCCTTCTTGGGCAGATTCAACTCCCAAAAGGCTCCAGCAGCGAAAAAAACAACCAAACCAGAAGGGGAAAGACTATTCACTTTAAAAATCACTACCCTTAAAGCAAAGAGGACTTTAAAATCCATTAAATAAAAAAACAAACCAAAAAACCCAAACAAAACCTTAAAGATCCCCCAAACAAACTAAAAGCATCTCTATTAGCCTAAGCTTGTGCTTCCAGCCCTAGGGGCAATTANCCCAAACACTACAGAACATATGCAAAGGAGCTTCATTACAGTCAGACACATCAAACATAGGTGGCTGCTGAACATTTGGTCACTGGCTTGAAGCAGCACTGAAAGAAAACCCTCTCTGCTTTTTACAGCTGATGTTGATGGGCAGCCATGGTAAAGACATAGGCCATGAGTTATGAATTAAATACCGAGGAGGCTTTGGGCTGGCATCAGCACAGGGTGGAGTTAGCCAGGTGTGTTGAGTACCCCTTGGTGGACCTCCTGGATGCTGCTCTAAGGACAAGGTAGTGACTGAGCACCATCATCACCATTTACCCCATACTGTTCAAGCTGACAGAATGTACTGTTGACACATATGTCCTGCAGGCAGCGCTGGCAGAAAACCCACTGATACAAAGGACAGGATAACACTTAGCAGACAGTACAAAAGGTGAGTTTTCTAGAAACAGAATTGGTGCATCTTTGATCATGCAATTCCCAAGACAATGGTGGAAATATGTCACTACCATTGTACATTCTCCCCAATACATTTTCTACCTCATAACCAGTCAAATGATTTTTTTCAACTCAGGCAGAAGCTCATCAGGGTTTCAGAAAAGAAAAAAGAAATCAGTCTTGTTGTATTCCAGGCATCTTGGGGATTTTTCTAAGAACATAATTAAGACAAATGAATTTATGCACAATCTCCATAATGGACTCAACAGATACCCATTAAGTGATATGGGCAGGCATCCAAATTACTCTGCCAAAGCCAGCAAAATCATTTTTTTGTAAAGTTTTGTTCTACTAAAATGTTTCAGACTATGTTTCCAAACATTGTGTGAGCAGTTAAAAGGCACAGGCTAAGGGGAAGACAGGCAGATAACATCAAGGGATACCCAGGGATACTGGCTGGCTAACCACTGCTGGATTCTCCTAAACAAGATTAGGAAAGAGCAAGAGGCAACTATGTTGGGTCAAATCTTTGACACTATGGCAGCACACAAATTAGGACAGAAAGGTGACTGTAGCAAGTGAAAAATGGTATAAGTAGTATATATAATCAATGAAAATATAACAATACTAGGTGCAGCTTCTGTTTCCTATGTAGGGGGCTGTTTTATTTATACTGGTGTCTCTGACTAAAATAAGACAGAAATAGGAACTGTCATACCCCAATTTGTATCTTTAAGAGTAAAAAAAAATATCATGTTTTCAAGACAGAGGTGTGTAATGGCAATTCAAGAAGAACAGAGGGAATCTTCACCTTATCTCAGTCCCATGAGCTAGGAGGATCCCCCTCAACCCAACTTACTTCATCTGCTAAAAGATGCTGCTGTTCCACCATGACACTAATCCAACACGGTCTGTTCAAAATTCACTCCTCAAGAAAAGCATAGGGAGGGGACAGTCTCTAAGCAAGAGGAAAACAAGTGTTCATACGCCTTCTTCCCCCTTTCTGATTTTTACATATGCTTAGACTTGCAGTACAAAGTTCTAAAAGCCTGTGTATAAAGATCAAATTGCTATGAAAACGTCTCACAACTTGTAAAATAGTCTTTGTTGCTGCTGGCTTTTTTAATAATAAAAATAGGGTTTACAGTCTGGTCTTGCAGCAAGCGGGAATCTCTAGGGTGACACAATAACCATTTTAGTTAATCTGACCTGCAGCACAAATCAAGAAGTAAGGTATGTTTTAAAGTCCTGACTTAGAGTGAAATGGCATTTGCAGCACAGCTGTAATCACAGAAAATGAAAGGTTTTAAAATTGACCTCTCTGTTCTTTACTCAATCCTCTACTATGAAAAATGTCTTTCTACTCACAGAAATTCTAGCTCACTTGTCTCATGCTCCGTATTTCAGAAAATATGCAGAATCCATTTATACTGCTACATCAATGACATTTTTGTAGGATTTTAATATTAAAAATTAAATTTCAAGTTGCTTAGGATGACAAGAAGTACTTTAGTTATGAGATGCTGAGACTTTTTTTAAAAACAATATTGCGAGTTGGTTTAAAACCCTTTCAGTTACAAAGAAATTCACACTAATCCATGAAGTGTACAGCAGCAAGCACCTGTACAAACCAGGGAAACTGAAGCTGAATACATGTTCATCTTCAAAAAGGAGTAATGAAAACCCTCATGTCTGGTCACCAAGTACCCAAAGCAGAGAACAGGGATTCAGTATAAGCTTTCATGGAAGACAAAGCACATGAAACCTTTACTCTCTGGATCCTCAATAACAGTTTTACCAGGGAAGATTTCTCTAAAGGAAATGTCAAGAAATTAAGCATCTCTATTAGCTAGAGCTCATGCAGCAGTAACAGGTCATAAGTCAAAGAAAAATCAGACTGATGGTGCTTGTTCAGCACGATGCTGGCAGATAACAGGCATCTCCACAGATACCACTGCCCATTTCTGCAGGAGCTTAAATATACAAAGAATTAAGAAATAGATGGAGAGATCTCTTTTCTCCACTTCTCAGATTTAAGTGCTTGAAACTTATGTTTCAGGGAAAAAAAACCACACAAAAAAATCGTCTTGGTAACACAACAACCAATAAATACAGCTGTATGAATGCACACAAGCTCAGAAATAATGCTGGTAAGACAGATGGAGAAGCTGAACACCACATTTCTGGGCTTGGTTATAATTACTATAAAAGAAAGACTAAAAAGCATATGTACAAGACACTGGGTTTAATATCAAGGAAAAAAAAGTGAGGATTACTCCACATGACATTAAAGGTTGACAGAATATGGGACAGATTAAATAAATATTTAAAGTAACAGAAGAATTGGCAGGAAAGGAAACCAGGGAAGGCTGAAGACAAGTTAATGTATGCCTAAGGGTTATGTGTGCTATCCAGCAATAAGCACATCAGGAGTAATAAAGGCACTAAAACAGATGAACAAGAATTTGTATAAGACCTGCAGGGGGAAAAAAGCGAGGAATATAAGCATACAAAAAAGGCAGAAGCCCCTGATTCTTTCAGCTTCTACAATAAAGAAATTAAACAATGAATTGATGAATGTTAAAATTCAAAGTAAGTCAAAACAACTGTGACCAAATATGAACATTTACTTTTTTCTAGCTTGCATCAGTGAAAAAGGAACCTGAACACCGTGGTTCTTTCTATTGACCTTCTGTGTACTTTTTAAAAGAACTAAATATTAAGGCACGTTTTAAGTGGGGCCATTTATCCTGTGGCGCTGACTTCTCTCTCTTCTTTCCTGACTATCTTTTTCAGTTTCATGGGTTTCACTCTGCCCTCCATTTAATGCTTTAAAAGTTTTCTACTGCTCCCAGTTGCTTTCCCCTCCATTGTCTTTGGGAAAGAAAACAATTACATTTTTCAGATTCCTTTTAAGCATTTTAAGAAACTTGGGACAAAAATGAAAAATAAACCTTAAAAAAAATCTGGTTTTGATCCCAAGACACTCATACTGGTTGTCATAAAGCTCAATAAGCATTACTGCCTCTAGCTTCTACCTTTCCTATACAAAATTTTCTGCCCTACAGGTTGAATGCTGCCGAATAACAGACTTCTCATGTGGGGGACATTCTCTGAGGAAAACTGACATGTGAAGGTCGCATATTTAAGCATTTATCATCCTCTCCCCTTGCCTATAATGCAATTTCTCTTCTTGCAATTGCTTCCTTTCAAACTGTTTTAATTAGCCATACAATTAGTTTCCACTGACTTCTCCCTCTGTTGTAATTTAGATTTAACAGCAGAAAGGCAGAATATCATACACTGGTTTGATGTGCAGTTATACCTTATAACAGGGCTGTATAGGTTTATTTTAGGTTAATATTGAATATACATGCTTCAGTGGTGGAAGAGCCCCTATCATGTCTTTGTCCACCAAGACCAGGTGCATTGGCTGTCTAGAACTAAAGGGTATAATAAGTTGTTTTGGAGAAAAACAGAATTTTCCAGGATAGCCATGAAATAATCTAACTATAGAAAACAAAAAGAAAATCTTTGGTTATATATTAGAGAATGTCAAATATCAAATAGTATAAATAGGTCCCCACAGAATTTAAGAAAAAAGTCCAGAATGCAATGACATCCTGACTCCTACTTTTGTCCATACTCATCAAGAATTTTGCAAGTGTGAAGTGCATATTTCCTTTTATGACTCTTGATTTGTTTAACAATTATTGATGCACGTCTGTGTATTCTGAAACACCTGTAGCATGCTTTCCTTTGTGTAGTCTCATCAGTTTTCCTTACTTGGAGGCCCAGAGAAGTTCCTGAGTGTCTAGAATTCAGCGTGAAGTTCTGTTTATGTGTTAAGAGACACAGTCCAGGCTACTTTTGTTGCAAGGTCAAGAAAAGGTTACAACATACCACAACAAAGCAATACATTCCGTATTTTTTGTTTCAGGTGCTATTGCCCATTACAGCACTGCCCACTGACTGTCAGCAGACCCCAATTATCATAACAAGACAATGTCCAGATCTCGCAAGACACTACATTAAAAAATTTTGAATTATTTCCAGGCGCTGTAACACTAAGCATTCATTCACTCATTCTTAAGGACTCAAAACTAGAGAATGTTTAAAACTTCCCTTCCACTGCAGGTTTCTCCACCTCATTGTACAGTCCACCCAACACTGTTCTTGGCACAGAACTATCTGGCTATTACCATTCTGTTGTATTTTCAATCCTAAAATTTCCTCAATTAGCAAGTTTCTTATCCAAGGCCATACTCTTAACTAGTTTCTGTCCATTAGATTCTCTGAGAAACTTTAAAAAAAGCTGTTTGTCAAATAAAACCAAGAACAAGCTTCATGGAGTTTGGAGGGGACATCTGTTTTTCACTAGATGAAGACAGTTTTTGTCTTCCAGCCAACGGGTTTTAGGGCACACGACACAGTATATCAACTGGTCTTTTCTTATGTTCCTTCAAAACACCACAATGAATGACACGAGCAGGGACTTGGTTCACTTTTCAGTTTCTTCAATAATCTAACACTTCACAGGAGTTCCATCCCTGACTTTCTCTAAGATTTCTGATGATAGCCCTTTGCTATTTGTAGGGCTACACTGCATGTAACAAGCTTTGTCTGTTCAATAATTACGCTTTTTTCCAAAATATAGAAAGCAGGTAAGAAACTACAGAACAACAGTAATATAAATCAATTAATCAGAAGTTCTCAGGATGTCACTGAAGGCTCAAAGCCAATTGATTGTGATGAGATCTTATTTTGCTCACAGCATCTTTCCTTCTTGGGGAGGTTACAGTTAACTAGGGAGTTTCCTTTTCCCTTGTCACAAAAGCGGTCAAAGAATTTGAACCATTAGGTCCAGAAGACTAACTATAAAAGCAGAACAAGAGGTGTAGGGGAAAAAAGGAAACAAGCAGCTTGAAAACATGGGTTATAGACAGTAGGGAGGACAGACAAAGATTCAGGTTACAGTTACTTGTTATCTGAGAACGTGATAGGAAATAAGGGGAAGTGTTAGGACAGGTACACGTGAAAGTAAGATTTTTGAAAAAAGATACTACAGAACTACTAAATTTCAGTCCTTACTATATAGCACCCAGGCACTCATTGGAATCAAGCAGACTTTTTTCACATTTATATGGTTTGTTTTGTCTTTACAAAAACACCCTTGGGTTTGCTATTTCCCTCCCAATCAGTTCATAAAGGTATTGAATTTTCTCAGCATCTCATGGGCTGCTGTCTTGTGACATCTGTGTCAAAATCATAACAGTAAAATGCACAAGTGCATCAGTATCAGGAAACTCATAAGACCTATGCAGTTGTACGTGAACTGAGCTGCTGGAAAAACAAGGAATGGGACAGGGAAGTCTGTTGTCCATCATGTGCTAGTTCCACACAGTCCTTCCCCTAGTTCAAGATGCAGATGCTCATCTTTATCCACTTATAGACACTGCAAGGTGCCACAAGGTAGGAGCAGAGATGAAGGTAGCTACTACAGAATAAGCAAAGATGCCATCAGTATACCTATTTACCAGCTCAACCTCAAGCAGCACTCTTGCACGTACAATCAGAAAGGTTTCCCCAATCTCAGCCTTAAGCTTCCTGAAGCCATACTAGAAACATACTCACTTTTGAAAATGAGACAGTACAGACAATCATGATTTAAATTAACAGTACGTACTGTGGAATGCTGACATTTTTACAGGTCTTCTGGGATGCATTTGTTCATATGGCATGCTTGTGCATTTGATAGTATCCTACAACTAACCAATTAAAGCAAGCACGTTCCACAAAAGAGATGAAGCCAGAGAAGCTATAAACACAGCCACAAGAATTGCATCAACTGATTATTTTCCTTGAAACCGGAAGTAGAGTTGAAAGTAGAAGAGGAATAGCAAGACGTGCGTAAAAAAGTTATGATTTAAAAGCGTGAGCACCTGGGACAATGCAGACTGTAACCTCTCAGTCCGAAGTGGGAGATAAGGCTGAATGAAAAGCAGGGGTAATTACCCAGACTTCAGGAATGCTGTTGCACAAAGACTTGGCCCATGAGGTGAGCAAGGACAAAATTCTTGAGTGCAAAAAGGAGCAGCTTGAGGCAAGGTTTGCAGCTGTCTCATACAGAACATGCACTTTTCTACAAGTATTAAAATCTGCTGAAACAGGTGAGAAAGGGAAGCAAATAAAGCCTTAATTCATACCAAGCTACACAGAATAAAAATACAGGAAAGTAAATGACTTGGAATAGGGGAAGTCTGAGGCAATAGGTCATGCTAAAAGGGATGAAAGGGTCACCGCAATTATGTATAGCCTTTTGGATAAAAGAATCCGCTGCCGAGTCTCTGGACCTGCAATGTTAAGAGGCTGCCTCCAGCTGCTGGGTGACAGCACATCATGGATCTATAACAATTCATTGTTAGGATGTACACTCTGCATTTTGGGAAACATGCTCCAGTGCCATTACCCCACATCCTCTCCCTTCTCCCAGGTGTTATCATCAACACATGAAAGAAAGCTTTGTGAAAAGAAGGCCCATAGTCATCCTTCAAAAACTAAGCAAATCGGATCAGACTTTCTAGTGGATGCTCAACCAGAGGGGACTGGAAAGGATCTGATTTTTATTTTGCTCTTATTCCAGCTCTGCTCATGTTTGCATTTTTTTAATGCACATGTGTGCTGGTCATTTATCTCCAAACTCCCAATTAATTGCCAAAACTGAGCACTTTGGCTCATTTCCACTCAAACTTGAAATGGTCTCACAGATAAGAAAGCACCCCTGGCACAGAAGGTAGGTTTCCTGTGTAGCACATGAAGCTGGAGAAGTTCTTGCTGCCTTATTCTCCAGAAAACAAAGCAGCAAGGGCAATGCCAACACAACAATATGTATTGTCCTAAGACGCACATCTGCCTCCTTTTCCTTTGGTGAAGCAGCTGGAGACTGTGACTCTTTGGAGCAGCACAGCACTGAGAAGCATGCAGGACAAGTGCAACAAACTCTGTGTTAGTCTGCTGTGTAAGATACATTGAAGGAGGTGAACTCAAACACTTAACAGAACAAAGTACTAAACTTACGACACCTTCTCTGCTCTGTTGGCTCCTTTTTTGTACACATACGTGCCACTCCAAAGTTTAAAGAGATCTCATTAACAATACCTTATCTAAAAAAAGACCAAAAGCACATATCTAATTTCTTTGTTCTAAATATCCAGTTCACAGAATATTTTTCAAGATTCTAAGCATTGTTCAGTAGAAGAGAGATAAGTTGCATAAATTGCCTCCGAGTGTTTTCAAAGAATCTCTAGGAACAACCAGGTGATGCAGAGGTAAAGCCACATACAAAACAAGACAAATTAGCATCACCCTCACTGATTGTTGATCCTGGTGGCACTAGAGGCAAACTGGGAAGAGCTTTAGGGCAACTTTGTTCTCACAGATTGTAAGCATGAAGAAACTTAGAAGCAGAAAGAATTAAAAGATACGTAGTAAAGCAAATTCCTTCTCTTATTTTACAAATTTCTCTTACTACAGTGTCAATCCAGAGCACTAATTCTAATACTACTTTACTGGATTTCCATTTGTTTTGCCTGGGCTCCTACATTAATCCAAACAATAAGGACCTTTAAAGCATACATAAATAACCTGCTGCTGCTGCTGGCACCTAGAAGCCAAGTGCAGCAATGTTAAGCAACAACAAATTTCATAGTTCAAGAGGCACAGTTAAGGAAAAAGGTTGCTCAGAAAAATCACTCTCATTTAGCACAAAGATCCTTAAAAATTGCATGAAATCAGTCAAGTAACTATAGAAACCAATTTCTTCAGCTCTGCATCACACGTCTCACACCTCAATTGTCTTTATTATCGTCTGCTGTCAGATCCTTAATCAGAAATGTGAACAGGCTTGATGATTTATTCAGCAGGGAAAAGAATCTGTAGGTCAAGTGAAAAAATTTCACACACACATACACACATCTTCAACCTTAGGTACTTTCATTTCATTCTGTTCCCAGTAGCTCTGGGGGCAACTCCAGTGAGATCCAATATTAAGGCTCAATTAAAATAAGCTCCAATTAGTGGAGCTTTTTTCTCTCAGGCTAGAAAAGTCAGGAAATGGATATTGGGAAATGTAAAAAGTCAGCTACTGAGAGAAGGCTGCAGACATAAATGAACTTATTTGTTGATTTCTACAGTTGCTATGCAGAGGCCTCTGGGAGTAAAAGCTTAACCAGTCTAAGCTATAAACTAAAACCCCTGCAGCTAAACATGAACTGTGTGAAACAAGGGCTCCATTCCAGAACAGAAAACTGCTGGGCCCAGAAAATTAAAAGCCAGAGGCGTTTTCCATTTAAAACTAAATCCCAGTACCGCCTCCCAGCCAAAGAATTATAAGCAGTATCAGATTTACAAAACGAACAATTACCCTGGAAAAATGTAGCCTATTGTACAGTCCCAGATGCTGAATCTCAAAGTTTCTTTTTTTTTCCCCCCTAATCCCATATTATATTCCTACCAAGTGTACTGCTGCAGTTTACAAAGGACCATTTCTAGACAGGACTGAAACTATGAAAATAAAATGTTGAAAAAGAGAGCTCATAATTCATTGACCTCATTTGAAGCACTGCCCTTGCCTGTGGCAGTTCCTGTCCTTCCCCAAGGCCTCTGCAAATGGTATGCAGCAGCAAAATAAACCCTGACCTAATTGCCAGGACAGGGCTGCCAACCTTCTCTCAACAAAGGCAAGCATGGTAACTGGAAAGTCCTACCTCTTTCGCTTTCTGCTTTAATCGAAGTTGCTCTGGATCTTCTTTATTGGAACGGCTCTACCAAAAGAAATGGAAAAACATTGAACAGAAATTACTGGCATCCAAACACTATCGTATCCTTTTAATATTTAATAAATGACAATTTTCTCTGGTGACTGAAAGATTTAGCTCCAGGGGTGAATGCCTCAATCCAAACTGGCTTCCCTCCCCCTCCATGCACATACGCACAACCCCCTCCTCATCTGGGCTGGCTGCCTCTGCTCTAGCCTGAAGCATGATTAAGCTGAAAATGATGCTAACATTGTCAGTCAGGTCCAGTCTAGGCATGATGTTGTTCATGTCAGCAGCAGACACTTAAAAAGGACAGGAAGTATAGGAAAGATAGGGAGTCATACTCGTGCAAGTACAACAATTCTTTTGACTCTCAATTAGGCTTCCACCCAAGGGGCTCCAGAACTCAGGTTGAAACAAAACTGGAAAAACCTCAAACAGAAGATGATTGAGTTGCACCTGATGGAGCAACATCTACTGATTTTTTTTGGTTTTGTTGCTCCTGGTTCCTGAGGGAGGGAAGGTGGAAGAAGGGTACCTATTTTGTACTAGCAGTGGCTCCATCTGGTGTTCACAGATGCTAGGGTGCCAGCTCCAAGGCTAGCCCTCTGATCATGACTATTTAAAACAAATATACTTGGCTCAGCAGCAGATCCCACTGCATTCCAGTTTGAACTGGAGGCTCTGCAAAGAGATCTAAACAGGCTGGACTGCTGGGCAGAGACCAATGGCATGAGGTTTAACAAGACCAAATGCCGGGTCCTGCACTGGGGCATAACAACCCTGTGCAGTGCAACAGACTAGAAATCTGTCTAGAAAACTGCCAGGAGGAGAAGGACCTGGGAGTGCTGGTTGACAGCCGTCTGAACATGAGCCAGCAGTGTGCCCAGGTGGCCAAGAAGGTCAATGACATCTTGGCCTGTATCAGAAATGGCGTGACCAGCTGGTCCAGGGAGTTTATTCTCCCTCCGTACTCTGCACTAGTGAGACCGCTCCTTGAATACTGTGTTCAGTTCTGGGTCCCTCACCACAAGAAGAATGTTGTGGCTCTGGAGCGAGTCCAGAGAAGAGTGACAAAGCTGGTGAAAGGGCTGGAGAACAAGTCTTATGAGGAGCGACTGAGAGAGCTGGGGTGGTTTAGCCTGGAGAAGAGGAGGCGGAGGGGAGACATTATTGCTCTCTACGAATAGAATACCTGAAAAAATGTCGTTTAGAGAAGGGAGCTGGCCTCTTCTCACAAGTGACAGGGGACAGGACAAGAGGGAATGGCCTCAAGCTCCACCAGGGGAGATTTAGGCTAGACATTAGGAAGAAGTTTTTCACAGAAAGGGTCATTGGGCACTGGAACAGGCTGCCCAGGGAGGTGGTTGATTCACCTTCCCTGGAGGTGTTTAAAGCATGGGTGGATAAGGTGCTGAGAGGCATGGTTTAGAGACTGGTGGGAATGGTTGGACTCGATGATCTGGTGGGTCTCTTCCAACCTGGTGATTCTATGATTCTATGAACAAGTATAGTGAATCCATATTTTCAAACTGTGCCATACACAGATATGGAAAAAGACACCAATTTCAGAGCCAGAAACAGAACCATGACAGAAGTTTACGGCTACGTAAATATTTCTTTTATTTAAGATTATTATTAGTGGTCAAAATGAATAGAATAGTTACTCCACCATGCATTTGAAAGAAATGTGATTTTTTAAAAAGAATGTAAAAAGCTAAAATCCTTTTCTGTATAGCATAAGCTGTCCTAACCATTATGAATTTCTTGTTACAGGGTTAAAAGTTACTGCATTTAAAACAGAAAAGTCAAAATGTGAAGATGCTCATCAGTCTAAAGGACACTACTACTTCCTCAGAGAGCAAGGAAATAGTTCTTACCTTGGCTACTCGAAGCAACATTTCACGTTCCTCTTCATCCTTTCTCTGCTTTTCTAGGAGATCAAGCTTTTCAAGAAATCTCAGCTGTGCTCTGGTGTCACTAGATACAATGTACTTATCATTCCCCTGGAAAGAGAAGTTTACTAAAACCAACCAGGCTTTTATATACACCAATAGAGCTAATCAACCCAATAAGAACAAACTGAAAAGAACATTTTCGAAAAGCTGAGAAGCGAAGGCTGTTTTAGAAAGACTATGTGGTAAGTAGTAATTTACACACATCCTCTCCACTGAAGTATGTTTCTTAGCGTCTGTGACTAGTAGGTTACTGAACATGAACATCATAATAATAATAATAATAATAATAAATATTAATATTAGCATATTAATCCACATTAATAATACCAAAGTGTTATACCTACAGGTCAAACTTTAGTTTTGAATAGTATGTACAAGACCGTCTTCTAGACAGGCTAACAGAAAAACAAAAGACTTGTAATGCAGAACATCATATCCTTTACCCTTTTAATAGAGAAAGTCCCCAAAATTTGACATTTTATGTTTCTAGCATTTGGCATACTAGTTTCAGCCATTTAATCCAGAATTTGAAAAAAGCATCACCTGCTATTTCCAGAAAGATGTTTTATGGAGCAGAGGGGTATTTTAGGACTAGCTGAAAAACTAACGAATCTCAGGGGTGCAGAAAGTAAGATAAATTATATATAGTTTATTATAAACTTTAGGAATGTATACTTCTGCCTCAGTAGATGCTATGACGTCATAGAAGAGTTTATGTTGAAAAGTGACCTATGGAAGTCATATAGTCCAGCCCACTGTACACCAATGACTATTTCCAACAGTAACTGGATAGGCACGCACTGAAACAAGAATATGTTCCTTTTGGTCTAAAAAAATAGCAATCAGTAGTTTAGTGTCCATAATATTTTTTTCTCTCACTAGAAAGCCTAAGTTTAATTTAGACAGGAAAGAAGACAGAAAAGAAAAAAAAAATCTTATAGAATGTGGTCAACTGGCAATGAAAAGCCTAGTTTTACTACTCTGCTCTTCAAAAGACAGGCTATTTAAGCCATTTGTTGGCCTGAGGGTACCAGACAAACAAGGCAGGAAGCCCATTCCAGCTAAGGCATGTCGACGCCACCTATTTGTACCACTTTAGGATGCATCCTAGTGTCATCTTCTTCCTCTGTTACTTTGTGAATTATCTTCTCCTGAGAAAGTTATCACAGGGTTTTTACCAGCCAAACTCATCATATGCTTTTAGTAAGCCTTCTTTCTACCCTATCCCAATCTCATAGTTAAAGGAAGCAACCTTGACACACAACTATTCCGGAATAAGCACATTTTACAGCTATCTTTTAGGCAAGGTTATTTTTTTAAGTATACAGACTATCAGTGACTTCAGTTGCTAAACGTTTGCACTATACTCAACTCTTTCCCATACCCAGTCATATACTACTTTTAAAAGCTGTGAGAAAACTAGATGTCTTGTGGGGCTCTGCTGTTGCCCAATCTGAACTCTCACAATCCAGCTAGAGCATGAAACCAACCCCTCTTCTGGTAAAGTTTTGTCCTTTTCAGCGAGTCACCACATTGTTACATATGACTAACTGTGCCTTGGAACACACCATGTGCTGCCACCAAGAACACTTTATTTCCTAAGCAGAGTCTGTGGCTCTGCAAAGTCCAACAAACATTTCACCCCTCTTCTGTTGCTGCTTGAGACTGTTTTTTCCTGCTCCCCACAAAACATACACTGCTTTGAGTCAATCTCAGTACTTTAATGCAATTTGTTTTGTAGCAGAGATTTATAATAATCCAGCACCATGCTGCAATCCTTTTAAAAGGACAAAGAAGAAAGCTGTATTACCAGATTATTTTTTTCCAAAGTTTAAATGTCTTTTGCAGTCGGAGTCAGATACTTACGATTCTTAAAGCCAAATCCAAGACTCTAGGTCAATTGGGAATGCAAGCCTTTCAACCAGAAGCAACCTAATGCTATGAGCTTATATGGTGCAAGAAATGGGTGTATCCATAACAGTATTTCTGCTCATCAACACCTGTTTTAAGATACCTTATTTCAGAATTTTTAGAAGAGCAACAGCCTGCAGTTATATTTTGTTATTCTCAATAAACTTGTTCTCTTTGATCATTTAGCACTGAATTGCTTAGGCAGAAAATATTGTATTGTATACTGGTTCATAACTTTTAGGCATTGCTTTTGCAATGAAACAAGTTGATGTATTGTCCAGCCACATAAGAGCTTTAATTTCCTCACAAGGCCAAGCTTTGCTGGGTTACAACAGTACTAACTCAATAACACTAAAGTTACAAGTGTAAGTAAGGCCAGAATTTAAGTTACTGATAGATAAAACATGAACGACAATACAGAGCTTGGTTAGATTTGTGTGCGCCAAACCTGAACTTGTATATCTGACAGTTAAAAAGTTGGTTTTAAACTTACACTGAGCTAAATTTAGGAATGGTTGGACTCTATGATCCAGTTGGTCTCTTCCAACCTGGTTGTTCTATGATTCTAAATTTAGTTTGGAGTTCAAATATGAAAAAGCTTTTCTGCTATCTTAAGAACTTAGTGCTTTCACATACCAAGAGGTACATTCATGCATCTATACCATCTTGTTATAAAATTTGTTCCTCCACACCTTTTTCTTTGAGAAATGCACACAGATGCACTCTAAAACACAGCCAGTCCCTATGAAAATGTTAACATTAGATTCACACATCTGAAGCACGCAGTATGGAAGTTAAGCATTCCTAGATATATCTTTATTAAAGAGACCTGGCAACATATTCAATAACAGCTACAGCCTTGTCTGTGTTTTGCAACCTTCTTCCTAGATTGTCACATACCTATAAAAGAATCTGAAACCTGACTAAGGCACTTGTGGTTTAACACCTGGAATATATAGCATGTCCAGGGGCAGAAAGGATAAAACCCACATACAGGGCAGCTGCACTCCAGTACAGCAGGGAAGAAGTTGGAAGAATCCCACAAAGACCAGTCCTCCCACAAAATCTGAACAATGTGAATCCTGTTGAACAGACTTACCGAGAACAGAGCAAGGTCAGGCAGTTGCAGAGACTCAGCTGCTACCTATTCAACTTTGGCTTTTCATAGTTGACTCCTAAATCAAGTTAGTAACAGGAAGGCTTCCAATAAGTTACTTCCACACTCTGCAGTTTGGTGGCAGTGTGGGTGGGCAGAAGGCTGCTTTCATACCTAGGAGCACTCACTCCTTCGCTACATAATCAGAGCTCACCTCTTGAGCTAATGCAGCTGCTGCACCATATTGCCCTACAGAGGAGTTCAGTGTCCTGCTACTGCACAAGGAAAAATGGTTTCACAGAGCACTGTTTGTAGCACAGCACCTCACCATGCCTCTCAAAGCCATGTGATCACGGGCTCCAAACACAGAAGTAAAACAGTCATCTCATGCTGTGCTGAATCCACTCACATCAAAACAATTTTTTAAAAATCACTATATTGTTTATTTATTATTATTATGGTCTTGGGAATCATTATCTCACATATATGCTCTTCTACCTCAGTACTTCTCCAGATTATAGGAGGGAAGCAGCCAAGGAACCAAACCAGCAAGCTAATTGCGTTCATGGCCTTACCAAGCTTACATAAAGGCACTGTGACAAGTCACAGACCAGGGCAGCTTACAATCTGAAAGATTAGTCCTACTTCAGATAGAGACTGTCATGACAGTTCTGTCTTAATAAAGTTAGTAACTTCAATTATATACCATCCCCCCTCTTTAGTTCAGCAAAAAAGCACCCAAAGTTGGCAAGTCCACGTGATGCAATAGTATGAAGCTTTCACTTTGCCAGCTCACTTTCTCTGCAGAGCTACCCATCAGATGTAAGCTGCTAGGCATGAGATGAGCAAACCAGGAAAAAGTGTTTAAGTATGATGCCATAAACTCTTGGCTTTTTACATCAACTTCTAACCTAACAATAGTTACCTGGCTTTCACCCCACCTATCCTTATTACTATCCATGTTTTTGTAATGAAGATTTTGTAATGAAGATAGGCCAATACAAAGTCTTACAGGGCAACTACCCAATTCTGCTGTAAAGGCCCTGGATAATTCTCTGAAATACATGGAGCCCACGTTGCACACTGGTACCTTTCAACAGCCTAGAGGGAAAAGACAAAGGCGAGCACTGAAGGAGACAGAATACTGGCTGTCATAATAAGGCTCCAACCCCCTGTTGTGTTCTCTTCTTCAACACAGGTTTCTAAAAGCTTGTCAGCATTTCTCTCAATATTACTCAAAAATGCAAACCTGTAGGACGCTCCTCTGCAGTAATAGCATCTTCATAACAAAAAAGGGTATCTGTGCCTCTAGGATGCCCGTTACTTTTTTGTTTGTTTTGTTTTTGAAAAAAAAGAGGAAGATTGCAATAAGCTTGCTTTTTTACAATCTTATTCCTTCTGGCAGTTCACTCATACATAAACCTATCAGTTTTTCTATTACTTTAGTGCAATGAGAAATAAATTAGACCTATCAAGCCTACTGTACAAAAACATTCCCTCATGTCCTTGGTGTCTGCAAGGCACTAAATCCTACTGATCACTCAGGACTTCAGCTTCCATCTCACCTTTGCTCACAAGCTCTATTGCATCTCCTACTTTGGAAAGACAACACAAAATGTGTGGAGATTTCTAAAGACTTCTCATTAAAAACTTTGTGATTTTCTCCATTTTTCTATTGCATCTTCTTCTGAGAAGGAACAGCCTACTCCAAACTGCTCCAGACATCACTATAAATACTTGGAAGTTTCCAAATAGTTCCTGGTCTTTACTGTCGCTTGCCCAGTACTTAAAAGCCTATAAAAAGCACTGAGTACTAAAATAACTCCAATCCCATCAGTTAGTCGCTCTTGTTAAATTTCATTAGGTATAGAGTTCCTATGAAGAAAACAAACAAGAATTTAAGAGTTGACAGATACATCTACTTTTCGCTTTCAATTTTCTTTTAAAACAGTTTGATGCTGAAAAAAAGTAAAGCTAATATCTTATTACTGAATGATCAAAAAAAGCCTTAAAAGCATCTTAAGGGATACTGGCTCACTGGAACCCAACATACTTTACTCTGAATGAAGCCAAAACAGGAGGGAAGTGAGGAAAGGGAACGTGAAGTAGCACTGGTGGGAAAAAAAAAATCCAGGAACTTTAAGATCAAAAGGTTCTTTGCCTTAACATAGAGTACTTTCTAAAAATAAAATACTAAATTCAGCTTCCCAAGGTTTTTTACTGAACCAGTACTGCAGTTCCACTAACAGTAAATGCAAAAGGTTAACACAAGCTCCCACATCAACCTGATCACTGACAACGTTCAAAAATAGCTTTACATTTAACATATACTGATTTCGTATAATAGCTACCACTCCTACGGAAAAGGAGAAATGTATGCCTTTAGTCTTATGCTGGGTTTTAAGAGCACCTATCCAAACATAAGGAATAGTTAGAGGCTATAAACAGTTAAAACAAAACCAGCCTTCAGTAGATAGTGAAAATGCACATATTGCACATGATATGCCTGTTCTTGGAAGAGGTTTACCTTCAAGGCTGCAAAGCAAGAAAACTTTGGTGCAAAACTTGCTTAATGATTTCCTTTACCTTGTGGGTTGATACTCTGTGCTGAGCAATTACAGTTAGTTTTTCTAGAAGCCCTCGTAATCTCTCCTGTGTAGCATGGGAGATCAAGTTCACAACATCAGAGTTAAGTTCCATAATGTCATGCCTTTTACCTGTGGAAGCAGAGAAAATCCATTACGTGTTTTAGTAGTAGCTGATAATTGAAATAATTAGCACAGCAGGTATTCTGTTCCCCCTGGAAGTCATACCCATTATGAATAAAGGTTTGGAGATTATGATTTTCCTGGTAAAGTCACAACTTCAAAGATCTTAGACATTACATTAATAAAACTTAGCCTGGAGCTTCAGAAAATATAGACATTGTTTCACTTAGCCTCCAGAACCACTCTCCTTGCAAGGTCATTTATAGGACAAAGTTAATAAGAACACAAATCAAGCTTCGTGTTCAGGGAAGGGAAGAAGCTGTAGCTGTAGAAATTAGTGCCATATTCTGTTAATTCCAGTAATTAAAAAAATAGAGAATTACATTTTGCCCTGCCTGACACTGTGCTTGTTAACAACTCATGACATTTATTCAATGAGTGGGGATGGTTTTTGCAGCACACTCCAGGCATGCGGGACCCTGTCACCTCCCTTACCCAACTGGCATGGGGCAGACAGACCCAACCATCCCATGACAGCAGCTCGGACAACACTGATCAATCTGGGGTCATCATGCCATCACCTTCAACCTTTTCTCTCAGGCTCCTGCTACCTCTGTGTTTCAGCAGCTGTGACCAAGGCTGGCAACAGCTTTGAGCAAAACGGTCCCAGCCTCATGCCCAGAGCTGGGCATCACCTCTGCAACCTTCCTGTGGCTGCTGAAGGAGAAGCTTTCCCATGGCTGACACCATCAATCACTCTACACAATTCTGTCAAGACACCTGGATGGCAGCAATTTTTCCCTGGTAGGCATGGCAGGCAGTAGTTTCACACACTTCATACACCATACCCCTCAGAAGTGCTTTTCCTTGCCCCTTGCTGCATTTAGTGGCTGTAATACTTTATGATGCAATATACAGCATACTTTCAAAACCCATTTCAGGATTTATTGTCAAGTCAACTGTTAAGGATAGATAAGCAGTACACTGTAAAAAACCTAATCACCTATTTCATTTGCCTTTGCTACTCTGACTGAAAATGAATAACAATCTTGCAAGACAGCAACAATCTACAATGTTTTCTCAGATTCCAACTTGGTATTCTGTGATGGTGATATGATCAAGGTGTTCCCACTGTCTCACCTTGATCTGTGTTAGCCTGTACCTTAGCTGAGCACAAAGCTCTTTTTGCTGAAGCATCTTTCAACGCTTCCTCAGTAGCTTCCCATTATGCCATCAGAATACTGAAATATCAGCTTAAAGACAAACCTTAATTCCTCCCCAAAACAAGACCTTCCTAAATACACACTTCCTAAACCAAAGGGCTTAGTACAAAATCAGAATCATTCCTTTTCCAAACTGCTTTTCTCCAACAGTATTTCTTTCCTTGCAAAACACTTAATTTACAACATGAATTATTATTATGATTAATGTGGAACAGCTAACATGCCAGCCATTAAACAGCTAGGCTTGTATTTTCCATCTTTCAATGACTCGTCTTCACACCTTAAACCAGATATCCTTTGAACTTTGTTTTAGTAGAGCTCTTTCTCCTTATATCTGCTTCCCATGGATGACTAGTTAGCCCTCTATTAAATTTTCCCTTTTCCACAGTAGTGGAGGATGGACTTACTTCAGTTAACTACACCCCACACAGATCAGATAGCACATCTGGCTACCTACTGTGCGAAGTGCTGAGGTAGCAGATAGCATTTGCAAGTTACACACTCATCACAGGCTGTTTAGTTTGAACTAAGAACAGGTTGTGTGTAGAAGACTGGGCAATCATTTCGTTAAACCACTGTGACAGAATTATGGTTGTGTGTATGAACTACAGGCTTTTCTGAGTGATCAGCTGTAAAACTCACTGTTCCAGTATGGCAAGCTACCAGGCAGAAAGCAGGATCAAGGAGTTGAGCAACATTTATCCAGTCTGATGTAGACAGCAATGGTACCAAGCAGTGTGGTGTTATACAAGCACACGCTCCTTGCTCGGACATAATACAACATTGCTAAGAAACAGTAATTTGGCTCAGAAACTAACAGCTGAGACAATACACACACAAAAAACTTACTATTACACCTTAGTCTTCAACATACATTCCACAGTCTTATTCACTGATAGAAACTACTTTGACATCTCTTTTGCATGACATTAATGAAAATATTCCATAGAGGAAGTCAAAGTTTTGCCCTGTGCATACTGGCAGTTTGAAACTTCTTCCTAATCACGTGGGCAAGATCTGTTATGTGAGTCAATAAAACACATAAATCTGAACAGGCCAAGAAATGCAAAAGCTATTAGGAAAGTCAGTATAATACATCAAGTTAGGAGCTGCAGAAATAGAAAAGCACACTTAAGTGCGTGATTTGACACTAGCAGCTATATGGTTGTTGTGTTCCTTTAAGAGTAATAAAGTTTCTTAGTTCTCAAACATAAAAGTGGTACCAATTTCTTCTTTCTGGTTGTGCTTCAGACTGTTTCCATGTAAAAACTTTAGAGACTGGTTGTATCCTAGAAGGGCAAGTAAAAACTCAGTAATGGTAGAAACATACAATTAGGATGGCAGGTCTTAATTCCAGCTCCTCCTTCAAAGGTTGGAGCTGACTGACAAAAAAAGCAAGGAAATATTACATTCATATGATACCTATGCTTTGTTCTCACCTATGTTCAAGATCTTCTTCTGAAGCGCTTCTGAGGACAGAAAAGGTTCATCTGCACAAGAGCGGATCACTGTACCAATAAACTCAGAGCCTGTGGCCAAAATGCATGAATTCTCCTCATTTAGATTGACGCCAGCCATAGAAGTCACATCATTTACATCATCTTCATCTCTAAACAGAAAGTAATTTTATGCTTTGTTCAGAACTGATGGAAAGAAAAAGCACCTAGATTATCAACTAACAGTCACATTTGAGTATCTTAGATGCTACCCCTATACAACAGGTGTTTAGTGAGAGTGTGGACAGGGACCCTGGGCTCCTAAAAGGAGTCTTAAGTGCCTCTCATACACTAGGTTGACTAACTGCCTCAGTTGCTAGGCATGCATATCAGTTACATGCACCTGATATTTTAAGCAAGCTCCAAAAACAAGGACTCTATATGATGTGCCTACCCTTGGAAGGAGACCAACTTGGATCAAAAATGCCCATAAGCCCCCACCCTGCACCACCACTCTTACAGCATGAAATTAGTTACAAAACACTTAATTCACCAGGCAGAACCAAGCATTGAATAAAGTTGTATACTGACATGTTGAACTTATAAACCAAGGTGCCTAACCCACGAACTGAAGCTCACAGCACAAGCATATTAGCACAAGCAGAGATCTAGTTCTTAACATCTCTCTGTTAGCTGCATTCTGCTGTAGCAGCTTTGGTCTACATTTTCAAAATAAAAACTTGGGTCTGCGGTACTTAGGGCTAATATAATTACCTGTTCACCTCAAGTTTGTTTTTTTAAAAAAAAGATCATTTTAGTTAATATGTTGAATTAATACTACATGGTAAAAGTTTTTGCAAAACTTCAGCAATGAAAATACTCAAGCTACTTTCAATTAAGTTTAGATCATCAAAAGCAAGCCTTTTTTGCTTCACCAAGAGACAAAGGCCCCAATGGTGGTGTCAAGGGCTTAAAACCACAACACAACTCAGCATTACTAACACAGACAGGCGGAAGCACTCAATCTGAAGGCCTTTTGATTTGAAGAAAAAGATGCAATGGAAGCCAAATGCACACACTCCCATCCTGAAAAGTATTTGCTGGCAAGGTTTGAAAAAGTTCATCTTCAGAAAATACTGTAAGGCCTACATAACTCTTGGACAAGGCATTAGTCAAAAGCATGGCATTAAGTGAAATGGGATGCCTTTGGAGCCTGTCTTCTGACTGGCAACAGGTAGAAACTGAAGTTACTAGAACATGGGTTGGGTTTGACCAATACTGAAGATACGAAAGCGACAAGATTATTCCTTCAGCTGAAGTCACCACTGCCAGAAGGGACAGCTTCCCTCCTCCTACCCTTTCACAATCAGCAAATAAGTGTAGTTGGCTGAGTCATAGCTTCAAGCTACATTCATGCTTTACCAGCCTAACAGAGACTCTGATCTTTCAAGAAGTGTGTAAATGAAGCTTCAGTGCATGCTAATTGAGTGCTAATAGATCTTCACAGGGACATTCCAGTTTCTTCCTCTTAATGACCACATACAGGGAAGTATGGTGGCAGAGATGAGAACTGCAAAGTGCAGTGACTGCTGTGGACCTGCTGATAAAGATTACAAAATCAGCATAACTAGCACCAAGAACATACATCACAAATAGAGCTGCAGATACTATAACCTGATGTTACTCTGACAAAGCTGTTCATGGAATGAAGTAAGGATGCTCACATCACATGTACAACTGTACAGCACAGTTTCAGTAAGTCATTTGTTTTTAATTTGGCCACATACTCCAGATACTCAAGTCAGAAGGAGGTAAACTTCTACATAGCTATCCATCTTTCTACAAATACAAATTTCAGTTCTCTAAACACAGCCCTTATTTTAACCAGGTTATTATTTCCTTTACTATTTCCAGGCACACAGTCTCTTTTGAGTAAATATATACAACAGCTTATATGCAAGTAGACATCTCTACCAGTACTTTTATTAAGGACCAATTCTAACTCCTTCATTGTGGGATATATTTGCATTAAGTCACCAAAATAGCAGCTTTGAAGAAACATTAATTTGCACCTATGAAAACACTGTTGAACTTATTTTAATTAACCCAAAGGAACTATGATTACACTTCCTTAGTGGCAGTGCTCATTAAAGATTAATGAAAGCTTCAGAAGCCATATTGCTAGAAAAAACATTCTACTAAAGCAATAAATTTAAAATATTCCAGAGTACACATGCAGACATTTGTTGGATATGGATGTGCTTTCATCTCCAGCAATCCCTCTGTAAAACCCTTCTTCTACACCACTTGCTTTAATGCTTCTTTTGCATTTGATCCTCACATCCAGAAACCAACAAGAAAAACTCGCCTAGCTGTTACGAGACTCCAATGAGCTTATCAGGACAAGAGGAGAAACAGAACACAGTTCCAAGCATTACCCAGCTTGAAATCAGGTTTCACATTTAAACTGAACATTCCACTGGAAAAGAAGCCCAAGCCACACAGACACACCTCATGTGTGCGGATTTGCCTGCACTGGCTGAAAAGTGAGACTGTGGCACCCTCTAGTGTTTGACCAATGTACGTTTCTTCCGAATCCACCTTTATTTACTTCACTTTATGCAACAAAGGGAAATCTGGAAAGGCACACATCACCCAAATCTCTGTGCACCATCACCATGTATGGACAACTACGTGGGACAGAAGAGCTCCAGCAGCGCAAGAACCACTAGAGTTCTCAACTACCAAGGGGAAGGAAAAGCAGCTGCCCAGATGTTCTCCACTTTGCTGTCTTACTCCTGTTTGTCCAGTAGTTGACATTGCTGGTACTTACCAGTCAAAACGTACAAGTCAGTTGTATATGCTTTGCAGAAAAAAATTAAATAGAACAGATGCAAAAAAAAAAAAATTGAAGATGCATATACATGTCATATTCCAGGGTGCTCTAGCATATACCTTACAGAAGTACATATGATAGCTTATTAAAACCTTCATGCTTTAAAACAAGACTGTCCTTTACAACACATGCTATGGGGCATTCAAGTGCCAGCAATGCTTAGCTAACATCTCTTTTCCAGAAGGTTTTATTAATCTGGGGGGTGGGGATCACAGTTTTTTCAACTGCTTATCTCAAGCAACCAAAACAATTCATTGGATAACAACAAGGTCAAATTGAAGCTTATTAAGTACAGCTTGGTGAATTTTATGTTCTCCAATCCTGACCTAACCTAGTCATTCAAAAGCAGTCAGGCTTGATGACATACTGGCATGAGAAGCCACAATTTGAAATGTCACACATACAATCACATCAGTTACAAGATATGGTCCCTGCCTACTATGAATCTCATGACAAAACCTGAAAGGGGGCTATGGTGCTTCTCTTTGCCTCACAAATTATCACAAGTAACAGCTGTGCTAGGTGTAACAGAAGCCAGGACAGAAGACAGCAAGGAACACCTGTTGCCTAGGCCAAATTAACACTATGAGGTGCTAGATCTGCTTGAAGTACACAGATACTTGATGTAGGGAAGCCATAAGTTCAGGTATGCGCTGCCCAGCTTCAGATACATGAAGATACTCATTTTTAGTAAAAGTTATAAAGTTTGATTGCATCAGTGAATAGGAGAAGCACCATGGATGTAACCAAATGGACATCTTCAGAGAAAAGGGACTTCTAGAAAAAAATTCAACATGAGTTAGAGATTTCAAATCTGATTTCTCATGGATTTAGGATTTTCAAAGCAGTGGAATCCAAAAGCAGAAACAGAAATCCATCTTGGATCACACTGTAGACAGTTTTTTCTACACTAAATTTAACAATTCATGGAACGATCTTCAAGAATTCAAACTTTTTCATGTAAGACAGTTGAAACATTCTGACTGGAAGCTTACGAAAACTTGTTTCCAGGCTTTTGAGGTTTTTGTTATTTCGTTGAGTTTTTTAGTGATATTGCAAACATCAGTGCACAAAATTACACCAAAATTTTATTTTGAAGTATATTTCACAAGAGCTTGAGGGAGCTGAAGAGAGCTATTGCTTTGACATCAGCTTTTCCTTTCAATGCCTGACTACCAATGTTTCAAGTGATCATTGTACACATTATTTGAAAAAACCAACAGCTCTCTGCCTGTATCGGTGCACACAAAGCTGTAGCTTTCCAGAGATAAGTCATCTGGTCAACAAGACAAAGCTGTCATGTCTGCTTCTTTCCCTGGAAGAGTAAACTTCAAGCTTGCCTTCAGGTCATAAGACCAATAAGGCTTACAGCAGTCTGTACCTCTGTTTCAACATCACAATTCAGAGATACAAAAATACTTTCTGCTTTTGAAAAGTTAATCAGTTACCAGAACTAAAAGCTTTAAGCATTCTTGTAATCCTAAGGCCTAGAATATGCCAGAAGACATAATTAGAAGTGTAGTCAAAGACTTTCACCTCTACATACAGGAACAAGCTCATAAGAGGAGCTAATAAAAGACTTTGTAATACAGCACAGAGCTTTAGACAGGTTACCAGTCAGTCCAAATAACAGTTCAATGTTGTATTGTGGTATGTAAAAAACAAGAGGGATTGTCTTTAACCCTATGGAGAGTTTTTCATACCAGGTAACATTGCTTTAGATTAATTAGTACTAACAGAATGGAGATCAACATGCCTTTTTTACCAGTAAAAACCTGATACATATTGATGCACACTGTTTGTATCATTATTCTGGTAATAGCAAAATGGAAATTCTACTTCATCAGGACAGGTATTACATTAAGAATAATTAACATCTCCTATGAGGTCAAAATTTCTAGGTTTCCCCATGTCAATTAGTACATGAAAACCACTTATCATAAACAAGCCTCTAAAGAAAGTTGGTTTTATCTGGGTTCTGTTCCCACCTCTAGTCTTGCTGTCTGTTCCTTTTGTACCATTCTATAGTAAACTTCCAATATTGTTTATTTATACCTGAAGGATGTTGCTCCATTCTCTTTTATTTTAGCTTTCTGAACAGGTGATGCCTGAAGTGACAGGGTTTTATTTCCTGGCAGAGTAATTTGCTTCAGAACAGAACCTAAAACAAAACAAAGAACAAAGAACATGCCACAGTATAAAGGAAACTGCTAAGACAAGTGTTTAATCAGTTTATACTTCCAGCAAAGGCTACTGAAGACTCAGTAACAACTAATTCAGTCCATTTGAAAAGCAGATACTCTAGAGCCTTCCATTCTGCATGCTCTGTATGGCCAAAACCCCTACACAGGCTCAGCAAACTCTCCTCTGTGCTGACCAGAGAAAGGTTTTAGTGAGAACTGGCTGGCTGAGACAAACACATTATGCATCAATCCGGACTTCTTCAAGATAAAAACAAAGTTCCATGAAGCAAGTCTCAAAGTGCATCATGGTTTAAAGAACTTTCACTGCAAGGAGCTTACTCATAGTATTTTAACAAGCATTAATGTTTGATTGACATATTGTTAACAGGTGCAAGAAGTATACATGGTAGTTTCTTATCAGAACTCCAAGCAGACAGCGAAAGCGTTCAGCTTATTGCACAGAGCTGGTTTCTTCCAATAGATAACCACCTTCTTACATGCCTGCAATCTACCAACAACCTGCACTTATTTCTATGCCTCAGCAGTCCTCTCCTCCCTTCTCCACTGAAGAGGTTTCGCTATACCTGCAGGAAGTAGATTAGCTTGAACAAGTGTGTTCAATGGCATCCTTTTCCCAGATGTCTGTAGGGTCAGTGCTGATGGTGGCGAGAGCGTGGATACTTGCGTTACAACAGTTCCTGATGGTTGCTGGACTACCTAGAAGTAGAATATCCAATATTAGGAGTGAGAAGAGGTAAAAAGAGAAGGAAACTGTACCAATACTTTCATCCAGCCAGAAGTGCCACTGGGCACACATGCATGCCTAGCTTCATTTAAAGCAAACAGCACACTCAGAATTTTTTTTTACTTCACTGTAAGAAACAAATATTGAACAACCAGTGGTGAGCTTTAAGCTCCAGATCACTGAAGCTCTAACAGACATTTCACACCTGCTTTCTATTGACAACTACATGAGATCAGACAAAAAAACCCCAAGACTGTGGCTGTAACTTTATTTAACAAATTAAGAATATCAACTACGATCATCTTCAAAATAATTCCTTTCTGAGTTGGCACTCAGATGCATACTATGCTACCAACATTCAAAGCAGTTCTGCAGATAATTTTCCAAAAGGCTGTTGTGGATCTGCCATTTTTGTTTTCACATCTTCTACAGATGAAAAATGGGTTCCTTTGAGCACCAACTTGATCGTTGGGAAGATGAAGCCAGGTCTGGTGAATAAGATGGGTGCTCAACCACAGTAGTGCTACTAGATAAAAATTGTTTCACAAACTATTATGGGCTGGTGCACACTAGCATTTTCTGACCAAGGATAAGAAAACTTCTATATTTGAACACTGGTCCTCTCATACTGAGTGAAGGTATCAAGTTAGGCCCTGTCTCACTGTGAGAGATCTATAACATGTTCTGTAACTATCTCTTTGTCTCCCCTTTCCCATTAATGGTTTTCAAGTTACAGAGTTAGTCCCCTTTTTTTGTGTCTGACCTCACATTATACTAGTTGCACTGAGTATTTAACAATCCACTTACACTAATGCTTTCCTCTCCCTAAGTCTCGTTTAATAGACCAACAATTGAATATCAAGTCTGTCTGCCAACAAGTTCAAAAGAGGAGGTATCACACGCACCCAGTGAAAAAAAAGAAAACACTAAAACAAAGTCTTGGATTAGACCATTTTTCTGTCAAGAATTAAGATTACACACTCTTAAGTTACCACTGCGTTCTTAGATCCACATCAATTGTAAATAGAGATGTTGAATTTCAAAGTGTTAAGCAAAAGTACGCTGAACGTCAGTGGGAACAGGCAGGACCACCTATAAATACCTATAGTGAGCAGAGCCTCTACACAGAAACATCAGTACACTGCTGAAGGATAAAAAGGAAGGTGGCTGATAGTTCTGTTTAAAGAGGCTCTTGAAAGAAACAAAAACAGATGGCAGGATGTCATCACAAAGACCTACAGACAAAGCCTACAAATACTACTTCTTCCTCTTCAGGGGTAGCTACTAAAATGCACGAAAATAATAAAAGTGCAGCATCCCTAAAAGCCTCATTTCTGAGCCTCCTAACTAGCAGAATGTGGGCTGCAGCTTATGATACATCCTCTGGAAAATTTCCTGATTAGGTGTAGTAGAAAGATGTGCTTTTAACAAAGCACAAGATTATCAACATCTTCAGGTTAAATCCTATGTTTTATAGCAGTAGAAAAGCTAATGCAAAGAAATTTTCAGAGTAAAGACTACTTTAACCCCTACATCTTTTATTTTAACACCAGAAAGACTAAAGAGTGCTTCTACAGCAACACTGCACAAGTTTAATTAAATAACTGACATTTATTATACTTCAGAAATTAAACTGACTCCTTCCGTCATCTAACTTTGGATTTATCAGTAAACACCAGTGCAAGTATCAAACATTGACAGAAAGAGGTACACCACATATCACATAATGAAGATACATCCCACTGCTAATTGCACCATGGTTTTAGCAGCAGTAACAGAACAAAATGAGCTGAAGGTAGTGTTAGAAAACCAAACAAACAGGCAGTTTGAGAAGAAAGGTAAGATCCGTACCTCCCAACTTTTTATGCAGAGGAAAGAACCACAGCTGTACAGAGATGGACTGTGGACAGAGTAAAGGCTCAGAGGTGCAGCACTGCTTTTCAAACTGGTACATGCACCAACATTTGCTTCTACGTCTTTTCATGAAACCAATTTGATCTTTCAGAAAAGATTCAGCTTCCATATGCTGGACATTGAAAATAACGCCAACAGGATCTTTTATACATTTAAATAATTACTGAACCACTGACCAGCCTGGATAAACTACTCAGGCTCTGCCAGCACCCACACTGACACACAACTAGAGCTCCTCCCTACCACCAGTGAGAATGATGCTTCATCTTCAGCATGCAGAACACGACAGCACAAAACCAAACAAGCATTCAAGATGAAGGTGCTGCAAACAAAAAGAAGAGACAACATTAAATCAATAGCTTAGGTGGAGATGGGAAAGTAATTCAAGTAACTGAGGAGTCTAGATCAACAAGAGACAGAAGGGATGTGTTAGCACTAAAGTTGATTTTATATTTGCTATTCCAGCTGCTAGATGAACAAAAGCTGGAAATCCCTGGTACTTGCAACAGAATAGGGCAACAATCCTAGAAATTTCCACAAGCATCTAATGCCAAAAAAGGATTATTAAAAAACAGATAACATCTGTAAGAAAGAGCTATTGCCTCTCTTCTTCAGTTTAGCAGCAAGAAGTAACAAAGAAAAGGGACTGTTCCTTTGTGCCTCCTTAAGTAGGTTGACAGAGATATCAGAATAAAAAGCACCACTC
Organism: Piaya cayana; assembly: GCA_013389865.1. Classification (NCBI taxonomy): domain Eukaryota; kingdom Metazoa; phylum Chordata; class Aves; order Cuculiformes; family Coccyzidae; genus Piaya; species Piaya cayana. The sequence continues at coordinate 165,603 of WAAB01001002.1, read as the reverse complement.
AAGTGAAAAGGACCACAATGTAACATCCAGCTGACAGCACAGGGACTGCTGCCTAATAGAGACTTTGATTAGCCTTACTTGAACCTGTTTTGCATTGTAAAATAAAGTTTGGAGATCAGCAGAGAGGTGAGTAAGGTATCATCTCACACTACAAGCAGTATTGCTTCAAGAAGGAAGCCTGACCAGCTAAATGCAAAAGCAGACATCCAGGACAAAAACCTCTTGAAGAATAACAGACTAGATTCTCTGCTTAAGAAAGCTCAGCTCTGAGGGGACTCAACACTAACAATTTATGAAGACAAGAGGTTGGAACAGCACAAGAACTGCATTCCTTGCTTCAACCACTAGCCATGTTCAAGGAGTATATCATGCTGCTAATTGTGGGGTCTATACCATATAACTCTTGCTCTTTACGCTATGATGCTGTAGACTCACAGGAGCACTCTCACCACTGGAAACCACTGGCTAGTACTACAAATTTTCATTTATGGTGCTTTAGAGACAAAACAATACTACAGCAAGACAAGGTTTCTCTTCAAGATGAAACCTTTGTGTTTGCCAGTGCCCTTAAATGAGGCTGTGTTAAGAAAGGCACTGAGAAGGAACCCTGTCCAACATGCAGCTCACAGCAGAGACATGTAATCAACTGCAGCAGCTTCCCTGAAGAACAGGTCCCTCAATGTTCACCATCCAAACCCAGATTTTCAATAATCAAGCCACTGAAACGACTGTTACACACTGTATCAAAATACTGCAGTGCAGCATTCTTAAGCAGCACCATTACACTGAGCTGGCTCAAAGATCACTTTACATTCCCAAGTGCAAGAGACCTAAATTAGAAATGGGCATGCAGAGGGCGTGCATGGCATCAGACAATCCTGCAGGCCGGGAAGGCAGAGGAATTGCTGGCAGCATTGTAAGGACAGATTTGCACAGCTGGCATGTGCTTCCTTTCAGCTGGCAGCAGGACCCTTTTGTTTAGGGAGGGGAGGTCCAGATTTGTCTTCTTGTGGGAGGAACACAGACCCTCTGTCCTTTTAAGGAAATGCACCAGGGAAGCTCTAGAAGATGCAGTTGCTTCTACCAGCTTGCTCTTTTGTCTGAGCAAACATCAAGCTCCAGATATGGCTAAGCTGTGAAGTGGTCAACTCAGCCTTTCAGCTCTAAGACAAAAGTTAAAGAGGTATTTTGAAGAGCAAGTATTTTAATCACCATGCCCGATATCTATTCAAATGAGTATAAAACATGTTTAGTGTGCAATTCAATGCTTGTAAGGGACAGTGAAGAAAAGCCATTGCAACAGGCTGCCACACAGTAGTAGCAGAAGAGGCAAAAGTAATTTCTTGAGTTCACCAATATCATATTTGAGAAGTGTTTCCACTCCCCAGTGTACAGCTAAGCTTCTTCATCTATTTGTACAGATGGTCAACCTTTTGCCTGGATTACATGGTTTGCTACATAGCCAACAAACTGCTCTCCAGCCCTTGTACAACCTAAGAAACCCTCATTTTCTTCTGGCTGGAATTTCAAATTTAGTCCTTGAACACCCTAAGGGTATCAACTCCTTTTCCAATTTGGCTTTAGCTACTACTATCGAAGACTGTTACTGCAGATGCCTGATAACCACTTCTAAAACAAGTCCACTCATAAAAGGATCCCCCATCCTCCTCCATACAGTTGAGTGCTTTGTTCTTTTTAAGCAAATCTGTAAAGTGAAAAGCTGGTTCCTTGTTTTAAAATGCAGGATTCTTTTATTACATTCACCTTACATTTTGAAAGGCAGGAAATTCAAAAAGCAAAACATTAGGAGTCTGAACACTTAAATCAAGTATGCACAATAAACAAACTATAAAGGAAATGCACACATTACATGCCCTACTATATATCTTGAAAGTATATCTAGCATCATAGGAAGACCGAAGTCTTCCCCTCTTTTTAAGGGAAAAGAAAAATTCTTTACAAGGAAGTCCCATTCAAGAACCATGCTCTTTATCTCCCAAAGGAAGACCATTTTCTCAAAAATACTCAAGAACTTTATTTGTAGTCAGACAACATACTACTCGGTATCTCAAACACCCATAAGCCAAACCTAATGTATTGTACGTTGCCCCTTTGGGTATACCTGTTATTCAGTTTGTTGATGTTTAACATTAACATTAGCAAAAAGTTAACCTGTGCCAAGAAAAAAGTGTTAACACATTGCTTTTGAGGGTATTGTTTTAATAAGACAATTATTCCTCCTGGAATTCGTTAGCTAATGAGGCCTGATATAAAAAGCTCACTTTTGGATGACTTCAAAATTAACATGTCTTAGTAAATTTGGAGGTCAGAACTCTGCTCTGAAAAGCTCCTTGAGCTTGTCTGCACATTTCAGTTAACATATCATCAAACATCAAGCCTGCAAAGTATGCAGGGTAGGAACTACCAAGGTAGAGACTGGAATCCCTGGTGGGTAGCCAAGGCACAGTCCTAACAAGGTATCTAACAGTAAGTAACATAAGCCTCCCATCAGCAGTTTCCGTTTCTGATCCTAGCATTTCCTGCCTTCTCTTTCAGATGCCAATCTAGCCTGGCTGCACACATAGTGGGCGTCAAAACTCATGTTCCCTCATGTCTTGGGCTGAATGTTTTGTTGACCGCTATTCCACCAGACATGTCTTGCAAGGGATCGAGCTTACAGTTTATCTTTAGATTCATCTTTTCAGCAAGGGTTCAATATCCCTATGACAAACAACTGATTAACTCATGACAGACTAGGTTCACATGTCAAAAAAAGTTAAGATCCAAATTGGTACTCTGTTTACGAAACAGTAAAAGTGAAGAAGGTTGGTTACAGAGATCACAGAATCACCAGGCTGGAAAAGACCCACAGGATCATCGAGTCCAACCATTCCTATCAATACTAAATCATGCCCCTCAGCACCTCGTCCACCCATCCTTTAAACACCTCCAGGGACAGTGACTCAACCACCTCCCTGGGCAACCTGTTCCAGTGCCCAATGACCCTTTCCATGAAAAATTTCACAGGAATTCATCTTACCAACTGTTTCACTTTAACCATGTGCTGAGCACTCACTGACTGCCCAACAATGGAGTTCGGCTGGGAGATTTTAATACTGATTGGGGTTCTAATGACTGGTTTCACAGGTTGGAGAGGGGTTGTTGCCGAAGACTCCACTTTAGAGACCAGCAGTGGCTTTGTAGACTGGGGAGAGGACACTGCTACTGCAGAGGTGAAAATCGGCTTGACAGTTTGAATAGCCGTCAGTCCTGATGTTGCTGCTGTTGTGGTGGGGACTGAAGCTGCAGGCCGAAGAGATGCTGTCACCACTGCAGAGGAAGGAACAGGCTTCATGGTCTGCTGAGATGTCGCTGAAACACTGACAAGGACAGGTTTTATAACTGGAGAGACTGCGACTTGTACAGATGCAGATACTGGTTTTGTAACTGGAAGAGAAGTTGTTACTACAGCTGAGGCTGCCACTGCTGTCAAAGGAGCTGGTGATGCAGAGGTACAAGTCAAAACAGCATCTTGGGTTGGAGCTGGCTGCTGCATACATTGCTGGATAAAGCTCTGAGCATTGGGCATTAGCTGCCGTAAGACAAGCAAACTTTTCTAGAGAAATGAAAAACAAACAACAGACATAACATCAGTAGAGTCTACTGTAATACTGAAACATTAGCAACTGAATCTTCCCCATCTTCCAACTTAATTTTTCATGAGCCAACAGATTCATTACTTGACGTGAGTTTTGCTAGAATTGAGGCCTTAAAACTTATGACAATACCCTTAAACTGATGACAATACCACCCAGTGAAGATCACAAGAATCACCAGTACAGGCAGTCAACAGTCACCATGGCTTCACTGCATGTAACAAATCCCATCTATAAAACTTACTTGTAACTGTTCTTCTGTTTAGAACTTTTTTTTAATTTGAAATTTGTATTCTAGAAAGAGACCGTTTTAACTAGTTTACTACCTTAAAAACATTAGTTTGCCAAAACCCCTAGCTCTATTGTAACAGCTGTATTTATTCCATGGAGCCTGACAGAACCACAAATTACCCCAAAAAATCAGAAACAAGCTCTGAAGATATGAGCATTTCTATGCTAATACAGTCATATCTACACTAGGGGGGGATACGACTTTAATAATGCCTGTCTAACTGCAGCAGCACAACTTAAGCCAGATAGTTCTCTGCAACAAGAGAACATTAGTAAAGGTATCTGGCAACACCTCATTTTTACTGCAGCTATGTTTGAGAAGGTTAATGGACAGAATAATCTTCAAGCCCTCTACAGATTTTTCTCCTTGACTATTTACAATCTGTTATGGCTCAGAAGCAGGGGAAATCAATTCTGCAGCTACTTGTATACTCTCATAAACCTTCTTCCCCTCAACAGTTTTTGAAGTCTGTAGGAGTTTCCAGCACAGTGATCATCCTCTGGGCTTCATGCAGAAGGAATGTGTTGTTTCACATGCTAAATAAATCAAGTCAACAAACTGCTTAGATATCTAGACGTTCTGTGGCACATCTATCTTTATGGTTCACTTTATTTTCTTTTAAAAGGCTGTTCAACTTTCCTAATGCTCTTGAAGTGCAATTTAGTCACCAAAAAGCATCCAGCATGGATTTGAAAAATCTAGCAGGCTTCACTGCCAAAGTACTTTTCCATCTACTGAAACAGACAAAACAAACACTTTCAAAGACTTCATCAAAAAACCTGCAGCTCAAAGATAAGAAACAACTCCAAGTCTTCTCTAAAATTGCAGTTCACTAGCTGAAAGTCAGTTGTCAATAAGCCAAATCACTTTTCTTTCCAGACTCAAACTGTGAGAGAATCCCTGACAAACAAAACCAGCGCTGCTTCTCACAGCACCTTAAAGAAGTGCTCCTATAGTCACCTTCCATTTGGCACTCAGTCAGCTTCTCAGTCTTACACACCAATTAAATCTGGTCTGCATCAGCTACATATCCATAAGATATTTCAGAATAAAGCAAACAAGGTGCAAGGCATTTTAAAGGATGGTAGCACTATAGTCTGCTAATGTTGTTTAGTCACTGTCATGGTCAAAGCTTCTGAAGTCACAGTATTTCACTATTTTAGAGTACAAAAGGAAGAGAGCACCTTGTCAAGGATTACGGGGCATGGATACTGCCCAAAACAGAAAAGCCTGGGTGATGCTGGTACCTGGCAGCACGCCACAGGAGAAACAGGCAGGGTCTTACCTACTCTGATGAACCCAACTTAACCCCTGTGGAACTGCCTTGAGGTCTATGCACTGCATGTAGCAGCTCTGCACTTTATGGGATAGCTTAACTTTGGCTTGTGCAACTCCTTGAGTGTATAAGGACAGCATTGTGCTTGAGCTAACAACCTTGTGGGGGACACAGTGGGTAGAAGCACTAGCAGGTGCTGCACAGCCACCTCTTGCCTCAGCTCCCCTGTGTGAACTAGTCCAGGGCTCATCAGCCTGAGATGAGGCCTAACTCTGCCAAACTTAGGTGGATTCTGCATGGAGCTATCAAGGTTCACCTGTGCTGCTTTGAGAACACAGCACAGCAGATCCTGAGCTGGCCCCACACACATGCAGCCAGCCCACATCCACCAGGGTTCATTAGCCAGGGTCCTGCTGAAGGCAACCACACTAATTCTGAAGTCTAACTTGCCCTGGCAGTCAGCAGAGCTCTGCTGAGACTCCACACAGCTCAAAGATTCTGCCAGTCATGCTGGTCTGACACTTGCATCTGGCGCTCCTGTAGCCAGAGCTGCACTAGATGCAGAAAGGCCAGTACTCTGAGCTATCTTTTTTTTAAGCTGCTGCATTGGCTTTTATGAAACCTCCAAGAAAATAAACAGATAAGTGGCCAGTATTAAAATTTTATATTAAAAGGCTTTTCTATTTGTAGAAAAGGCTGTAGTTTTGTAGACTTATGGCAAATTTTCTAGTAAAGCATTTAAAGGCTGCCACTAACAAAAGCATTCATCCCACACTTTAGCAGATTGACATCAGTCATCTGAAGTAATACCAACATTATCATATGCTCTGTCATATGTGCTGTCAAATGCTGAGGAAGACTACAAACTGGAAAACCTCTGTTCCAGCTTTAGCACTTCACTATTCCTTGATTCTCAACTAAGCCTGTAGTGAATGACAAGTAAAAGTACAGATCTAGCAAGCCTAAGAGTACTCTGTGCATTGCAACTAAATAAAACTAATTTTTCTATTTTTCACTAGAATATTGCTTGCTATAGAAAAAGATGTTAATTTTCATTTTGATTGTTAATATCCATTCTAGCATAAGATTTTAAAAGTTCTGACTGCCTTTTTAAAAATTTATTATTTGCTTGAATGGAAATAGTTATCCTAGGTTACTCTTCTTAAGTTACAGTAGTGCTGTCAAACTTTTAGAAAGGGATGGTTTTTTGCTGCCTCTAGTTAAGCATAAACCTGCAGACAGACAAATACTAGACTTATGTAGTTTCTCTGACCTCAAATACCACATAACCTGTGCATTGTTCTTTTTCTGTCTTTTGTATTAGACTTTTGTAGTTAGTTTTGATAAGAAAGTAGAAGGTCATCTTAGCATAGCTGCTCTAGTGTAGATGCAATCAGCTTTCAAAATATTTATCTCAGCTAATGACTAGAGGGTAACTACTTTCCAATTTAAGAACACAGCATAAGTTACTCCTGAAATCCTCCTTCCCTTAAAAAAACCTATCTTTTGAAGAGCAAGAGTCACATAGGGCAAGTTAAAAACCATTTCCTCAACTGACCTGAGCAAACACCTGTTTGAATGCTCAGACTCCTACCTCTTCTGGCATTCTTCCCTCCCTTCATTCATTACTACATAGCCACAGTAAAAGTCTTACCTTGAGAAAAGGAACCAAATACGGTTGTGGAGATGACTTGAGTTCCATGTATAGCTTTTTTGTAAATTCTTCTGGTTCAATTTTTGCTTCCTAAAGGGGAAAGTATAATTACTACAGCAAATTATAACTAGGAATCTATGATTTTTTTATATTTTTTAACTCAGGTTTTATATTTTTTTAACTGACAAACATTTACATTATTGTTCAATGTCATTACTCAAATTTTTTTTTCCCCTCTTATTAAAAAAAAAATGTTTTAGGATATAATGATCCTGTGATCTAGACACAGCATCATCAAATTAAATTACATAAACTCCACGCAGGTAACACTTAAGGAAACTTGTTCAAACACCTCACTGAAGGGAAGTGACAAACCAGTTTAAAAGGAGAACTGAGTAGCAATGAGCACCTCATGGTATACAGAAATATTTTAAATCCACTATAGTACTTTTTTCTCCTGTAAAGGTAGTTTATCTGCATAAGGGTCAATTAAAAAAGACAGGAGACAAGACAACTCAGTAGTTTTTGTAAGACAATTCTAGTCTAATGCATACATAGCATAATAAAGCAGAACACTTAACATAGTCTTTCAAAAGCAGGAGAAACTGCATATCAGAACACCACCCCTGCATACAACTACAGGACCTGTTGAATGGGTTGCAGAGTACAGCTTCCTTTCTTAATGCTTTCCACTCCACCCCAACACAAATGTCTGATTCAAAGGCTTGGGAGGCTGCAGCAGACTTCTGAGATCCCTCACTCACTGCTTCAGCGCTACAATGATGGGGTGGTAAGGTGGTGGGTAGCCACAGACACCATTGCCCTTTCTCATTCTCCTAGGTGAGACCTTACCACAGGGTAACCAAGATACAGACACAAAGAGGGACCCCAGAATCAATCTCTGCCTTTCTAGAGAAATTATTCCTCTCACCCACATTCTCCTTGCGAGCAACCACTCCAAGGAGCTAGTTATCAACCAGAACAACCGTTTTAAAGACACTATATTCGCAGACAAACAGAACTTACAGCACCTCTCCTATTTAATCATTTGATCAGCTGCCTGTTAGACCTCACTGAGGTGTGGATACAAGTCACCAAGATCTCACCAAAAGGCGCAGCGATTTAGTACACCATCTCAGTGCATATAAAGTGTTTGACATCCATTTCACAAGATGCTGCTTTAAGGACCATTGTACTTCACAGCTGTCATTTACTCATTTCCCTCATGCATATGAAATATTAATTTATTTTGCATTTAAATCATATGCACATACTGAATGTGAGAACAGGAGCGTTTTTCAAATATTACAGAAAGCAAACAAATGCACAGTTAAACAACATATTAGTGCTTGGTAACAACTGTTCCTAAAAAAAAAATACTTAAGTACTGCAATCACAAGAAGGAATAATTCTAGTATTTTCCTAGAGAATCCAGGTGTATAGTCCAACAGGGGTACAAAACCAAAGGAGGAAGAAGAATCAAGTGTTTTTTGCAAGGCTGCATTTTAAGACAATCTGCTCTCTGTGAAATTAAACCTCCATCTACATCATGCTTTCTTAGACTGAAAAGTCCTTTGGTGCCACTAGCAAAGCCATCCCCCTCCACAAACCCACAGCCTTCTGCTACAGTGGAACAACAGAACAGCAGCAACGGTCAAATGCCAAGACAAGAAGTGGCAGGAGAAATCATTACCAAGAAAACCCAGCTGTGCTGAGGTACAACACAAAGCAGCATACGGAAGCCACCTGCAAGGAGAAAGGAGGTTGGCAGCAACCACATTATTTTCTTTATCCCATTGTCTACAGACAGATTATGTCATGCTTGTTACACTGGAGCTTCACTACCAACTTTTAATTCAGCTTCTGTCTTGGAGTAGAGCCGTAGCATAGACTTAACACTGCACTACAACCTCCACAGTAAAACCACTGCCACTGAGGATGCAAAATTACACCAGAAAAAAACCCACTTCAGACCCAGAAGCAGTGTTAACGCTATGAGCTCCTCCTGTTGCCTGTTAACTGTGCGCATAAGTTGAAACAGGAATATGGGGAGAAAAGTACAGCGTGGGATCCAGTTAGAAATTAAAATAAGACTTCAGCTTAGTCACACACTTAGTCCAATTCTTTAGTTTTATTTTTAAAAAAGAGACAGAACAAAACTATGATGAAGTCAATGTCAAATGTGATACACAAACAGCACACTTTGTTTAGAAGTCTCACCAATAGATTCTGCACCAGATTCTTCACATTCTGCCCGATCTCATGGGCTTGAGGTCCACTAGATGCCAGTTTTACTAGCGTAGCAAGAAAATTCTTGCATTTCTTCGCATTCTCCAGCATCTCCTAGCATAGAAATAGAGCGAAGACTGTTAGATGTTGCACTTATTCTCCAGCCTCTGATGAATATAGAGAATGTTAGTTTTTAATTAAAAACTTTTTTCCTTACTGTGGAAGCAGTGGTCTGTGCTACTGTTGTGCCCTCTGCTTTCACAGAGACTGCCTTTTGGGAGATAGCTTGTGCAGGTGGTCCTGTAACTGGAAGTTTTACAGGTGTTCCAGTACTCGAAGGCTTTACAGCAGTAACTGTAGTAACACTAGCTGTTGCAGCTGCTGGCTGAAAAGAAAAATTAACACTTCTTACCTGAAGATCAACGTGACAAACATACTGTATTCTGCTAGCGTATAAGGTAGCACCATCACTCCCCACACTACTATTTCAAACAAAGCATTTTTATCTGGTTTTAGAGTTTGGATCCATTTATTTGAGAGGCTCTATTTAATAGAGTACATGATAGAATGCCCACAGCCATGATTTTGGTTTTAAATCAAGGACAGGGGAAAGAAGTGACAAAGGTTCACCCAGACTGTAGCATGGCCTGCAACTTCAAGTGAAGAGAAAGGTAAAGTTGTCTTAAAGAAACCAACAGATTAACTGCCCCAGGCTCCTGCAGGCTGCAGTCCAGGATCAATGAATTTTGGTCAATGCTAAGCCAGGTGATACTGCTCTAAAGATAAATATATCCTTAAGCAATTATTTATCTTCCCTTTCTTCTCCTGCAGCTCTTCTGCCAATTGCAAGACCTTATTTTTCCCATCACACATGCAGTAGGCAAAAGATGTTGTGTCCACTTTAGGGATGCATGTGCCATCAGAAGCAGTCAGCTGAGCAAATGCACCTAACAAGTTCTTCCTGCCTCTTCCTTGTGGACAACAGTTTGGATCTCTTCCCTCTGCCCACACAAACACACTCACAACAATCAGTTATTTTAAGATTTGATTAAAAAAAATCTCAATAGGCTTTACCAACAGATACAGAAGCTCCAGGAACAGAAGAGTAATGAACATTTAAGAAAAACTAAGAACACTGTTGCCCCTCTCCTTTGCAAACCAGGCTACATAATAGTTTCCAGAGTTTAAAAAAACCCTACTAAACAGAAGTATTTCTATGGGAGATTTTAAAGAGAAACCCATACCCCAAAAACCCAACACAGCTCTTCTGATACAGCAGAATACAGTACAAGTAAAAGACTTGGCCTCTACAAAACCCACTACTTTCAATTTCTCAGCCTGAAAACTAAAAAGCCAGATTGAACATGCAAGTTACAGAAAAGCAAGAGCTTCAGGTTAGCATTTGAGACCTGAAGCTAAGTGTGATTTTCCCTCCAAACCCCTCAAGAGAAAGGGCAAGTCTAGGTTTTGGGCCAAATTTTAGATTCAGACCTGTGCAACAACTGCTTTCACTGACATTTAACTGTTAAATACCACAGTTTAGTCAGCAATCACAAATTAGTACTTACTAATTGTATTAACAATATGCAGCAGCACAAGAGCCCAACCTACCCTACCACAAATAAAAAGTAATCAACATTGGACAGACATCATGTCAAATATCAAAGAGCTTTTAAGCCTTTTACAAAAGGGAAAGTGTTGAACAAACATTCAGAGCTAAAGCAAAATATTGGCGCTTGCCATTTACTTATAAATTGTTTTTTTTTCCCTGGATGCATGTCCCCTCCCTCAAGCTGCTGCCAGCTTGACATGAAAGAAGCAGGCAGTTACCAGAAAGCTTTCCAGCTTCAGCTCCCGCTGTTGGTAACACTTTAATAGCTCTCTGCAGGATCTTTGCCACCACTACCGCCTCTTCCAAGGATAAGCCTCAACAGCTCTAAGACCATAGGGAGACAAACTGGGCACCAGAATCCCACAAACAGATGGATGGGAGGAGGACTGAAGGGGACAGAGTACGGATCTGTCAAGCTGCAATGCCCTGGGCTTTTAAAAGTTGAAATCATGAGGTTCACGGGAGCTGATCTCTTGCAAATTCCAGTATGTTTACACATCAAGACCAGAACAGCATTTTATCAGCTGAGGGAGGCAACAACAGTATGTCCGCCGGACCCTTTTCCCAGGAAGATGAATATATGGGAATTCAATTCTGTCAACATTTTTCACTATTGACAATTCTTATTCTCACCTTGAGCAGAAAAACAAGTGTCACAAAAAAGGCATTAATCCTGCATATTTTGAACTCATTTCAAGAGAAGTGCTCTGCATCTAAATGAAAGTGCCCCAGCATGATGCTAATAACATACTTTGCAGCTTTCTTACCCCATCTGACAAGAAGGTAAAAGAAGCGTGTAGATATTTTATCTAACCTCAGAGCTTAAACATTCAGGAACGTAAAAAATGAAAATACATTTGTAGATGAGGAGAATAATCCTGGAGTCAGTAACTCTCTAGAGACTTTTGCAGACAGTGTTGCAGTTTGTAGTTCATACAGGATAGGAGACAACACAACCAAGCCAAGGATTATTTCCTCTCCACCATCTCCTACTTTGTGATGAAATGATACTTGCACATCAACACTTCTCTCCTCAAAAGACTGTCAGAACTAACATCAGCAAGTTTTTAGGACTAACAAATGAACTGCTGCCAAGAAAATCAGACCCAAAGGCTCTTCCTTCCTTTCCCCAGATGGCTTCTGCAATGTTATGCACAGACTCCCTTGTCAGCAGTCTTCTCTTGTCTACCCCAGGGTGAGTGAAGTGGTCCTGTGATGGCAAGATGGCATTTCACTTTTTTTACTTGTTGTTGTACACAGGGCTTTAAAATCCTCTGCAAAACAGATGGGCTACAAGGAAGCCATTCCAAACAAAACAGCCCTATTAATTTTTCCTGGGGACATCATTCCTGCTGTTTATATCCAGATCTACGCTCACTTAGAAGTGTTGAGGTTTCTACAACAGAAACAATACAGCTTAGCAAAAATACTCCATGTCTACTTCTTAAAATAACTCAAAAGAACATAAGTTAAATTGATTACATCAAAACTGAACTAAGTACAGAAGAACCAAGTAAAAGGCAGATGTAAGTTTGAAAAGGAAAAGTTAACAGCATGATGAATCTCAATGTTTATCCACATGGGACTGTGATAATGCCAGCAGTTTCATCCATCAGACGAAAGAAATCTTTACCTTCATCTCTTCTCTGCAGTGCAAGGGTAGTGTAGTAGATTACTATTGCTTTTATATCCTAAAGATCTCTATGTAGATATCACAAACACATGATTTACAAACTAGTATTGCAAAATTTAAGTGTGTAAGGAACACTCATTACTGTTCTTAGACACAAAGCATATGTTGTTTCCACTCTAAGCAAAATGGAGAAGTCTATTGAGAAGGGCCTCTGGGTTTTGCCCCTTAACCCTAGTGTTATCCATCTGTAGTGGGAAGCATGAGAAAAAACACCAGACAGAACTGCAAGTAGTTTTCAGTTGCTGATACAGAAGAACAGCAGGAAGACGAATTTGTAGGTCAAACTGTTAGTTACTGCTGTCAGCAAACATATCCCCCTATCCTTCAAACGCCCTCAAGGTCAAAACCATACATACAGCATGGTTTTTTGAATGACTGATCCTGCTCATTTAACTAGTGCTTGGTCAACTGCTATAGCCCAGACTCCTTCAAGCTCTTGCTCAGAAAAAGGTATATACTAGGCAGTTTTCCTCCCAGTTTCTCCTCCAGTTTATAAGGAGGACTGAATATTTTAACAGCAGAAGGAAGCAGGTTTTGGGGTTTTTTTTAACTACATGTGCTCATCCAGAACTCTGATTCCCAAGAACCAAACCAAAACTGTACTTAGTAGGCCACAGCTAGCAAAAATCTCATCAGAAGAGTCCTACAACAACCTCGGGGGAGGGGGGCAACCAACCAAACAAACAAAAAACCCAAGAGAACACAACCTAGGAAATAAGACAAAAACTACTTAAAAGTAATGAAGCATTTCCAGTCACTGCCTATTTACACTTATATCTGTGGAATCTGTCTACCAAATACAACTAGAGAACATAGGTCTTCAGCTGATCTTGCTTCAGCTTTTAATAAGAAGGGGAAGGGAAGAATGTAGACCTGAAAAAACAGCTTGACTAGGGGAGACAGCTCACTTTCCCCTCCAACGATATTCCAGGTATAGCTTTGTTTTCCTAAGGAACCAAGTAACCCAAACTGGAGAGAGCATTATAAACCCTGCACCTCCCAGGAAAGCATCAGCAAAAGCCTGAAAGAGTTGTGTTATCCAGCTGGAGGCCAATTACAAGTGGTGATCCCCAGGGCTCAGTGCTGGGTCCAGCCCTGTTCAATGTCTTTATCAATGACCTGGATGAAGGTATTGAGTGCTCCCTTAGCAAGTTTGCAGACAACACTAAGCTGGGTGGAAGTGTCAATCTGCTGGAGGGTAGGGAAGCTCTGCAAAGGGATCTGAACAGGCTGGACCTGCTGGGCTGAGACCAACAGNGCTGGTGAGGGGGCTGGAGAACAGGCCCTTTGAGGAACAGCTGAGAGAGCTGGGTTTGTTTAGCCTGGAGAAGAGAAGGCTGAGGGGAGATCTAACTGCTCTCTATAACTACTTGAAAGGAGGTTGTAGAAAGGTGGGAGCTGGCCTCTTCTCCCAACTGACAGGAGACAGGATGAGAGGCAATAGCCTCAAGCTCTGCCAAGGGAGGTTTAGGCTGAATATTAGGAAAAAAAATTTTTCACGGAAAGGGTCATTGGGTACTGGAACAGGCTGCCCAGGTAGGTGGTTGAGTCACATTCCCTGGGGGTGTTTAGGGCACGGGTGGACGAGGTGCTGAGGGGCATAGTTTAGTGTTTGATAAGAATGGTTGGACTCTATGATCTGGTGGGTCTTTTCCAACCTGATGGGTCTTTTCCAACCAATCTATGATTCTATGATAAGGTAAAAGAGAACTAGAAATGGCTCTCTGAACTATTTATTTTATCCATTGTTCATGCGCTTCCTACTGTAGTGCGAGAAAACGAGCTGACACACACTGGCAGCAGTGCAATTAAATAATGCATTTACAAAAAGACATTCAGGAAACAAATCATCATGAGGACAAAAGTTACCAACTCAGTGCAAACAAGATTAGAATCAGAAATAACACAAATGCATCGGTATTTTCTTAATTTCTGTCACTTACTCTTATTCCTCCATACTATAAAGCTTGCCACCTACCTGTACTACAGCAGGTGGCTGAACAGTAGAAGCCACAGCATTTGTTGTCAGAGATAATGGTTTCACAGGAGTGACTGCTACTTTCTTTAGTAAGTGTGTGCCAGAGTTCTTTAAAAAAAAAAAAAAAAAAAAAGGTGCAGAGAACAGTCAGACAAGTAAATGACGAAACAGACACTGAAGTCAGTGCTTGGCTCTTGTTTGATATAAGCCAAAACACCTACTACCTACTCTGACAGCAACAATACAGGTATCACTTAGTCCTTACAGTATAAACACTGCTCAAAGCTATTCAATTACAAGTTTGAGACTCAAGAACAGACATTTAAATACAATGCCTAATTAGAACACAAAGGTTAGAGCATAAGCATGTAGATAAGACCTATGCAGATGGTTAACTTTTTTTTTGTACCCACACTTACTTTTTGCATGCTAAATACATTACAAGAAACGGAAGCAAAAAGCCATCAGGACTCAGGAAATGAGGAACATCCTGGGAACATGAAAAAGGTCCTCGGCTTCAGAGAAGTATTCGTTCAGAGGATCAGCAAGGTTGCAATTACATCACTAACCATCTAGGTAGATTTTTTTGTTTGAGTTGGTGACAACAGTGATATTTATGTGTAAAGCCACACACTATCACGCTGTTCAGAAAGCACTCAAATCGTTATTTAATCCTCCACAACTTATTTGCAAGCCCTGTTATATCTACATAACATACAGCTACATGAAATGAAAGCTATGAGAGAAGTTACCTGTACAGGACATATCCTGATTGCAGGTGTGCTGGCTGGTAGAGATGGTCTCACATTCGTGTTATTTTGGGGCTGACTCTGTGCTCTTGTTATTGCTTGTTGAGATACCAACATCAGCTGCCCATTACTGCTTCTGATAAGAACAGTTCCTGTAGGAGACAAACATCCAGACTATCAGAAATTAAGCAATATTATGGTTTTTCTGTGCATCTGTGGAAAAAATAACTAAAACACACTGATAAGAATGTAGTATTTAGTTTCTAACTCCCAAGGAGTGGCTGCCAAGAAATGTCAAGAGCTAAGCATACATCAGCTTTACTCTACATTTTATGACAGAAATCAATTCCTAAAGCCAAGGGAAACTTAACTAGACAGGTCACATTGAAGTACTATGTATATACAAGATGCAAATTGCAAAGCAGTTCACTTGAGTCAAAAAGATCTTTTAGACATTAAAAGCAGACACACACCCCAAACACACCGTAAGATTACTTTAGTAGTAACTTATTTAAGCAGTTCTTCAACTTGCAAAACCCATCACAGTATCAGACTTGACCTCCTCTACACATTTTAACTTTCTGAACATTTTGGCACATACTTACAGGTGAAGATATGGTTTAAAGAAACAGGGCAACGGAAACTGAAGCCTGATTAATACCAGTTCACTATCTGTATCAAGGACACCTCTCTCAATCAGATGGCAGTGGTCTCCAATGACAGCCAAGGCCACTCAGGTATTAGAGGCTGTCCCTCAGTCAAGGGTCTGTCCAAATAGCACTAAAATGCATGGTTTTAATGAAAGCAGCTTACAGTCAAATAAAGAGATTCCAGTGGAGGGGGAAATTAAAAAAATCCAAAAGAAACCCCCAAGACTCTGTCTTGTTTCCTTGCTTTTTTATTTTTCTTTCAAACCTACAGCTATGTCAGCCCAGTAGGATTCCAACTCCTACCATCTTTCTCCTGACCCCTCAGCTATAATGACAAACAATTAAACAGTTAAAAAACAATGAGTATTTTCACTAAAGCTTTCAAATGAAAGCCACGCTAGAGAGAATCTAGCAGATGCCACTGAACAGTCCCTTCTTCCCCATATTTGGGAACCTCCTCTGCCTTCAACAGCAGCTGCTGCAGTCCACCACTAAAACTAGCATCTTCAAACACCTCACTTAAAGGCTTTTCCGCATAAAGAAAGAGGGAAGGTACAAAAACATGCCAGATATGTAAATGAAGAGTACCTCAACATTTTTTGAGGATAGCATTAAGCTTTCTTCAAAGTTACCAAATGTTTGAAGAATCACAGATCTTCTACTCAAACTTAGAATCTTTCCTAAAAGAAGACTGCATCAATTAAAGTCTTTTTACTACCTGGCTAGTCTGGAAGCTACCAAAATATTGCTTTACGATACAGCCTAGAACATCACTTCTGAGTTCAAATGAATACAACAGGAAAGGCCACCACAAGCTACGAGTTGGGTTTTATTGAGAAAAAAAAAAGAACAAGCTATAACCACATGCTAGGAACTGCTTTTCATCCTCCACATCTAAAAGCATAAGAAGATATGCAAGACAACACAAAACTTGGTATAGAATTCTGTAACATCAACATATTGCCATTTATATAGCTCATACAAACAGACTGCAAAGAGTAGCATCTGGAGAGATTCCCTCCTTTCTTGAGTAGCCTTTACTAAACAGAGCAGATACACAGGACAGTTGCACACCCAGAAAAATACTGTAACTCCACATGACAACTCAGCTTTCTCCTCCTCCACTGAAGTCTTGACTATTATCATATTTAGGTACAGATGGAACTTAGTTTAATCAATTAATAACCAGAATCCTAGAAAGTATCCAATTTCTAATTTTCTTTCCACACTATCTTACTGTAATTCATGGCATACAATCTGTCATCAGTCAAAAAGGGCATTTTTCTTTTCCTTGTTCACATCACATGTTTGTGCAGATTTTAGGGGAAGGAGAGAGGGCTGACAACACCACACAATCTGGAAGCAATAACATTTCCCTCTGCTCTAGATCCACACTCAAGATGGCAAAGGAGCTGCTAGTGGAGGTTTTGGGCTTTTCTAAGCTTGCTTAAAAATGCCACTGCTAACTCTACTCCTTGAAAAGGCACACAAATTTATGTGTTTATATCTTTAGAGATTTGGATTCATTAGTTGTTTTAATTCCTGTACTTGAATATTTTGTTACTACTCATTACATTTGTTTAAGTCAGAGGCACTATTTCTACTTCTGAATTATGCTCAATGCCAGAAACAGCACTGTTACCAGTCAACTCTATTAGGGCTGGGGCTTTTTTTTCCACTACTGTTCTGAAGTTTCAGTTAGTGTTTGCCAGAGACAATGATGTGCCTGAAGAGTACCTAGTCCTCCAGTTAGTTTCCATCAGGCTGCACTTGATAGGAAATTAACTCAAGAGGACCACAGCTAAGGAGCTTATGCAAAGACAACATAATTCAGACACATATGCATGAGCATCTAAAAAATGTAAAACAAAAAAACAACCATCATAAATACTAATAAACCCCTGTAACCCCTTTACATTTGACCATGACTGCAATGATCCCCAGAAGCACTGTACCCTGAAATATATGTATCTACCTTCCTTTAGCAACAAGATTAGTCAATGCAAGGATATCCATACCTCATCCAAACACCGTAGAAAAACTTCAGGCTTATTCTTGGTAAGAGCATCCATAAAAGAAGTTACCAAAGGCCACTCCAGCAGTCAAAGCCTTGATTGAAACACACAATTAAGATGATGCCATTATGCTAAGAACCTGTTCCACTTGGAACAAACTCTGTATTTGTTCCATTTGGCAGAATTTTTTATATGGTTGTAGCTTTTTCATGACAGCAACTTTTTGCACCAATTCGCAAAATTAGTACTCCAAAAATCAATATTATGGTAATCTATAAATCACTGTTTTTGTAGGCTTAATGCTGTAAATGCTGATGCTAACAGAAATAAAGCTGCAGACAAATTTGAAACTACTGTCACAGCTACAGATCTGTAAGTGAAGAGCCACAAGACATCACTTCAAGCATGAAACACAGTTTGGGGCAGTTACAACTTAATGTAAAAGTGACACTCAGCTGACATGTGAATTGCCTGAAACAGTTTGAAAGCTGCTGAGAACGGCATTTACTTTTCACTTCTGGTTTCCACAATTTACTTATACTTTTTCACAACTTAAAAATACCCCCAAGTCTTTAGATGCTCCACCTCTACCTTGAAACAAAAGCAATGACAACACTGAAGTCGGAGCCGGCTCCAAGAGGAGACACAGAAGACATCTTCTGCCAGAAGAAAAGGTCCATGGCACACAAAAGCAATGCCTGAAGTCTCATACACCATGTACAGCTGCACAAGCCGTGAAATGAGGGAACAGCAGGTGATGGCAACCTTGAGGTTCAACAAAAAAGTCACAACAGGTTCACACGGCTATCATGATGTTACTATCAGAAATGAGATAGAAATGAAGCAAGAATACACGTTCTTCAGTTGTGGGGCAGGGGGGAGAAGAGCTGTTTTCACATTCACTAGAAGGCAATCTTTGCAAAACTAAATGTGAAAACATATCAGGTCTTGCAGTCATTGCAACTCCATGGGAAAATTGGGGGCGGGGGGCACACACAACACAACCTTTTAACAGCTGAAACAGTGAAGTTTCAGCTAAGATCACTCAGCCCAGTATTTAAAGACAGGGGAGATACCTGCAATCTCTAATCAAAACATCAGCGCCAACTGTAGTTACTGAAGAGCAATTGGACATGGGTGTAAAAACCAAAGGTGCCCTCTTTTGGGCAGCACTTCCAGGAAAGCATGGTTTACAGGATAGAGTTTAACAGTTTTACAGAATCTGTTTCAGTGAACAGGAAAGACTTTCTCACTGTTCTTTCACTTTGATAATAAGCGCAAGGCACAATCCCTTTGTGACTAGTAAACTGTATCTATTTTCAGGTCACAGAGAAAACCAAAGTGATCAGTTACCAGCACGAATTGGTTCTTACATGCTTCACTGGTGGACTCGGGTGTCTCTTGCAGATTAGCAAACAGCCCTTTTACAATGAATTGAGATTTCTGTTTCTATATATTCTGCCTCTTCCCAAATACAACCTTTGGAAAGTTATTTTTTCTTGGCCACCAGAAAAGGAAGTTAAAATCGCTAATTCAGCCCTTTGTTTCCTGCACACCTTCCTTCAGCTGCAATCCTGCAGGAAGGCCAAAGCAGAAGACGACAACTGAAACCCCGCTCAGCATCCTCTAAAACTACCTAGAAGGAGCCACACTACAGGTTCTCACCTTGAAGAGGTCTCACCAAGATGTGTACCTTTCATTGCCCTCTTCTGGACACATTATGTTGTAAACTGGCTGGAAAAAAACTGCTACAGAGGCAGAAAGTGTTAATAAAATACTGCAAAAGACTGGAGTGACTGATACTGAAGTGACTTCATTTTTACAATACTTGCACAACCCTTCTAAAATTTATGGAATATACTGTATACAGGAGAATTACAGTCACAAACTATGAATTCCATGACAAGTGGTGCTCCTCAGGGGTCTGTACTGTGACCAGTGCTGTTTAATAACTTCATCAACAATGTAGACAGTGAGGTTAGAGTGCACCCTCAGCAGGCCTGAAGATGACACCAAGCTGAGCGGTTTAATAACTACACCAGAAGGATGGGATGCTGTCCAGATGGACCCAAAGGATACAGAGCTGTGGTCAAGAGGAAGGCTACAAGGATGATTAGAGGGTTGGAGCACCTCCTGTACAAGGACAGGCTGAGAGAGTTGGCGTTGTTCAGCCTGGAGAGGAGAGGCCTCTGAGATCATCTTATAGTGAGTGACCTTCCAGTACCTGAAGGAGCTACAGGAAAGCTGGGGAGGCACTGTTCACAGAGGCTTGTGTTGATAGGACTAGGGGCAATGTGTATAAACTGCAGAGGGGCAGACTAGACATAAGAATTTCTTCACCTTGAGAGTGGTAAGGCACTGGCAGAGGTTGCCCAGGGAAGTTGTGGAAGCCCCATCCCCAGAGGTGTTCAAGGCCAGGTTGGATGGGGCCTTGGGCAGCCTGATCTAGAGGCAGGTGTCACTGCCTACAGCAAGGGGGCTGGAACTAGATGATCTTTAAGGTCCCTTCCAACCCAAAGTATTTTGTGATATTCCAAGGCCTTCACTTGGTATTTGAGTTTTCCTAGATGTCTACTGCAGATTTCTATCCTGAAGAAATAAAAAGGACAGCCCAGCCTGCAGGCAACATCTAGCCATGCTTCTCACTGTCTTAGGAACAAAGCTACAACGAAGATTTGGCAGTCACCCAAGGTTACCTCACCATGGGCAAATAGTGACTAGTTTCAACTTCTTTTCTTAAGCCAAATACAATTGACTTCTGATAACTGATCTGGGAAGCCAAAAAGATTGCTTGTTTGAAGTTTTTCTTAGGAACACGTCCCTGAGTGCTCTTAGATTTCCCATACAAGCAGCTTAGAGGGCTCATCTACACTGCATGGGTCAAGCTGTTCAGTTTGTACATTACATCCACAAGCATTTTATTCTGTACAACAAATCACTCCAATCTTTCAAAGTCAATTTTAGTTTGATGCAAGAATTCAACAGCGATCAATCCATAACTGGAAGGGACCTTCAAATATTATTTGACTCCAACCCCCCTTTCCACAGCCAAGTATATATTCCACTAGATCAGGTTGCTCAAAGCCACATCCAATCTGGCCTTGAACTTCACCTTTTCAAAGCCAGGGACCAGCCTTACTCAGACACCACTGTCTAGCTGACAGCACTGTTTCACTAGCATTATCACTTCCCAGATTTCCTGGTTTGCTGTGAGCAGCTTTTTAAACCACCACAAACCCACAGCTCTGTCACACTAGCAGCTTAAGAGGCAAAAAGCCCCAGCAAAGGCTGCTGTCTTGAGTAACTCCAACTTTTTGCTAGTAAGGTTCTGTGTTAACATCAGGCACCAGCTCCTGAGACACCCAGTACAGGCAGAGCCTTTTCAAAAGTAGGGACTCAGGAAAGGATGGAGCACAGTCTGATAACCTATTATTTCATATAATCTGGAATAGTGGTCACTGCACATCTTTCAGAAAAGTCTAAGCAACTTCCCTTCTCCCTCCTTTCTTTTGGGATCTATACACAAAGTGATAAAAATGCAAAAATCTGAAACCAAGTTTCTCACACTGCTTAATCAGCAAGTCTTATCCAAGCTGTTGGAGGCTAGCAGCTCATCAGTAACTTTTGGTGGCCAGATGGATATCTCTGCTTATTAGATTATCAGCTGGATCCCCATAATGCTGATGCCTTTTCACAGAATAGAGGTCCATGTTTTAGCACTGACAGTTCCCTTCAACTTCACACACAGTTGAGCTTCATTACTTGAGAATACATTTATATCCATGTGGTTTTACTGTTATAGCAGACTTTTGTGCAAAAATAACTGTCCCAGTTGCAAGGCAATATACCTTCTATACCTGCTATTTATAGCAAACAACAGATGTCCATACCAATCATCTAACCAAAATCTGGACATCACATTAATTCTTGGAAGGAGTGACAGGTAAATAACTGACAGGTCATAGATGTTTTCTGGGCATGGTTCCAAGATGGCACAACTGTTTCTATTTGAATTAGAAGTGTATTTCTTACACTTGAACCCCAAGAGTTTGTTTTTATTGTGGATGCACGTACAGGATTCTTGGCCAAAGCTGCACTCCACAAGGCAGCCTTCTTTGATACTGCGAGACCATCTAGCTGTTGTCCTCAGGTCACATCTTTCTACAACTGGGATCATTTCCCATCAGTATTTCCCCATCTCATCTTTGCGGTTAGCAACTTGGCTGCTTGAGGCTCGGTTGCTTTCTTATCTGAGTAATCAGACAGTTCTGTTCAGTCAGTTCATCTTAATCTGCAGATAATCCTAGTTCTCCAGCACCCAAGTTACTTCATGGAGAAGCTTCAAGTATTTGCTCAGAACTCAGCAGACAGCAGTGAAATAGTACCTCCAAGGGGACAAAGTGACAACTCTTTTAAGACAACTCCTACTGCACAGAAAAAAGGCACTGAAACTATATGATACACCCTCTTCTAGTTCACAGTGTGCTCCTAGTATTTACTGGAGTCAAATTCTTTAAATAGAAAGTTGGACGCCTGGCACATTACAGCCATATATATGCATATATATGTATATGTATACACACACACACAGCTTTATAAGGACCAGAAGGTATGCCAATACCCACATTTATAAAACACTGAGCTATTAAGCTGTTACAGAGAAATGTGGAACTTGGCATGTTGAACCATAAATCTTAATTTTAAACCAAGAGATGCTAAAAACAACTGGTATCTTGGTAGAGTTCTAATAAGGGACAAAATCAGCCCCCTTTAAATCTGTCTCATTTAAATAAGAGAATCAACGCAATCCACATTAATTTCACAGTGGGACACTTGTTTCTTTAGTATTCGCATAGGGACCAACAGACATTAGAATTACACTTAATTTTCTCTAAAAGTACATATTCACCCCTCTGTTAGATGGATTTTCACTTATTTCAGAAGGGCAAGGAACAGATTAGCACTGAGTTTTAGCACTGATTACCACCTTGCTCTTAGTGTGACAGAACAAGCAAAAAATCTTGTAGAAAACAGTAAAACATTCATGGAAGCATTAGGTTCTGGCTACACCGATGCTGTGGAAACAGTCAAACTGTGTGATACTTGTCAAGTTGCCAGTATGGAAATCATCTAAACGCGTTCTGAATACATTTAACCACTTCAACACACACCATGAGCTGCTCCAAGCAGAATGCCTAGTAATACACCACCTAGCAGCTGGTCCTGCCTTTGAGGGTCCAACTTGAACGAGATGGTAAAGGCCACTTTGCAAGCTGCAAGCAATAGTCTTCAAGTGGTGTGTCAATCAGTGCATGCCATTTCACCCACTTGTTAATCTAGCCTGGACATCCACACAAGGAACTTAGATTTTCCAGGCAGCTCCTATGAATGTCTAGTACCAAAGCGGCCTCTCTGCCTCCACTAAACTGCAAGTGTGCACTAAAAAGGTCTGCAAACATGAGCAATGAAAAACAAATGCCATCATAACATCAGATTGCTTTTTTGTTCACCAAATCACTCCAGTAAGATTACTGAGCCTCATGAGTTCTCCAGCTTTAACAGACTCTAGTTACACTTCTATGAAACAAGGTTCTCCCATCTGCTGCCATTTTTGCCCTGCTTCAGTTGCAATAAGAAACTATTGTCTCAAGACACTGGTGGAAGAGATCTGTTAGCGGACTTCATTCTAAAGGTTACCCAGGTGGCAGAACAGACCCTAATCCTGACAATGTGATTAGCAAGCCACTTAGAAGTATCTATTGTAATCTTTTCTACTTTGCAAATTATATACATTTTTCTTCTGAAATCATCATACTCTTCAGAGAAGTAGCTTCCCAGAAAAAGAATTCCAAAAAAGGTAACTGCCTAGACAAAAACTCAAAGGTGGATAAGGCAGTACTAATTAATCATCTTTGATAGATACCAGAGGCTTTGCAATTTGCAGCAAAACTCACACATACAACTGTAATGTACAATTCTACCCACTAAGCATAGCAGATTTTTACCACATGGTATGACAAATACTTAGTTCTAAGATAACTTAAAAATTGAGTGTTGCTAACTACTCAAAATAACTCACAAGCCTACCTATTTTATCACTATCTCTGGGAAAAGAATACTGAAACATAATTAGTATTTCTTCCAGCTGTCCCTTGTGTGCAGATGATACTATTTTTAATGCTACAAGCTGAAAGGTCCTTTAAATACCACAAAAGCAACCCAAGTCAGGCTCACATTCTCTCTCAAGCGTTAAAAAAGTTTACTATTCACCAATCTGTAGCTGCAATTCACTGCAGTACACTCCAACTGGTTGTAAAATCTGAACAGAATTTAACATTAATTTTACTGAGCGTCATGTTTCAGTGCCTCAGTACTCAGAACGCATCCAGGATTTTTGTGAAAAATATAAACCAGAAGTTCACTTTACACCTTTTGCCAAGATTTAAATCTTAATTTCCACAGGGTTGTGCATTTAATGATACAAAGGCATTGTTTTGCTAGACACATTCAGTCCTGAAAGTAAAACCAAGTCCTATAAATTAGCCGAAATTTCTGTTAGTTACAGCAGAAGACATCAGCTCACTCTTTTTTTTTAAGTTGGACCTACTTCCTCAAACCTTCTAAAGTTTTTCTGACCCCACCTCAGAAAAAAGTTGACTGGTATAGCCTAATGTGGACAGCAGTTAGCAACAAATCCATCCTTATAAGCTTGCTGAACAGAGGACACTGTTGGGATACAAAAGGTATTGTTTAGCCCCTACTGGTCTTTCTACAGTACAAGTATTATGCTCACTTTGCTAGACTATCAACACCCATAAACTGCAGACTTCAAATGAGTTTCTAGGGTTTTTTTTTTTCTGTCTTGCTGAAAAAAATGTTCAGGATTGCCTCCTCCTTCCCAAAGAC
The DNA here is from genome assembly GCA_013389865.1 of Piaya cayana. Taxonomy (NCBI): domain Eukaryota; kingdom Metazoa; phylum Chordata; class Aves; order Cuculiformes; family Coccyzidae; genus Piaya; species Piaya cayana. The sequence goes on along the minus strand of WAAB01001002.1, from coordinate 140,893 downwards.
AATTAAACTAAGATGCAATTTTAAAATCAGTGCTTCTTCCTATTCCAAAATGAAGAACCAGATACAAACATGAAAATATCAAAATCCCCACATGATTTTACAACAGAGACATAACAACTAGATCATGAAGAGAGTTCGGTACTTGAGACAGGCATTGTGCCAACTTCAGAAGCAGAAGGCAGCAGCATCCAGATGTTTACCAGCCCCTAACTCCTCAGGTTACCTTACCTTCTATATCCAATTAAGAGAAACCCAAAGAGATCGGGCTCCATACCACCCCGGCATCAGCTCCCTCCCTCCCACTCACAGGTGTCCATGCACCAACTGCCTGCCCCTGGCAACCTGCCATGGACATGGGCTGTGCTTTCCGAACAGCTACCCATTATCAGCCTAGATAAGCTGTACACTGTGGAAAAACTGCCAGGGGCAAGCAAAAACATCCAAGAGAAGACAACTGAGCTGCAAACAGAAAGCAAGAACCTGGACCTGTTGCCATTCCCCTCTAAGTCAGGTGCAAAGGAAGCTACATGCAGCCATGCCTTCCACCAGCTTCCCAGTGCAAATTAAGACAGACTGAGAGTAACTTATCTTTGCTGACACCATGCTTGATCAGACCTGTTGGTGCTAGCAATTATGGAAGGTATAAAACAAATATACTCAACACAGACAGCTGATGCCTCAGTGAGGAGTATTAGCAGCCACAGTCATAATCACCAGCAGTGTCACCAAATGAGCTTTTTGAAGTGCTTCCTGCTGTAAGTAGATCCTAAGGTAACAATGGAGGATCCATAGCATCCACCTGACTTCTGCATTTATTCATCCCCCCATAAGAGAAGCAGATACATCTGCCAATTGCTCTTTCAAAACCACCTGTAATTAGCATTCTACAGCTGGGGACATAAGGAAAGCCACTAGAACAAATACAAAAGTGACAAAAAAAAAAGTTCAATGAAAGTAAAGAACAGAAATCAAGGAACAACATTCTTGTAGTTTTTATGCTTTTTCTACTCTCCATTTCTGCAAAGTGGTGTGGGGCCCAAAGGTGAGCCACATATGCTCATCATGGCCCACAGAAACCTTGTCACTTCTTCCCTTTCCCAAGCCTTTACCCATTTCCTCCTGTTAACAGCACAGCCCAACCGTTTTTCTCTCCAAAAGACTGAGTTAACCAAGGACATAATTTCTTCTTAAGGAGATTGTCCATGATGTGCGATATTTGCAATTTTGTGAGCACCAGCAGAGATTACACAACCAGCAGAACTCAGGACAGAGGCAGTACCGCACATGCCACACTGGTCTGCTCTCCACCAGTCTCCACTACATGTAAAGCCTTCTGAAATGCAGCTAACCTATTCTTGTCAACAAACAGGGCAACTGGGGAAGGCTCCCTCTGCTATGTAGCTCATACAAGCTCCCTCCACTTAGGAGGACACAGCCCAATCATTGATGGTGTGCAAGGTCCAAATGCCACAACCAAGGCTTCAAGGCAGAACCTGTCCAGCTGAAGGTGTATAAAGGCCAGTCCCCAGTTGGAGTCCTACTGCATGCTCAAAACCCCAGTGGTGGCTGGCCATAAGCCAGTGGTGTACTTCCACCTCCTGACTGCTAGTACAGGAGATAACCCTGACAGGGAAGGAGGAAGACCTTGCATACCAGCACTATTCTAACAGCTAGCTACTCACCTGAAAATCTGGACCTTGTAAAGGAAAACAGAGGAAGGGGGTTTCATTACCATGAACAAGGCTGGGTCCTGCAAGACTTCAAGAACTTGTAAAGCACAGTGATCCCTTCCCTGAGTAATCAAGTAAAGCAGGACTTGGCAAACGGACAATCCATGTTCACAGAGGTGAGGAGTCACACCTGTCACCTGCCTTTCCCACCTGGCTTTATTCTGGGCAACAGGGAGGCAGAGACAGAAGAAAAGGGCCAGGCTAAACCCATGACCTTCACGAACCTCCATTGACTATCAAGCCATGGGGGCAAACACAGCTCCCCCAATGCCCTTCCTTCCTCAGACTGTAACCCTGTAAAAGCATAGGAGCAATGCTGGCTCCAGACTACAAGTATATCACGAGTACTTCAGGATGACCACCAGTAAGGACAGTGCTGTACAACCTTGCTCAGAACAAGCCAGTTCAAATACCTCCCTTTAAGAGGGAGGAGTGAGGGGAGCATGTTTTCTGTACACATTTTTCTTGGCAGGTGCCACAGTTTGAATGATATGGTTTTAAAGCCAAATGCATTCTCCTTTCTGCATTTTATCCTACATGGCTAGATATATGTATTGCAATATATTTGAAATACAAATTTTTCAAGCCTAAGAATTTGGTGGTTTATTTTGCTTTCTTTTTAATTGATGCTGACAGTTGTAGCTTCACTGCTATTCAGCTTGAACTTAAATTTCTCAATGATTATATTATTTATTAAAAATTGAATTCACATAGAAAACCAACACAGAATACTAATACTTACTCAAGCCAGAATGCATTTTTAAATCATCCTTAGGATAACTATTCAGGTAAGTTTCTCTGAAACATGGATCCATTTGAAATCTGACAACATCTGTGCTCTTTCTGGAGCATTAAACTCCATACAGTTACTTTTACTTTACAGTGCTGCACAGTACTGGTACCTCTGAACTTCTTATTAGAAGTCTGCTTATTTTGTTTCTTGCCCCAGCAGCAAGGAGAACAAGCCAATGCAACCAAAGAGTAACCCCACTTTTGTTCCACCCGCCAAATGCCAAAACACCAGTCAGAACATTCAGCAGGAAAGCCCAGTTACTAGGAAAAACAAAAAAAGTTTTCCTACCTCGTAGTCCTGAAATTACAAGCAACTTGTACAAGCATTGACCTTCACAGGAATATGTTTAACTGAATGTCAATATGTTCCTGAAAAATTAAAATATCAGATAGAAATCCTAAAGATCTAGGGGCCCTACTACTACTACTACAAAAAAAAAGTTATATATTTCCATCACGGTTCATTTCCAAGGAAAGCTGGCAAGGATTTATACCCATCCTTGTCTGTTGACTACCCAGACATTACAGCATCACATGAGGGCTAGGGAAATCTACAATGAAGAAAGATGATACAACATTAGCACTACATATTTCCTTGAGAGATCCATGCATTTGAGGGAGGTGGGGNATAATAATAATAATAAAGTATTTTAATGCAGCCTTACAGAGAGTAACAGAAACTTTGAAACCAACTGCAACATCTTGCTCTTGAAAGAAAGTGCAGGTAGGAGCCGTGGCTAACCCTCTGCTCTCACAAAGTACTAACCCATCTCTATCAGCACTATTCAATTCCTACATTAATAGTTTCTTTGCCACTATTGCAAGTGCATCTGTAAGCGTGGTATCTCTCTAAACTTTCATTTCCCACATATGTTTTATGGGAAAAGAGCATCTCAAAGGGTAACACATAACGAAATGTCAACATTCTGCCCCTTATGCGGGGCAGTACTTTGTTTCCACGACGGTTCGCACCGGTCTGGCAGTAACAGTGGGAACAACTCCCGCAGAACAGCTTTCTTGGAAGGGGGAGTAAGTAGGAGCAGCAGGAATTGCGCGGTGAGTGGGAGTTACTTTGCAGTCACTAACTCACGATCACGCTTCCCAACGTTACTCGTTCATTCAAGTTCCACGAAAGCCTCAATAAAGCTTTTTTTCAAGGCACAGATTAAGATAACACGGCCAGATGGGAGTCCTCGTGCTATCCAGCAAAGCAAAAAGTTGCCTTAAATCCAGAGGCTTCCAGATCCATCCCTCAGACGCGCCACAAGCCCCTCAGACGCTGCGAGCATCCCGAGCGGTGAAACGGCTTCTCCCGCCCGCGTTTCCCACACCCCGCGGGACAGGCGAGCGCCCCGACTACCCCAGGTTCGGGGCAGAGCAGCCAACTCCGGTGTCGCCGGTGGAACACGCCGCCCCGCCATCCCCACGGCTCAGCCCCGCCCCGGGAGAGCCGGCGCCGCTCACTCACCCGGCGAGAGCTGGAAGCCGGCCGGCAGCCGGAGACCGGCCGCGGGCTGCCCCTTGGCCGCCACCGCGCTCCCCGCGCCGGGGGCCGCCGGCTCCGGGCGCCCGCCGGGCATCAGCCTCGCGGGAGCCGCCGCGGAGGCGCTCATGGAGGAGGAGGAGACGGCGAGAGGAGCGGCGGACGCGGCGCTTGGAGCATCGCGGGCTGAGGGGGAAGACGGAGGGATGAGGCTGAGGCGCTGTCCCGGTGCCCGCCGCACACGTGGGCCCGGCCGCCGCCACCAGTAGGGAGGGACGGAGGGAGGAGCCGCGGCGCCAGCACCGCCCTCACTGCGGCGGCGCCCCCCGTGTTTGTAGTGCCATGCGGAGCCCCCGCGCAGGCGCCGAGGCGCTGCTCCTCTCCGCCGGGGCTAGGGCTGCGAAAGGAAAGTTGGCGGCGCCCCCAGAGCCTCCGCGGGAGGGTCGGGTCTCGCCTTCCCCCGCCGCCCCGAAGCGTGGGGAAGCGCGGCGGGGCAGGCGCCGCCCCCTGTCCCCCGGCTTTACCTGCGGGCTGCAGGTGTCCTTGGAATCGCCCTGGAAGATAAAGGAGCGGCAGCAAGTGCCGCAAGTTCCCACATCCCACGAGCAGCTCCCTGCTGGAGCC
>WAAB01001002.1:96938-135748 GCA_013389865.1 Piaya cayana | reverse complement strand
AAAAAAAAAAAAAAAAGCAAATATGTACCCACAGCACAGGAATTAATCTAAAATCATTCATACTTTTAGGCAACATGCTACCTGAAAGTAACTGCAACAGATGCTCTGACAAAGGAACTGCCCTAGCAGGAAATAATTTTAGTAGCAATAAAGTAATTATAAATACTGGAACCTCAATTTAGTGAAACCAATACAAGTATAATAATAATAATAATAATAAAGTATTTTAATGCAGCCTTACAGAGAGTAACAGAAACTTTGAAACCAAGAGCAACATCTTGCTCTTGAAAGAAAGTGCAGGTAGGAGCCGTGGCTAACCCTCTGCTCTCACAAAGTACTAACCCATCTCTATCAGCACTATTCAATTCCTACATTAATAGTTTCTTTGCCACTATTGCAAGTGCATCTGTAAGCGTGGTATCTCTCTAAACTTTCATTTCCCACATATGTTTTATGGGAAAAGAGCATCTCAAAGGGTAACACATAACGAAATGTCAACATTCTGCCCCTTATGCGGGGCAGTACTTTGTTTCCACGACGGTTCGCACCGGTCTGGCAGTAACAGTGGGAACAACTCCCGCAGAACAGCTTTCTTGGAAGGGGGAGTAAGTAGGAGCAGCAGGAATTGCGCGGTGAGTGGGAGTTACTTTGCAGTCACTAACTCACGATCACGCTTCCCAACGTTACTCGTTCATTCAAGTTCCACGAAAGCCTCAATAAAGCTTTTTTTCAAGGCACAGATTAAGATAACACGGCCAAATGGGAGTCCTCGTGCTATCCAGCAAAGCAAAAAGTTGCCTTAAATCCAGAGGCTTCCAGATCCATCCCTCAGACGCGCCACAAGCCCCTCAGACGCTGCGAGCATCCCGAGCGGTGAAACGGCGTCTCCCGCCCGCGTTTCCCACACCCCGCGGGACAGGCGAGCGCCCCGACTACCCCAGGTTCGGGGCAGAGCAGCCAACTCCGGTGTCGCCGGTGGAACACGCCGCCCCGCCATCCCCACGGCTCAGCCCCGCCCCGGGAGAGCCGGCGCCGCTCACTCACCCGGCGAGAGCTGGAAGCCGGCCGGCAGCCGGAGACCGGCCGCGGGCTGCCCCTTGGCCGCCACCGCGCTTCCCGCGCCAGGGGCCGCCGGCTCCGGGCGCCCGCCGGGCATCAGCCTCGCGGGAGCCGCCGCGGAGGCGCTCATGGAGGAGGAGGAGACGGCGAGAGGAGCGGCGGACGCGGCGCTTGGAGCATCGCGGGCTGAGGGGGAAGACGGAGGGATGAGGCTGAGGCGCTGTCCCGGTGCCCGCCGCACACGTGGGCCCGGCCGCCGCCACCAGTAGGGAGGGACGGAGGGAGGAGCCGCGGCGCCAGCACCGCCCTCACTGCGGCGGCGCCCCCCGTGTTTGTAGTGCCATGCGGAGCCCCCGCGCAGGCGCCGAGCCGCTGCTCCTCTCCGCCGGGGCTAGGGCTGCGAAAGGAAAGTTGGCGGCGCCCCCAGAGCCTCCGCGGGAGGGTCGGGTCTCGCCTTCCCCCGCCGCCCCGAAGCGTGGGGAAGCGCGGCGGGGCAGGCGCCGCCCCCTGTCCCCCGGCTTTACCTGCGGGCTGCAGGTGTCCTTGGAATCGCCCTGGAAGATAAAGGAGCGGCAGCAAGTGCCGCAAGTTCCCACATCCCACGAGCAGCTCCCTGCTGGAGCCGAGGTGGCGTCCCGGCCGAAAATGCGATCGCAGCGCGTGCCTGTAAGGATGAAGGGGACGGGGCTGTCCCATTTGACCTTCACGCCCAGGGATGTACTGGAAAAAGGGCTGAGGAAGGACGTGCAGTTTGCTCCCCGTGCAAAGAAGCATAGTCCTTCCAAGACACAGAATCATAGAATGGTTTGGGTTGGAAGGGACCTTAAAGATCATATAAATCCGCGCCCCTTGCCACAGGCAGGGACGCCTCTCATTGCACCAGGCTGCTCAAAGCCCCATCCAACCTGGCCTTGAACACCTCCAGGGATGGGGCAGCCACAGCTTACCTGGGCTGCCAGTGCCAGTGCCTCAGCACCCACATAGTGAAGAATTTCTTCCTAATGTCTAATCTAAATCTTCCCCTTCCAATTTAAATCCATCCCCTCTCCCCTTGTAAAAAGCCCCTCCCCAGCTTTCTTATCCAGCCTCTTCAGGTACTGGAAGGCCACTATTAGGTCTTTTCGGAGTCTTCTCCACAGTGAACAAACCCAACTCTCTCAGCCTGTCCTCACAGCAGAGGTGCTCCGGTGCTTTATCTTTGTAGCCCTTCTCTGGACCTGTTCCAAACAGTTCCATATCCTTCTTATGTTGAGGATTCCAGAACTGGACACAACACTCCAGATGAGGTCTCACAAGAGAGGAACAGAGAGGCAGATCCACTTTCCTCGACCTGCTGGCTATGCCTCTTTTGATGCAACCCAGGATAAGGTTGGCCTTCTGGGCTGCAAGCGCACACTGATGGCTCATGTCGAGCTTCTTATCAACCAGCATGACCTTCAGCAATGCTGTTGAGGTTTTTGTGTACCAGAGCTGAATTTCGGCTACATTGCAGGTGGTTTTGAAGCATGCTTATACACATGCTTCTTTTTACCCATAAAACTCAAAGGCCATTGCTCATCTGCCTATGTTTAGCACAGCATAAGTGATTACAAACACTAGGGCCTGGTGTACAGTTCACAATAGTGGCACAAAAAGCACAAAATTCAACAAAATGTCAGGAGAGAAAAAATAGTTTTAATTACTCTTATATCAAACATCCATTGCAACTCTGTTTTTCAGAGAGAAATGTAGACAAGAAATCTAATACTTGATGTACACTGAAAATCATGTAAAATGCTAACAGAATTTAATATATATATATATATAATTCTCTTTCCATGCCCTGATAGATGGTTCTCTGCACAGGTTTGTCAGACTGTGGGAGCAAAGGGAACACCTTTCTTTTTGATCACGTCCATTCACAACCTTGCTCAGTTTCAGAGTATGACTGCTTTAAAATGCTGTCAGCAGCAAATGAAAGAGCAACAGAACAGAAATCACGTGAGATGAGAACTGAAAGCATATGGCCAACACTAAATTTCCACTGTGGTTACAACAGATAATTGTACCCTCCCAAACTCCACTAGTACAGGTGAGAACAGGTGTGAAGATAAGTCACACACACTAGCTAGATAAGTGCCTAAATCTTTTACATGCATATCAAGTTCATTCTAACATGCTTTAACCACTATTGTTACACCAGTCTTTAACAGATTGCAGAAAGGACTGCTACTAAACCTGCACCTGCAACATACCAGGTACGAAACACAGTTCATGAGAAGCCTGTGTTCAGGATGTTCACATAACCCCCCCCCCACCACCACTATTAAGGATCCAAACACATTATTCTCTCTCTCATACAGCATCCCATCTCCCTCATCGCCACAGGTCTAACCTTGCCTCAGCTCTCACAGTGCCTACCATTCTGCAACACAGTCCAAAACCCCAAAATGATGCAGCAGCTATTTTTACAGTTTCCAACTCTGAAAGCATGCTAAGAACACTGTGGAAGAAGAGGCAATGGCCTAACCCAGGAGGGAGACAGTTTCTGTACCCCTCGGAGCTCTGCCAAGTATGAGTAAATTACATCATTTCTTGCACATGGGAAGCTGTGTTACTTGCACAAAATAAGAACCAGGGTACAGTGAGTTACTTCTCACATGCCACAGGATGTCCAGACACCAGCAGACAGGGAAACTTCAGTTCCAGCAAAGACCAACAGTGGCTGACAGCAGAAGGAGGACACAAGAGAAGGCACATTATCCACTGTTCTTGAACTTAAGAAAGAACAGAGTTGATTATTACTTAAGACTAAGTTTTTTTCTTCTTAGAGCCATTCACCTTCTGAAGGAATCTCTGAGACCCCCATGCAAGCGCTCAGAACTGGAAGCATGTCTGAAAGACAAGAAACAGCTTAAGACAACAGAGGTGTTTTCAGTAAAGCTGTGAGGCACAGCAGAACATGAAGAAAGGAAGTAAAAAATACAGCATAGTGAGAGAAAAACATACGGAGGCTGCAAAAGGAGCAAAGAGAAATGATTTGAAAGAGAACAAAAGATATAACACAATGATAATGCAGGGGACACACAACACTGAACAAAGACCAGAGATTTAGAAATCTTCTAAAAAGCATCACAGATTCAGAGAATCATTTAAGCTGGAAAAGACCTTTAAGATCAAGTCCAACCCTTAACCTACCACTGCCAAACCACCACTAAACCTTGTCCCTAAGCACCATATCTCCACAGGTCTTTTAAGTACCTCCAAGGATGGTGACTCAACCACTTCCCTAGCCAGCCTGTTCCAATGCTTGACAACCCTTTCAGTGAAGTAATACTTCCTAGTATCCAATCTAAACCTCCACTAGTGCAACTTGAAGCCATTTCCTCTCATCCTACTGCTTGTCACTTGGGAGAAGAGACCAGAACTCACCTCACTACAATCTCCTTTTAGGTAAACTCCCCTCATCCTCCTTTTCTCCAGACTAAACAACCCCAGTTCCCTCAACCACTCCTCATAACACTTAGGTTCCAGACCCTTCACCAACTTTATTTTCCTTCTTCGCACACTTTCCAGCAGCAAAATGTCTTTCTTGTAGCAAGGGACTCAAAATTGGTCTTAGTATTCAAGGTGCAGCCTCACCAGCACTGTGTACAGAGACACTATCTCTTCCCTAGTCCTGCTAGCCACTATTTCTGATACAAGCCAGGATGCTGTTTGCCTTATTGGTCACCTGGGCATATCACTGACTCATATTGAGCCAACCACGGACAAACACTCCCAGGTCATTTTCCATCAGGCAGCTTTCCAGCCATTCATCCCAAGACAGTAGCATTACATTGGGTTGTTGTGACCAAAGTGCAGGACCCAGCACCTTAAGCCTCATAAAATTGCCTTCGGCCCGTGGATCCAGCCTGTCCAGATCCATCTTTAGAGTCTTCCTTCCCTCAAGCAGATCAACACTCTCACCCAACTTGGTGACATCTGCAGGCTAACTGAGGGTTCAGTCAGTCCCCTCATCCACAGAAAACTGATAAAAATATTAAACATAACCAGCCCCAACACTGAGCCCTGGGGAACACCACTTGTGACAGGCCACCAGCTGGATTTATCTCCATTCACTACAACTCTTGAGGTCCAGCTGTCCAGCAAAGGTTATGCCTATCTAAGCCATAAGCAGCCAGTTTTCCCAGGAGAATACTGGGGGAAACACTCAAAGGCTTTTCTAAAGTCTAGGTATACAACATTCACAGCCTTTACCTCATCCACTAAATGGGTCACCTAGTCATAGAAGATCAGGTTAGTTAACATGTGTTTTAGGCGCATGGTGTACAGTTTGGGCTTGTCCTGTGCAGGGGTAGGAGTTGGACTTGATCCTAGTGAGTCCTTTCTAACTTGGTTCATTCTGTGATTCTGTGATGTGCCTTTCCTAAACCCACGCTGACTAGGCCTGATAACCTGCTTGTCCTGTAAGTGCTGTGTGATAGCACTCAAGATGATCTATTTCATAACTTTCCCCAGTACCGAGGTTAGGCTGAGAGTCTTGTGTAGTTCCCCTAATCCTTCATCAGGCTCTTCTTGTAGATGGTTGTCCCATTTGCTAATCTCCAGTCAACTGAGACCTCCCCAGTTAGCCCAAGTGGCTGATAAGTGATGGAAAGTGGCTTGGTGAACACTTCCACCAGCTCCCTCAGTACCCTTGGGTGGATCTCATCTGGCCCCATATACTTGAGTGTGTCTAAGTGGTGTAGCAGGTCACTGACCATTTCCTCTTGGATTATGGGGAGTTCCATCCTGCTCCCAAGCCCTGTCTTCTAGCTCAGGGGGCTGAAAACCCTGGGGATAACTGGTCTGGCTATTAAAGACTGAGGCAAAGAAGGCATTATATATCTCAGCCTTTTCCTCAGCCTTTGTCACTATATATTTCGCTGCATCTAATAAAGGCTGGAGATTCTCCTTAGCCCTACTTTTGCTGCTAATATATTTATAGAATATTTTTTTTGTCCACTGTAGTAGCCAGATTAGGTTCTAGTTTGGCTTTGGCCCTTCTAACTTTCTCCCTGCATAGTCTCAGACCACCTTTGTAGTTGTCCTGGGTTGCCTGCCCCTTCTTCCTAAGGTCATAAACACTTCCTTTTTATCTCAGTTCCGGACAGAGCTCTTCTTTCAGCCATGCTGGTTCCATTCCCAACCAGCTCATCTTTTGGCACATGGGGACATCCTGCTTTTGTACATTTAAGACTTCCAGCTTCCCTGGACACCTTTGCCCTTCAGGGCTGCCTCCCTTTGAACTCAGTCAATGAGTTTTCTAAAGAGGCCAAAGTCTGCCCTCTGGAAGTTCAAGGTGGCAGTTCTGTTGATCTCCCTCCTAACTTCTCCTAGAATCAAAACCTCTATCATTTTGTGACTGCTATGTCCAAGATGGCCTCCAAGCATCACATCATTTACAAGTCATCCTCTGTTTCTAAACAGGTCCAGCTCACTCACCAGCTGTGTCAGGAAGTTATCTTCCACACACTAGAAATCTCCTAGACTGTTTCCTCTCCACTGTATTGTATTTCCAGCAGGTATCTGGTAGGTTTACATCCTCTCCAAGGACAAGGGCTAGCAATCATGAGGCTTCTCCCAGCTGCTTATAGGATATTTCATCATTGTGGTCTGTAACAGACTCCCACCATGATATCTGTCTTGTTGGCCTTCCCCCTGGTTCTTACCCATAAACACTGAAACCTGTTACCAGCATCATTAAGCTCAAAACAATTAAGACACTCCTTAACATACAGAGCTACCCCACCCCTTATTTTCCTTACCTATCCCTTCTGAAGAGCTTATAGCCATCCATTGCAGCACTCCAGTTGTGCAAGTCAATCCATCATGTTTCAGTAATGGCAACTATGTCATAGTTTTCTGCTGTACAATGGTTTCCAGCTCCTCCTGTTTGTGGCCCGTGCTGCCTGTGTTGGTGTAGAGTCATTTCAGCTGGGCCATCAGCTGTGTCACATTTTTAGAGGAACACCCCTTAGTTCCTTCGAGGTGTGTTTCCCTGTTGGTTCACCAGTGTTTCCCTGTTGGTTCCTGTTACCTCAGGAATCCCTGGCTCATCTTCACTCAACTTCAACTGTGCTGCTCTGGGACATGGGCTGAAGGCCCTTACTAGCACCTCGTCCCTCTAACCTTGGTGTGCCACCCCTCAGCTTTTCTTGGGTAAGCCTGATATTGTCCCCCTCCTCCTTCAAGTCTAGTTTAAAGCTCTGCCAATGAGCCCCACAAGCTCCTGAACAAAGACACCCTTTCTTCTTTGAAAGAGATGAATCCCATCTGACACCAGCAAGCCTGGTGTCATGCAGGCCATCCCACTATTGAAAACCTCATAACTGTGGCAATGACACCCTGCATGTCTCGGAAAAAAAAAAATTGGCTAAGTTAAAGGGTTATAAATGCCCTCTCCAGACAAAGAAGATGCACCCATCATTCTATGAAACTACACAGGAAGTTAAAAGAAAAGTCCTTTTTTTTCACACTGGAAACATGTTTTGTAATATATTGCCAGTATGCAGTCTTCATTATCCAGCATAGAAAAAAAGGAAGAAGTCAGTCAAAATAACAGGGAACAAAGAATACAGAATCTGAAAGCTATTTTTGCAACTGAACAGGTCACACCACATGCAGTTATTTTTGTCACTACCTGGAGTCTGAAGGGGACTTTTGTTTTCTTGGGTCACTGCTACCACAAAAAACCCTCATGCACTGAAAAAACTTTGAATAAAGTCAATATTTTTGTTTACAGCTTTTTTTTCCCCCATTACCTTGTCCAGGGCATACTGATAAATATGCTAACTGCTTTTCAAAGTCAGCTGAAGATACACCTAGCTGTTTACTCCATGAATGCCCACCCTTGGTAAATTGACTTCCTTTACTATTTCTAATAACACATTTGTGGACCCATCTAATATTCATGTAGAAGTATCTTTTTTACCTTCTGGGCATAGGACAGCATTATGGCAAACAACAGTACAGATTTCCTTCCTGAGAGCTACTAGGTGATATACTGCCCCTAGTTTGGTCTACATAACACCTTTCTAACAGCTGAAACTTATACTGTGCACACTGAATTGGTCTCTGCTGTACTAAGTTTTCTCCCAGGTTTCAAATAAGGTGTTTAAAGTACAAACCAACTACCCATCCTTCAAAATTCCTGTCCAGGAAGCAGGTCTTAACTCTTTCAAAGATAGATCTTTATAAAAGTCAGTTTCACATTCCACGTTTCAATTTTAGTTTCCTAGAACCCTACAAAATCCATCTAATAATGCTTCAGGGGTTTTAATCTGTCGGTGATCTTTTTTACAAAAGTTTTATTTTTCTCTCCAATTGATAAATCATCAATTAAATAAAACCAGCAAATTAGCTGGAATGAGAAACTTGTAATATTTGCCTTAAGCTTTTGTTAAATAACAGAGACTTGGCAGCACTACAGAATTAACTTAAGCATGTAACTGCAACATGAAGGGAAGAAATATGTGTGAAGATTTAATCTCAGCAGTTAAAATAGTTACTTTTAATGGGAAAAATGAAAATATTACCCTGAAACAAGTTAAATACCAGTAGAGAACATTAGTTTTTCAGGAAAATATGATGAAAGAAATCAGATATTGTAGATAAGAGCAGCAAAAATCAGGGAATAGAAAATTACACACAGAGACACAAAAGCAAGAATGACCTATTGGAAATGAAGAAATAGAAGATATTACCGAAGAGATTAAGTAATGGGAATACAATTGCAATTTTGAATTTATTTACTAATGAAAACAATCAAGTGAAATCACAACTCCCTATTAAATATCCTCAGTAACCACACTTCTACATTAAGACTGAGATTTGCATATTTTTTTCTAAAATTATAGTGTTACAGTCTACCCTGTATTTTCTGTCTTGACGGATAATCTTTTATGGAGATGCTTCTTTCTCTTGCACATTCAGGTGACAGATGCCAAACCAAACACTACACTTACAAACTCTTTGTTTCATGAGGTAGAATATGCTACAGCTTCAAAACCTTATAAAACATTTAAAAGTAAAGCAGGAAGGTAACAAAAGGATTAGGCATATACTTTTGTATTGTTCTAAGATGTAAAATTTGCTTGGTTATATTGAGCTACTACTAACCAGTGAGCTAATGGAACATGGAGTGTAGCCATACAGTGAGGCATGTTAAGTCCCAGCAAAGGAAAACCTATCTGGATGTGCACCTGCAGTCTCTGATGGTTTGGGAAACCCAAAGCCACATAATGAAGCCACAGAAGGGATCTGATGAGATGGGAAGGTTAGGGAAGTACACGCACCTCACAATTTAGTCTTCAAGTGAGGAAAAAAATATCAGAAGACTAAGAACAAAGGGAGAAAGAAGGGAGGAATGGGCACAAGCAATAGGAAAAAGTAACAAGTAACAGGAAACAGGTACAGTTAAAAATACCTCTGTTAAAAAAGATTAACAATATCAAAGGCTTAGCTATTGGACACAAATATATTCTCAATAGAACATAGAGAGTAAAAAAAAATATCTGAGACTTAACATTTTAAGAACTACATGACTGTATGAAGAAGTCATAACAGATACCAGTTGCAACCCAGTAACATTCACTAGAAGAATGCAGTTTTATCCCTGAAGCTCCAGTGTCCTCTAATAATACAGCATTATGTAAAGTGACATTGGTAATCTTTTTTTCATTAATAATGTACAGTGCTGCAACACTTAGTAAATGAAACAAAACAAAAATCAAACTTTACTGGACTTGTGATACCACTGAGCAGTAATTATCCCATTTACTAAAAGTTATAGTAGGAAAGGAAAAAAATAATAGGGTTTCTGACAGATTATATATATATATATATGCTACTAATACTAACCAAGGCAATCACTAGCTCCTGGAAAACATATGTTAATAACTCCTTTGTGGCAAATACATGTGCAAGACAAAAAAGCAGAACCAGTGAATATATGCCCCTTCGCACAGTGAGGAATGAACAAGCATATTTGGTTTAGTACAATCGTAGCTCTGTCAAGTTTCAGCGAAACTTGAGAACTCGTGAAGAAACAAGTTCATTCAGCACCTCTCTGCATTGTAGACAGTTAGAACTTCAAAAACATTACAATAGACATCATAAATGTTATGTGACTTAGGTATTTTTCTCTTTTATTTTTCAGATGTTTTTCTCTATTTCTGCAACTTGCATTTCAATATCTTTTGCACTAAAAATCTGAGAAAGGTAAAATGATTCATGCCACTGATTTCCATATGTGATGCTATCATCTATTTAGTTACATTCCATAGCAAAGCCTGTGCTGCTAAATATTTGTAAAGCATTGCATAGCGATGCAAACAGTCAGAATCACTTACGAATCAGATGATGGTGAATTAAAAGACTGCTAGCAAACAATAGCAGAGTTACCAGATGTGCTAAATGGGGGCTGCATCCTGTTCCGACCACATAACCCCAGCCATGATAAGGCTGAGTGAAAGCTGTAACACAGCCTACACCAGTGATACCTTAAATCCAGCTGCAGATCAGTTAAAGCTGGTGTTGATGTTCATCCACCTCCTTAAATAGACACTGGAATTCTGTCACAGTATACAGGATATCTTCATGTTCTTTCATTATGTGCCCTAATACTAAACAAACTTGGATGTCAGTCAGACTTACACTCCACTAGGTACTTTCCAAAATGAAAAAAAAAAAAGTCTACTGTATTTAATTCTGTTTATCAGCATTTTATAAATACATAGGTGGTTATGGCAGCTATTAGAAATTTTTATTTCTAAAAAAACCCTAAACTCTCAAGAATTCACATTCTGGTTCATATTTTAGGAAATAAGTCTACAGCATAGTTATTTTTTCTTTGGAGAAAAAAAAGTGACAAAACCCCCACCACTGACTGGAAAAAGGACATAGCAAATCAGTTTCATCAGGGTAAATAATTAATTCTCCGTTCCATGATGAGGTTGTGTCCTTGTTTTCCTTACGAAGTTGTTAGAAACTGCTGCTGGAGTGGTACATTTAATTTCCACTTCCCTATGCTTGCATATCGTCTTGTATTAAACAGGTGCATGGTTTTTCAGCCAAGCTGCTGGCTGCCCACTGGGAATTCATAATTTGATTCTCCCTTAACATACACAGAGCATAAAAGCATGGACATACACGATTTCGGAATCTGGAACTGCAGTCTTATTTCCTTCTTTTTATTCCATGGATGTTTCAAACAAGGTGGTTATATTGATCAAAAATAAAAAGTGTCTGCAAAAGAACACCTGGATTTATCTTTTTGCTTTTGGTGAGTAATAAAAAGATCAAGATTTTTTTCTTCCTCCTTCTTCCCCATCTCTCCTCCATATTTTCATATTTGAAAGGGCAGAGAGATATTTTAAACTCTGAGCAAATTTTAAAACTAAATAATTAGTCTAATTAATGTCAAAAGCAGTAATACAAAGCAAACAAATTGCTTATCTTCTTTAAGTATTTGGGAAGGTGTGTTTACATGTTACTCCCTCCTCCATTTTTTTCTGTGCTGTTTTCATAAACATCCAATTCACAGTCATTTACTGTATAGTTGTATTGGGAGAGATTAAATTCACACTGGATTCCAAAAGCACACACTCATTCATAACATTTGTTATTCAAGCTGAAGGCCTAGAGACAGTCAATAGGAAATCCTAGGTACCTTTAGTTAGGCCAGGTAAATTTGAATCCACCTCTTCTCTCCATCCACACACAAGAGTTACTGGGGGGAAATAAAACAAAAAAACAAACAAACCACAACCAATAAAACAAGATGAGCTGGAACAATGAACACAGTTTTGAAGATGATGTATTTTTTTTTTCCATCAACTACCACAGAATCACAGAATGGCTGAAGTTGGAAGGGATCTCTGGAGATCCTCTGGTCCAACCCCTTCCTGCCCAAGCAGTGCCACCTAGACCAAATTGCTAAGAACAATGTGCTTTTCAATATCAGTAAGGATGGAGATTCCACAACCTCTCTGACACAGCATTCTAGGTGTGACCTCACCAGTGTGAGCAGAGAGGAATTATCACCTCCCTTGACTGCTGGCAATACCTTGCAGTATATGGTAAATATTATAATTAACCGTTCCAGAAAATGAAAATATTGTATGCTAATAATATTTTTATGTAAACTTCTGCATATACTCTAAAGCCTGTATTTTTCCAAGAAGCTGTTAAGCTACAAAGAGACCACATTATACCAGAAATACTGTGATAAGGCCCACAACAGTATAAAACATTGCTATCATTTTTATCATTTCAAAAACCAATGATAATGTCTTAAACAAGCCACACAAGTAGCATGTTGCCATATACATTCCTACACTGCTTCCTGCATGAAATATTCCCAGCAGTGTCTTGCACTACTATAAATCAAGAGCAATCACTATAGCTCCCAGCACTATCAATCTACAGAGACACTACAAAAGTCACCTAACGTAGTACTACCAGATGTTAGGGGAGATTTCATACATCAAGTTGAATGCACAGGTGTCACCTGGAATAATTTTTGTGAGAAGATTTTGTGCACTAGTTACATACTTGTTTGCTATGAAGTCATTAACACATACCTGTGATGGCTGATTTCTCCTTATTATAGCAATTTCAGTGGTTTTTTTTCCACCAGATTTCACAATGTAGCATACAATGAAATCATTACAGCAAGCATATTTACCAAACATTTTACATTTTCATGAACCAGAGAAGCTCAAACTTTTCTTGAAGCATTATCATGTGCTTTGTACAGGATGACTTATAAGCAAAGCTGATTGCTACTCCAATGGTGTCCTTTCAAGCTCCTGTAGCTTTTTCTGGTTAATTCTTGTCTATAAACTGTTACCCAGTTTTACCATCACCACTAATTGCATTTGCCTGTGGAGGACAGAAAGAAAGTTATAAATCTCATAACAACACACATTAACTTACCTGCTGTAATCAATATAAAGGCTTGTGCACATTTCATAGTGATTCCCTCACTATCATGCAATATGCAATGCACACCTTGCTTGTCTTCCAGGTCAATGATTTCCCCTTGCAGCTTCTACATAGAATCTGATACTATTTCCATATTTGATCTTAGAGTATCTGGGAACAAAAATATATGAGAACAGCAGTTCTTTAAAGGCACAGAGATCATTCTTCAGATGACCTATGTTTGCCAAAACCTCTTCTGATGTAGAACTAGGGAAAGGACAGAAATTTCAAATCCCTTTAACACAGTCCTGTGAGCAACAGTTGAAGAAACTCAAATTAAATTCTGTCCAAAGGAGCAGCATTGTAAGCAAGCCAGGATGTAGAATATTTCACTGACCAATTAGATCCAATTTAGAGGTTGTTTTTTTTCCAAAAGTCAAGGAGTTCTGACAAAGTTTGGTACCCATTTCTTTACATCAGAGAAGAATAAAAGGTGAGCTTTCTCCAAAATGGAAATATTTTTTTTTCAGTTTCATTGGCATTGAAATTGCTATCAGAGCTTCCTGGTGAACCGAAAAGGGTCCATGTGGTCTAGTGTGCTAGAATGGCTTCTAGTGCTGTCTTTTCTAGCAATATATAGTGAATAAATATTTGATTCAAGGATTATCTTCCTCTCTCTGAAGTTTAATCATAGAAAGAATATTCTAACATAAGAAGAAAAATCACTAACATTTACTCATTTAAAAGGGAAGGGGAGTGGGCAAAAGTTTTAGCTGAGTTTACTAAGGAGCTGATTATGACCATCTCCACCCTTGCTAAGACTTTGTCAAATAACTGTATCATTGGTGGCCAAACCACTAACACACCTCTGCCAATCTTGCAGACAAGGTTCCATCACCATTTTCTCAAGTGAGCATGAGAATAGCAAGAATGGTGTCTTATGCTGTTTACAGTGAAAAAAACTGGATTCAGAAAGTTATTTTTCTTTTCATGTTTACAATACTATCTTTCATAAAACAGTTGTGAGAGTCTGTAAATCCTCATCTTTCATGGGCTAATTGCTTGATCTAGCCAATGTCTGTCTGCATGCCCCAGAACTCATTCCCAGCTAGCTCAAAAATGCCTTTGAAGTATTATAATTCATAAGCACAATGGTCTATGTTTTGTTCCAAGTTCATTAGAGATAAAAGAAATCCACAGGTTGGGGAAAAAGCAGATGGGAGTTAGGACTTCCCTACTTTCTGACTCTTGGGAATCAAGCAGAGAACATGAACCGTAATCCAACTACACCCTCGAGGCAAAACCT
Organism: Piaya cayana; assembly: GCA_013389865.1. Lineage (NCBI taxonomy): Eukaryota > Metazoa > Chordata > Aves > Cuculiformes > Coccyzidae > Piaya > Piaya cayana. Next base: position 121,434 of record WAAB01001002.1, on the reverse strand, counting down.
ACAGAATAAGAAGCAACCACAGTCACGTCTCAGCAAGACAGGGAACCAAGAAGGTGTCATGATAGGCACATCATGGTATAGAACAATGGAAGACTGCAAAGCAAAAAAACTACCACTTGCATTGCTAAGGAACCTTGCTAACCTAGGGAAAAATAAAAGTGAAAAAAACCCAGGCAAAAATGCAATTATTAAAAAAGGAGGGAAGAAGGAATTAGTTCTTCTCCTCACCTTTTGTCCATAACCTGTAGGTTAAGAATACAAAACTCTGAGCAAAAGTGGTTTGGAAAGGAGATAATGCTGACAAGAAGAATGACTATTGCCTGACATATTAAGTTATCTTAAACAACTTCCTCCACAAAGTTTACTGGTGCTCCTTAAAATACAAGAGTTTATACCAGTGATTATTTTCTTGTGACAGTTATTTTTCTCAAGTGATATTCACTTTTTTAAGACGTAGTGCAAAGAAAACTTTAAAAAGTCCTTTTTTACAGATAACAATAGAAACAAAGTATTTTCAATACTCTGTATCATCCGATGCTTTTAAGTAGAAACCTACAAGCCTCAAACTGCTTACCTGCTAAAGTTGCAAAGCAGCGTGTGGTATATTCTACTGTGACTGGACTTTAAAGAGTCAGTTTTATGGTGCCATTAATCACTATTGTGGCACCAGTGGCCAGGTCTGCATAATCATAATAATAAAGTTATCACAAAGATTCTTCAGTAACTAGCAACAAATTGTTATTCAAGATGAAGCAAACCACTGCAGCATAAACTGCTGAAAAAGCAATGTAGGTGAAGACAGAAACAAATTCAAAACAGCAGACAGAAGTGACTTCATTCTAAGTGAGAAACACCAGTTTTAAATTTCAGGTCATAACAGTTTTCAAGTTTACAGAAAATTAATTTGCAGAATTAAATGCAGATTTAGATCCCCCCCAAACACATATGGAAAGTACCCTGCTCCCTACTGTACCACATGTCATGGTTTTAGGTATTTACAACTGCCTCCACCCAACCATTCCAGGAAATTGGGGTTACAGCACCATAACAGTATGTAAGGAGAATTGCTGAGATACATCCTTAGTCTTCTTCATTACAAGCTACTGTAGAAAATTCAAAGCACGTTTCACATTATAACTTTCTTGATTATAAAGCCAGTTGAGTAGGTTCCTGATTTCCCAGGATCCTAGTAGATTATTCACTTACTGGTGCAGTTCTTCATCCTTCCATTCTCGCACAAATTCACCTGCTTGTGATGCCAGAGAAAACACTCAGCTTCCAAAAGTAAGAGACAATTTTTCATTTTCTATTTTTTAAAGTTGGATCATTTCAGTGAGCTGTTTACCACAAAAGCTCAAGATCTTTTTCAATCACTTGCAATCCCCTTCCTGACCCTCTGCTCTGGTGATGTTCCATATGCAGTACTGCATCCAGCTCTGTGGTCTTGAGCACAGCAAAGATATCGACTTGTTGCAGTGGGTCCAAGAAGGGCCACAAAAATTATCTGAGGGGTGGAGCACATCTCTTGTGAGGACAGGCTGAGAGAGTTCTGGTTGTTTGACCTGGAGAAGGAAAGATTCTGGAGAGACCTTATTGCAGCCTTTCAGTACTTAAAGATGGCTTATAAGAAAGATGAGGACAAATTTTTAAGCAGGGCTTGTTATGATAGGACAAAGAGTAACGGTTTTAAATTAATATAGAGTAGATTTAGACTAGTTATAAAGAAGAAATATTTTACAATGAGGGTGGTGAAGCACTGGAATAGGTTTCCTAGAGAGGTGGTAGATGCCCCATCACTGGAAATATTTAACGTCAGGTTGGATGGGGCCCTGAGAAACCTAATCTAGTGGAAAGTGTCCATAGCTGATGCAGAGGGGTTGGACTAGATGACCTTCAAAGGTCCTTTCGAATCCAAACCATTCCATGATTCTGTGATTCTAGGAATTGGGCAGACAGGAATCTCATGAAATTCAACAAGGGGACGTGTAAAATTCTGCACCTGGGGTGGAACAACCCCATGTACCTATACATGCTGGGGCCAATCAGCTGGAAAGTGGGCTGGCAGAAAAGGCCCTAGGGGTACTGGTGGAAAAGGTGAATGTCAGCCAGCAATGTGCCCTTGCAGCAAAAGCCAACAGCATCCTAGGCAGCACTGGGAGAAGCATTGCTACCAGAATGAGGGAGGTGCTGAGGTCATGGATCAGGCTTGCTGAAAGAAAATTGCACTCAATAGAATTCTCTTTTTATATTCCCTCAGCAGGTCGTTGATTAGGATTGTGACAATAAGGTAGAATCATAGAATCATAGAATAGCCAGGTTGGAAGAGACCCACCGGATCATCGAGTCCAACCATTCCTATCAAACACTAAACTATGCCCCTCAGCACCTCGCCCACCTGCACCTTAAACACCTCCAGGGAAGGTGAATCAAACACCTCCCTGGGCAGCCTGTTCCAGTGCCCAGTGACCCTTTCTGTGAAAAATCTTTTCCTTATGTCAAGCCTGAACCTCACCCGGCAGAGCTTGAGGCCATTCCCTCTTGTCCTGTCACTTGGGTGAAGAGGCCAGCTCCCTCCTCTCCACAACCTCCTTTCAGGTAGCTGTAGAGAGCAATGAGGTCTCCCCTCAGTCTCCTCTTCTCCAGGCTAAACAACCCCAGCTCTCTCAGCCTTTCCTCATAAGGCCTGTTCTCTGAAGCCCCTTCACCAGCTTCGTTGCTCTTCTCTGGACTCACTCCAGAGCCTCAACATCCTTCTTGTGGTGAGGGGCCCAGAACTGAACACAGTATTCAAGGAGCGGTCTCAGTACAGTCCTGTAGCCCTTCAGTCATCTCCTCTGTCCTTCATGGTCTCTTTTAAGAGATATGAATATTCAGATCATTGCGATTATGGCTATATTTTCTTCAGCACTGCTTGGCTGTGCCTTCTTGTGTTTATCCTCTCTGCTTTGCTTTTGACATTCAAAAAAATGAATAAGTTAGTGAACTACAGCTCTTAGCTTCTATATCCTAAAAAGAAATATTAGCCTCTAAGAATTCCTGAAGAATTTTCAGCACTAAGAATGCTTAGATTATACGTTCTGCTACTCTTTATGTATACCATACACTCCTAGTAGCTGGAGATTCCCTTTTGAAGAATAAAACCAGGACACAGAAAGATTTTCACTTGTACTTACTCCTGTTAGTGCAAGCTGCTGAGCCTGCTGTGAGTTTCTTTATTCTAAATATTTATATTTGTAGACTAAAATGACAGACACTAGAATAAAAATTTAACATCCCAAATATTTTTTTCTGCTTTTGTTATTGCCCCACTGGAACATGTCGCAGCCGCCAAGAGAATCATAGAATCACCAAGTTGGAAAAGACCCACTGGATTGAGTCCAACCATTCCTATCAAATACTAAGCCATGCCCCTCAGCGCCTCATCCACCTGTCCCTTAAACACCTCCAGGGAAGGTGAATCAACCACCTCTCTGGGCAGCCTGTTCCAGTGCCCAATGACCCTTTCCGTGAAAAATTTTTGGATCACCTTCGCAGCCTCCCCCAGGTCACTGCACACACACACGCACACACACACAACAGGTTCACACAAACAAACACATAATTTGGAGGCCAGAAAGGTTTCCAGCACCCACTTTGCTGCCATGTCTTCTTTGGGTACTTCACTTCATATCAGAATACACAGGCTGACATGTCAGGTGCTACTTCTTATTAACATTCTCTACAATTCTCTACAGAATATAAATGGCAAAATTAAAAAAGAACTCAAACAGATTAGAAGCTGACAGAACAAATGGAAGACAAATCTATCCTGTTAGTGTGGTCTATTCTAGGTAGCAAAAAAAAGCACATATACCCTACCAACAGCCTGATATCTTTGCATATTTTGATAACAAATTACTGCTTATTGAGTAAACAGAATAGGAATAATTGTCAAGACTCAGTCACTTACATAGGCAGACCTTCAGGTGCAAGCTTGACTTTGTAACAAGAGTTAACATAGAGATACAGCATCTAGGAAACCCCTCTGAAGTGATGAGATCATCAACAAATGTGAACAGATATTAAACCAAAATCAATCAGCACTTCTTCCTTTTGTTTTTTCTTTTTCACCTACTGTAAGCCACTACTTCCTTGCGATCTGTTTCGTTACCTGATTGTATTGCAGATGTTGCAAAACAAATGCATAAAGACCTCCTTTTTTAATAATTGCAAGAAAAACATAGTGTAACCTGAAAAAAGAGGCTCAAATTCACCCTGCCACCCTATAAGCAGTAGAGCCTGAGGTGTCACACTTACTATTGTAAAGAAAGTGGGGATTTCCAACAAAACAAAGTGCCATCACCAACGTGTTAAAGGCTTTGTGCAAGAAACATCTAACTTTCATGAATCATTTTCAGCTTTCATACTGAGACCTTTAGTCAAGCAGGTTTAAGCAGATGGTGCTACCATAAAATTCTTTACCGTCCTCTTTCCTGTGCATACAGCCTCATAAATGCAAAGTTTGAAGTTTTAATTTTAAATGTAAATATGAAAATGTTGATAAATCAGCATACTGCATTTTCTTGCTTGTAGACGGGAACATCTACTGTTCTTCTACTTATCTCTCCTATTCCAGAGAATTTATAGAAACTCAGGTAACAAAATTGGCAGAAAATATAAAGAGAAAGTGAGATTTCTTACCATTTTTATTTAGAATTGTTGGAAGACTAGATCACTGCAAATATTATAGGTTTCTCCAAAGCTAAATTAATTCCTCTGCAATGAGGAATTTTGACGCAATCCTGAGAAGACTAAAATTGCTCTGCCACTAGCACTTCATTGCAAAAAGATAGCTGTCTCTGGAACTAAATGTTAATGCTTTCCAGATCCTAGCCTCAGGAACTATATCTTTACCTACTACTTGTTACTGAGACATCTTTTATCTCCAAAAATATACGACATACTCAAACACACATAAACAAAAGAGATACAACACTGTCACAAGTTGGAACAGAGGTGGAAGGAGATCCAATTGAAACATATTTGCATTTGAAACTCTTGGTGATGATCTGGATTTATGCATCTAAATTACGATTAAACAATGTTAAGGTTGTGAGTAACTCACAAGAGCAAAGAAATGTGCAATTAAAGAGAAAATATACCATATGTCCTTTGATATCTAGGCATATTGCAGTGCATTAAGAAAGTCGTAAAAGAGACACCCTGTTGTGGTTATGTGTTCTAAAACATGTGGCACATTTCCATTGTAGCTATCTATTTCCCTGCTTGTATGCATCTGTGCCATTATTTAAATGTTGATTTTGAGTGTGAATTTCCCTTTGCATGGTAAAATAATGAAGCTGTAGTCTCCTTTTTACCCCAGTATTTCTTTAGATCTGTTGCTATTTATGCATGTAGAGGTCCAAAATGTTAAACATATGAATGAAAAATTATCATGAAGGGAAAGAAATCAATTTAATTTAGTTATCAGACGGAATTAGTCAACTAAGATGGTTTAGTTACTATGAATAATGACTTTAGATGTATATTTTCCTCTAAGCCTCCATACAGTTGCATTCCAAACACTTATCCTGTATTTTGCATGGAAATCGGAATTTATTAAAAAACTTCACACTTTTAATTAGGACCATTTTGGGAAATACAATGGGATATTCCTCCTTTCATTTTAAGGCTCTCCAACATTGGCATCTCAAAAGCCTATTTTTTTTTAAAATCTACTCAAAACCAACCTGAAAATGTGGGGCAATATGATGGAACATTTAGATCTTAAAAGCAGTAGTTATGTGGCCGATGTCTAACCCACACTGTGTGAAACACTGTCTTCACCAAGATACCCCAATGCAAAATATTTCATAAAGAGTGGCCGAGTAACCAGAGGATGACAGCAAGGTAAGTTATGCTTGTGGGAAGAGAAAACTCCCAGTGTTGAGAGTATTTAATGAGAATGTACTCTGTACTCTGCACTGGTGAGACCGCTCCTTGAATCCTGTATTCAGTTTTGGGCCCCTCACCACAAGAAGGATGTTGAGGCTCTGGAGTGAGTCCAGAGAAGAGTGACAAAGCTGGTGAAGGGNTGTTTAAGGTGTGGGTGGATGAGGTACTGAGGGGCATGGTTTAGAGATTGGTGGGAATGGTTGGACTCGATGATCCAGTGGGTCTCTTCCAACCTGGTTATTCTATGATTCTATGTTTGCCTTCTAGTTGCAGAACATGCTTTGCAACCTTGGGACACTTTTGGGCACCTCACCAGTTCTCCAGAGCCAAATATATACTGCTGCTAAAAAAATAAATCCTTGTAATTCTATTTATGACTGGCTAGGAGATGCCACCTTCTGATTTGGCCATGGTTGTTTTGCATTCTTAATTCCTAGGATTCTTTCTCATCATTTGTAATAACTTGAGATGGTATCAATTTTGAGCACAGAGCTATGATGACAGTTATCCTGAGTTCACTCCAAGACCATATAATAATAACTATGAGTCACCATTTTTACTAACTTTAGAAAAAAACGTGTTTTTTCAACCTTTTCTTTTTTTTTTTTTTTTTTTTTTGCTTTTTGATTGTATGATAGTGATGGTGATGATAAAGTGTGTGGGAGACAGAAAGAAACATCCTACTAGTGTAAAAAATGGACCCAGATACCATGGTGATGAGTAAAAAGGGCAGAAACACAAACAGCCAAATGGAAACACTGGCATCACTCCTCCTTGTTGATTGGGCCAGGGACGTTTTTCTGGGGAAGAGAGAAAGTCAGATTAGCACTGTATCATCTCAGGGTCCTGTATAATCTGAAGAAATAGGGCAGAGGCAGCACCACTCTGGAAGCAGAGAACATCAGGCCCAAGTGGCGAGCATCTGGAGTGGCGGATGCTGTAGGAACACAAGAACAGCTTGGACCCAGCATCCTGGGAACTGGTTGTCAAGGGAAAAAAAGCAGGAGGTGATGGGTAATTACAGTCAATCCTAGGACAGCGGAGCCAGGAAGAGCTATGGGGTTAGGGAAGAGAACCAGGCTAGAAACAGTCTGAGGAGAAAGCATGCCAGTTGGGAAGCAGTTGTACAGCCAGTGGAGTGGCCACGGACGCCATGGACAAATGTGTGTTGTAACCAAAAGGGTTGGGGCTTCAGGGAAGAGTCAGGGACTTCAGCCAGAAACAGATGAGAAATGGAGCAAGCAACGCAGGGAGCAAGGAACTAAATCCACATTTTGTGATGTGGTGTCATGTCACTAAATAGTGCCCCATCAGCCACAGCAGCATCTGCTTCCATCAACCGCAAGAGCAGCATCAGTTTATGAAAGGCCATAGCTTGGGAAGGAGACAGTACTCACAGCTGGCACTGAAAAGCACATAAGCTGAGCAGGGACTTGCCTAGGAAAAAGCAGATTTAAGATGCTCTAGTTGGGGACTTTCAACTTTACTGTACCACAACTCAATGAAATTATCATCCTGGTGAAGAACAGTCTTAGACTTCACAAACTTGTACATGAGAACCTGTGGCAAAACCAAAATCCCCTCTAGTGGCTGCACTGAAAAAAACCCAAGGCTGATTTTAGCACCTTCAGTGCCTACATCTTATTTGAAGTTGGAACAGTAACTGTTCCTCCTCCCTCTATTTCATTCATTCTCACAAGGAAGATGAAGCCACAGAGATAGGCAGGGAAATCTGCCCCGTGCCAACGAGCCAGGGGTCACTGAAACACAGAAAGGTTTGGGTTAGGAAGAACCTTAAAGAAGATCATCTAGTTCCAACACCCCTCTCATAGGCAGGGACGCCTCCCACTAGGTCAGGTAGCTCAAATCCCCATCCAGTCTGGTCTTGAATACCTCCAGGGATAGGGCATCCATGACTTCTCTGGGCAACCCGTGCCAGTGTCTCACCACCCTCACAAGAAATAATTACTTCCTCATACATAACCTAAATCTACCTCCTTTCAGCTTAAAGCCATTCCTCCTCCTCCTATCACTGCACTCTCTGATAAAGAGCCTCTCCTCAGCTTCTCTGTAGCCCTGTTCAGGTACTGGACTATAAGGTCTAGAGCCTTTTCTTCTCTAGACCCAACAATGCCAACTCTCTCAACCTGACTGCACAGGGAAGGTTCTACACCTCGCTCTGGTCATCCTCACGGCCCTCCTCTGGACTCTTAACAGATCCACGTCCTTTCAGTGCAGAGGGCTCCAGAGCTGGACGCACCTCTCCAGGCGGAGTCTCACCCAGAGCAGGGGGTGCAGAACCAGCCCTGCTGGCCAAAGTTCTTTGCACACAGCCCAGGAGACCGCTGGCTTCGCGGGCTGTGAGCGCACGTTAGAATCACAGAATCACTAGGTTGGAAAAGACCCACAGGATCATCGAGTCCAACCATTCCTATCAAACACTAAACCATGCCCGTCAGCACCTCATCCACTCGTCTTTTAATCACCTCCAGGGAAGGTGACTCAACCACCTCCCTGGGCAGCCTGTTCCAGTGCCCAATGACTCCGTGTAAAATTTTTTTCCTAATGTCCAGCCTGAACGTCCCCTGGCGGGGCTTGGGGCCATTCCCTCTTGTCCTGTCTCCTGTCACTTGGGAGAAGAGATAAGCTCCCACTTCTCTACAACCTCGTTTCAGGTAGCAGATTGGCTCATGTCTTTTCCCGTCCTACAGTGCCCCCCAAACGTTCCAATTCTGTATCTTCGGCCGCCCACAGCACCTCCCCCGCCCCGCCCCACGTGGCTACCGGAGCGGGGCTGCCCGGGTGCAACCAACTGTTGCGGCGAGGAGAGGGGGGAGGAGCACGCCCATTACAAGATGCGCGCAGCAGCGCTCCCATCCACCTCTCTATGCCTCCTCCCCCCGTCGCCGGCAGTACCACTTCGCCGCCCGTCCGGCGCTGAGGCGCGTTGGGCAGGAACGTACCAACGGCGCGGCGGGAAAGGGGTATCCGAGAAGGCGGCGTGATAAGGGCAGGCTACGTTCGAAGGGCGCAGCGCCGACTCTCAGTCCCCGTTTGTTTTGGCTGAGTGCCGCGAGTGTTCCAGCGCCTCGCCGGGGCTTCCCTTCGCAGCGGGAAAGTGGGAGGAGCAGCCGGTTCTCCTTAATCCTTCCCCGGCGGGACGAGGATGGGCGGTCCCGCTGGGCAGCCGCCTACCCCCCGCCCCCCGCGTTCTTCCCGGGTCGCTGCCGCCTCCCGCCGCCGCGGGGCCCGCGTGAGCGAAAGGGGCGGGGGGCGGGAGCGCGTCCCGGTAGCGGCCCGACATGTCGGTGGCGTTCGCTGCCCCGAGGCAGCGGGGGAAGGGCGAGATCACTCCGGCCGCCATTCAGAAGGTGAGGGCCGAGAGGGGGAAGGCCCCGGCAGCAGGGGATGAGGGGGTGTGTGTGGGAACAGCCGCTTCCAGCCTCGCAGGGAAGGAAGGGGTGGGGGGGCAGCAGCGATCGCTGTGCTGGGGACCTGGGGGCAGGGGAGTGTCCCCTGCCTCCCCAGCCCTGCCTCAGGCTTCCCCACCAGGGGCCTCTGGCGTGAACTAATCCGTAAGAACGGGGCCTGGCGTCGTGTGGGGAAAGTGGGGAGTCGGGTACAGCCCGACCTGCGAGGGGCGGCTGCGAGCAGCGTGTGCGCGGGGCGAGTGGTGACTGCGGCTCCCAGGCTTGGCCCGCCCACTCCCTAAACTTAACTGTTATTAGAGGAGAATGTGATGGTCGGAGCCAATACCAGCGACTGCATTTATGATTTTGTGGGAGGGAGCGCGTTAACTCACTAAAGCAACACGGGAAAAACGTATATAGGATTTGTAATAACACACGGTGTTTTGTATCGGCGGGAGCAAAACAAGATTGTTCAAGTTCACTGGTAACCTGGTGGTATTTAGAAACTTTAACTGAAGACTCGCACTGTTACCAGTGTAAATAGTCATGATCAAATCGATTACAGATTACTACTAGTTCCTGGTGTGGGTGCCTTTTGGGTAGATAGAACTAACCTCTGATTTAGTAGAAAATGAGACCGTCGACAAGGATGGTCAGGACCACAAAGAAGACCCCAGAGTTCTAATGGAGACATTTACAGTTATGTAGTGGAAGTTGGTGCTTGGGAAGTGTGAGTGAAAAATACAGTGTGGAAAACTACCTAAGGTAATCAGTAGAAACTTCAGGTCATTGAAATGCATGTGGTGAATGCAGGCCATTAAATTTTTCTTGTGCTGTAGTCAAACAAGAATTTAAAAACAAGAACTAGATGGTGATGTGCTGGCAAAACCCTAGTGTAGGTAAAGCTGAAGAACCTTTGTAATGTATGTAATCTGTCAGAAGACCTGGAGGTGTCTTCATCCAGCTGGAAACTAAATTCTCTTTTGATGGTAGGTGTTTATAACTTGTTCAAAGAATGGTTTCAGTTTTCTGTCGGCAACTGCTTAATCAAAATTGTGTAGTGTTTCCTGCAGCCCTGTCTAGGGTGCAGTTGTATTCCTTCTTGTTTGCTTTCCTCTTGGCCCTTGCATTCCTTTCCCACCCCCGGCAAGAGGTCCAGCTTTCATGGAGACAGTGAAGAATGCAACCATCTAACTGGCAGCCTGAAAGTCTGGCTGTCTGCTAAGTTTTAAGTATCTGCTGCCTTCCTCTGGAGGTTGGAAGCATTCTGAGGAGAACCTTTGCAAGCTGCCTTTGCAAGTGCTGTTAGAGCTAATGCCTTTGACACCAAAGTCTTTTTTTCCTTTTTTTTTTTTTTTTGGCCACTGTGTTTGTTATAAACTTGACATTGGTGTGTATGAATTGTGTCTATAGGAGTGTGTTTGTGATCCTCTTCAGCTGCGGTTCTGCCTAATTTCTGAGGCCCAGACAATAATGCAAAATATTGCAGTTCTGTCTGTGTTAAGTACTTCATGGCAGTGTTTCCAAATTCAGCAATTTCAAGCAAAATAATTGCTCAGTGATCGTTCTTGTCAGTTCTGGTGAATTACTGGTTTGGATTTAGAAAGGTTGGGCTGGTGCATGTAAGTCCTTGACTGCATGAGGCTTCTGACTACATACCCTTTTCATAGTAGAGAAGGATTAGTTGCAAGAAAAAAAGTGTTAGTACTTGGTTTTGGTTTTTTTCTTTTTTTTTTCCCTCATGTAGAATTTCTTTAGGTTGGAATTCTTGAGGAATAAGGGTGATATAATAACACCGTGTTTTCCTCATAGAAGCGTGAGCCTTTTCCCTAGTCTATATGATGTCTGAAAGAAGGAAAGAGTCTTGCATATGGTTAAGATCCTGTTAGCTTTGTGAAATTTAGCAGCTGGGTAGAGTAAAGGGATCTAAATTAGCTTTCTGCTGAGAGGGAACAAAGGGAGAAATCAGTGCAAAATTTTCTATTTGGCAATAAACTTTCTATTTAGTTCACTTGACTTGGGTAACTTGGCTAGTAGCTCAGATGAACCACGATTTTGCTTACGCGTGTCTGATCAGAGTGCAGGAGTGGTTAAAAAGACATGAATGTGTGGATGTGTGGTTGTAGGAAGCCAGTCTTTACTTTTCATATTTATGGTGCTTGGAACACCTTGAATTAGTGAGCTTTTTGTAGAAAACCATGAGATCTGCAATTTCTTTTGGTTTTAGGACTACTTTTTTTTGTCAGGAAATTCATGTATGTTCATATTCCCAGACGCTTCTGCAGTGGAACAGATCTATTTTACCCATTATACAGAATATTGATAAAGTGCAGATTAATTAGAGATTCTTAATGTAAATATGGCCTAGCTTTCCAGGGCATTTCCTTGAAACGAACCTGTCTTTTACTTGCCTTTTATTATTAAATTTATGAACAATTACAGGCTAAAAGGAGAGAAGAAACTCGGGGCATACATTTTTAAGTAAATTTCTTGGTAGAGATCAAATGAAGAAATGCAAAACTTTGTAAACTTCATAAGAACTCGTGCAGAAGAAGCATAGGTATTTCAATGAGAAGTTTCACAAATGTAGCTATAACAGTGATCTGAAACCCTTAAACTGAAAGCCTTAAAACTAATCAGAGGGGAAATGGGAGCAAAATATGAATAAATTTCTATAAATAACTGCTCTATGAATGTGCACTATAATTGTGTTCTACAAATAATCAGTTAAAGTAGTTTTTTCTGGAGTACTACTTTGTCTTTGTTTTTAAAAATTCTGAGGGGAGGAGCGGAACTCAAACTTACCTTCAGTTTCTTTCCAAAAAGAACATGAAACTTATTGCTAACTTCTTTATTGTTTCAGATGTTGGATGAAAATAACCATCTTATTCAGTGTATAATGGACTATCAGAACAAAGGAAAGACGTCTGAATGCTCTCAGTAAGACATTAATTCAAATCTGCTGTGGACTGGGTGAATTTCCATCTAGATCTCCATTCTCGATTTATTTATCTTATCTTGTAGAACTGTACTGTGAAGAACAGAAAAATACTGCTACAAATATTACGCTTAGAATTTATGGGGTTTTATTTGCCATATTATTATCACTTTTGTCACTGAAATGTTGCAACTTGTCTGCTGCATAAAAATGGGAACTGTGTAACAAAGATTTTTTTTTCCTGTGTATCATATTTACACTTTGGCAAAGAGGTGTTCGAAAACTACCTGCTTACCACTTACCCAAGAATAAACAGGCTTGTCTTAAAAGTTTGGCTTGCCAGTATGTCCTCTGTGGACTTGCCATCTAGTGGGGTCTCTGTAGGGTCATCTGAGAGAACTATGGAAAGAGTGAATTGGTAAGGAATGTAATTTTCCCATTACGCTTTTCTGTCCTGGGATGGTCATGGTACCCTTGCGATTGTACAAACACGGAGTCACGTTATAGATGGGGCATCACAGTGTGGCTCAAGTCCCTTACTAAGGGAAATGGTAGTTTAGGAGTAGGGGGGGTAGTCCATAAATAGTAGGTGGTTTTGCTTTAAGGGAATGCTTTTATCGTAGTATAGTTACTGTATTAAGCTGTTCACAAGCCTGTAGTAACGTATTTGTAATCTGTTCCTGCTTTCAAGGTTATTTTTGTGACTGTGAGCTACACATTGAGACTCTGGAACATGGTGCCGTAGCACAAAAGTCATTCCATAGCAGACTTCCAGAGCTCAGGGTCCTGATGAAATGTCTGCACTGTTCTTGCTCACAGTTCACGTACATCTATGATATCTTGTAACAAGGGACATAATAGAAGGAGCTCTCTTTTCCTGGTGTTTGTGATGGAAATTACACCAAACAGCCACACACGCTGTATATGTCTCCTTGGTGACTTAGTTTGGGGCAGGAAGCAAAAGAGGTGATAACAGTGTCACCCAGATTTTTTTCATAGCAAGACAGAAGCTGTAGAGAAGATATTGGCACAGTTTTGATGGAGACATTGGGAAAGATTGCATAATAGTTAAGTGCGAGGGAAAAGGCTTCGTGTAGCTAATAGTGGTACTCTTGTAAGTCTCTTGAATCTTGTTTTATGTTGGTAGTTTAAAAGTAAAATAAGTTCTGGTTTTATTGTTTTTGTGACTTAAGATTTCTTTTGTTTATTTTCATAGATACCAGCAGATGCTGCATACAAACTTGGTTTACCTAGCCACTATAGCTGATTCCAATCAGAACATGCAGTCTCTACTACCAGCAGTAAGTACAAAATAGTCTAAAAGTAAATAGATGTCATTTGGGTTCCTGGAATAAAAAGCAAAACAAAACAAAAAACCAAGCAGAAGTGCTTGAGGTAATTGCCAATCATCTGATTTACTGTACAGTGAATACATGATGCAGTATCTCTCGCTGCTGTGTTTGGACTAATCTCACTGCTTAAGTCTTACTCAAAATCTTTCTTGCTTGACTGAAGACTGTTATTCTGAATCAGTGCCCAGGTTATCTGGTCTGCCTGATAACCTTAGGTTTCTTTCTTCCTTTCTCTCTGTCTTTCTTTCTTAATTGAGAACTGTAGTGGTGTGACTCTTCGTCATCTCCTGAAGCAGTATTTTGCTTTCCCTCTTGGTTAGGAAAAGGTGGGGAGGATGGGATTTTGATTTTTTTTTTTGGTCTGGATTATCATCCATTCTTTTCCTTCAGTGAAATGAGGTTGGGTAAATATGTGTCTCCTTTTCTGTGCTGTAGATGAATCTTTTAGTTCCGTGCCTCTCCTGTATCAGAAAGCAACCTTTTTTTAAGGTGGGTAATGATAATGCACAAGAAATAAGATCATACAGGCACAACCTGAAACACTGCATCACTTTGAAAATTAAGCTTTTCTTGGATAATACTTTCTATCATTTTTTTAAATCTGTGGTTTTTTTTTAATCGTGTTTCCGAACTGTTTTTTTTTTTTTTTTTTTTTTAAAGATACCTCAAACTACTCCCCCTTTCCATTGTTTATGGAACATTAAAGAAAGATTCAACAAACATTAAAATAACTTGCTATCTTTTTGCTTTTTGTGTTAATCGGAATGCTTGGGGAGTTCATTTTGAGTAACACAAGGAAGTTCTTTGTTTTTTGGTAATAAGACTTTCCTTGAATTAATATAGTCTTGATTCATTTCTGTAATATGAAGCTAAAAAGAGTGTCTATAAAACAGCCATTCCTAGATACTAGTTTTCACCAACTGAAATTGAATTACTTTTTCTTTGGTCTCTGGAGAAGTGTTCTCCAATCATTGCTACTAGTGAAGCATCCTTTCAAGTTGGTACCTAGAGGACTATAGAAACAGTGCTTCACTATGTCCAACCTGTTGTGCCATGCTTGTAGCTGAGGGGGAGGGAAAGAAACCTTTTTCTGTGTATTACTCAACTAATATGTTTTTGGAAGCTTAATTCATATCCTGGTTCTGATGACAACTGGAAATGAATTTGACCTTATCCTAGTCCCTGGTGAACAGCTCTGTTCTTGAAGTGAATGTGATGACATTCTTCTTTTAAAAGAAAAGGAAGATAGGGCCAGGAAAGACTTTTGCTGATCAAGACTGAATTGCATTTCTCATCTTGAATGTAAGGAATATTCCACAATAGTTAAAAAATAGCATAGTGTGTTTTTGCTTGTGTAGGCAGTCCACTTTGGATATCTGAGGGGGGATAAAAAGGTAGCGTCTTGGTTTTTCTTTCAAATTAAAATACAAAATGAAATTTGTGTGTTCAGTATTACCTAAGTGTAGAAGCTCTGACCTACCAAGTCATATCTTTGAAGATTTGCCTGAAGTGTGGTACCGTAATCAGATAAAATGACTTTTTGCAGGGGTGTTTAGATAAATGCTCTTTAAATTCTTTCTGTCTTCCCAAGAAATTTTAGCCAGAATAACTTGGGAATGTGTGAGCTACTTTTTATTTTTTTTAATGTAAAATGAACTATGTAGGACTCTCTTCCTGTATTTGCTTTCCATCTAAGAACTGTTGAGGATCAAGTTGTCTTGGAAGTATTGCATTTCTGTTCGCCATGCTTCTGTGTCAGCTGTTGAACAGTCTTAGTAAATTCAGAGGGTGGGTGGCAACAGTCGAATATGGAACAAGATAGTGTGTGCGCAAACTTCTACTGTTTTTAATAGTAAAATACATCAACTTTATGATATTACCATTGCCGTAATTTCTCACATAGGAATGTGGGAATGTAGGATGACTTGAGTCTGGATAGCTTCTGAAGTTGAATTGTGTCTGATCTAGTCATATCTGGAAGACTGTTCCCCTAGTAAAATATACTTTCTTTTTTTGTTTAAGTTTTATCTTATTTTTGTTCTAACTTGGTAAATACACTCAAAAAATCGTAACTTAAAGCATTTTATAAATATTAAAAATTATGTGATACAATGAAGTTGCAGAGAATGCTGCTAAGATAGCATTCACTAATTGATCAGGTTCACTGAAGTTTTTAATGTAAGCTAAAATGGCTCGAACCTGATGATAACTTTGTTATGTCCTCTCACAATGCTCCTTAGATGTAATGCTTTATAATGTTGGGAAGAATGCTTGTAGTCAGCTTTTGTGCCTCTGTCCACATTGTTTAGAATGCACTAATCAAATGACTGTACAACCTTTCCAAAAGTATGATATTGCCTGTAGAAAACAAGAGAAATCTTGTACTGTGATGGTTTCGGCAAAAATCGTCCCAAAACCCTCACAGTGTCCGCAGCCTCCCTTCCTTCCACCCCGACCCCCCTGTACAAACCCAAGGGAGAAAGGGAGAAGAAAAGAGAGACTGAAGATGCTGAAAACAAGCAAGCCAAAGCTGTAGTGATTATATACTCATCTATTAACACTAATATACAACTAAAATACCATATATACAAAATCAGAGACCCCCAAGAAAGAAAGACAGACCCCCCTGCCACGAAGGGGAATTAAGAATCCAGAAATAGATCAATAAAAGCTAACAAAAGAAAAAAAATCGTTACACTCCTCAGATAGCAAAGTCACCACTGGCATTCCATACTGCTAACGGAGTCCACAAGGCTTCACTGGGCCTGACTCCCAGAGTCCACAGACTCCCACACACACAGACAGACACAGTACCAGACCTTCCCACACACCGGAACAGGAGACCAGAGGCAGCCAGAAGACAAGAGGGAGCTGGAAGAGGAGTGTCCGACCCCCCAACACACCCTGATTCACGTAGAAAATCGCATGGAATACTGGGAGATGTAGTTCCTTCTCAGCCACAACCTGGCTATTCAGAAGGGTCCAAAAATCAAACCATTGCATAAACAAAAGAATAGTGAACTGTGCTGTGCACAGAAATGCTTCTTTAAAGGGGGCCTGGAAGTCAAGAAAAGCTGAAACAAGTGAAGCAAGAATTGCTGTGTGTAGGTGAAATGAACTAGAAAGACTTTGAAACTCCACTGTCATAACAAAGCTCCTGTTTCTATATGCATGATAAATTTAGAGTATTCATTGAATCGTAGAATAGCTTGGGTTGGAAGGGAAGTTTAAGGGCTATCTAGTCCAACACCCCTGCAATGAGCAGGGACACCTTCCACTAGATCATGTTACTCAGAGTCCCCATCCAACCTGACCTCGAATGTTTCCGGGGAAGGGCTGTCTGCCACCTCTCTGGGCAACCTGCTCCAGTGTTTCACCACCTTCACTGTAAAGTATTCTTCCTTATAGTTAATCTAAGTCTATCCTACTTTAATATCAAACCATTACCTTTTGCCCTATTGCAGCAGGCACTGCTAAAAAGGTTTGTCCCTGTCTTTCTTACAAGTTTCTCTAAGTACTGAAAGGCTGCAATAAGGTATCCCTGGAGCCTCCTCTTCTTCAGGCAGAACAACCCCAACTCTCTAGGCCTTTTTTTCCACAGGAGAGCTGTTCCATCCATCTGATCACTTCTGTGGCCCTTGTCTGGACCTGCCCCAACAGGTCAATGTATTCTTGTGCTGAGAACTCCAGAGCTCGATGGAATACTATGGGTGTGGTCTCACCAGAACAGGGTGGAGTGGCAGAATCACCTCCCTCAACCTGCTGGCTACGCTTGTTTTTATGCAGCCCAGGATACAGTTGGCCTCCTGGGCTGTGCACGCACATTCAACTTGTATCCAGCTTTTCATCCACCAGTACACCTGAGTCCTTCTTGTCAGGGCTACTCTCAATTCCTTCAGTACCCCCCTGGTAGTGATACTAGGATTTACCCCCATCCAGCTGCAGGACTTGGCACTTGAACTCCTTTTTTGGACTTCAGTAAAGCCTTTGACACAGTTTCTCACAGCATTCTGCTACGGAAACTGTCAACCTCTGGCCTGGACAGGCTAACGCTCTCCTGAGTGGAAAACTGGTTGGATGTCCAGGCCCAGAGGCAGCTGGAGGCCAGTGACAAGTGGGGGTCCCCAGGACTCAGTGCTGGGTCCAGCCCTGTTCAGTGTCTTTATCAATGACCTGGATGATGGCATTGAGCGTACCCTTAGCAAGTTTGCAGATGATACTAAGCTGGGTGGAAGTGTCGACCTGCTGGAGGGTAGGGAGGCTCTACAAAGAGATCTAAACAGGCTGGACTGCTGGGCAAAGACCAATGGGATGAGGTTTAACAAGGCCAAATGCCAGGTCCTGCACTTGGGGCACAAGAACCCTCTGCAGAGCTACAGACTGGGAGAAGCCTGGTTGGAAAGGTGCCAGGAGGAGAGAGACCTGGGGTCTGTTGGTTGACAGCTGACTGAACATGAACCAGCAATGTGCCCAGGTGGCCAAGAAGGCCAATGGCATCCTGGCTTGTATCAGAAACGGTGTGACCACCAGATCCAAGGAGGTTATTTTCCCTCTGTACTTGGCACTGGTGATACCGCTCCTCGAATCCTGTGTTCATTTCTGGGCCCCTCACCACAAGAAGGATGTTGAGGCTCTGGAGCGAGTCCAGAGAAGAGCAGTGAAGTTGGTGAAGGGGCTGGAGAACAAGTCTTATGAGGAGCGGTTGAGGGAACTGGGGTTGTTTAACCTAAGGAAGAGAAGGCTGAGGGGAGACCTTACTGATCTCTATAACTGCTTGAAAGGATGTTGTGGAGAGGTGAGTGCTGACCTCTTCTCCCAAGTGACAGGGGACACGACAAAGGGGAATGGCCTCAAGCTCTGCCAGGGGAGATTCAGGCTGGACATTAGAAAAAAATTTTTCACGGGGAGTCACTGGGCACTGGAAAAGGCTGCCCAGGGAGGTGGTTGAGTCACCTTCCCTGGACGTGTTTAAGGCATGGGTGGATGAGGTGCTGAGGGGCATGGTTTAGTGATTAATAGGAATAGTTGGACTTGATGATCCTGTGGGTCTTTTCCAACCTGGTGGTCCTGTGATTCATTGAGCCTCATGAAGTTCACGTGGGCCCCAATCTCCAGCTTGTCCAGGTCCTTGTGGATTTTCTCTTGTCCCTCAAGTGCATCAACCACACCAGTGAGCTTGGTATCATCTACCAGTGTGCTGAGGGTGCACTTGATCCCACTTTATCTATCATCGATGAAGATATTAAACAATGCTTGTTCCAATACAGACCCCTGATGGACACCACTTGTCACCAGTCTGCATTGGAACATTGACTTGTTGACCATTACCCTCAGTGTGCAACCATCCAACCAATTCGTGATCCACCGAATGGTCCACCTATCAAATCCGTATCTCTCCAATTTAGGGAGAAGGATGTTGTAGGAGACCATGTCAAAGACATTATAGAAGTTTGGATAGGTGGCATCCACAGCTATTTTCCTGTCCACTGAAGGTAGTCACTCAATTCTAGAAGGCCTTAGGTTGATTAGACAAGAGTTAGCCTTGGTGAAGCGATGCTGGCTGTCTTGAATTACCTACATGTCCTCTATGTACTTTAGCATAGCTTCTAGGAGTATCTGTTCCACGGTCTTCCCCAGTACAGAGGTGAGGCTGACAGATCTGTAGTTCCCAGGTTCCTGCTTTCTATCCTTTTAAAAAATGGATGCAACGTTTCCCTTTTTCCAGTCACCAGACACTCCATGTCACTGCCAAGACTTTTCAAATACCATTAAGTGGCTTGGCAGCTACATTAGTCAGTTCCCTCAGGACTCTAGTACACGTATCTTCGGATCCCATAGATTTACATATATTCAGGGTCCTCAGCTGGTCACAAACACGATCTTTTCTTAGACTGGAAGGGACTTTGCTCCCCTGGTCCTTGCCTTGTGGTCCATCTACTCAACAGATGTCAGAAGCAAGATTACCAGAGAAGACTTGAGGAAAAAAGGTTTTGGAGTACCTCAGCCTTCTTGTCCATTGGTACCAGTTTGCCTGTTTTGCTTATCTTTCACATCTTTTTTTCTGATTGAAATACCTATAGAAGCCCTTGTTATTCTTTGCTTCCCTTAACAAGTTCAGCTCCAATCACACCTTGGCCTTTGTGACCCCAGCCTTACACAGCCAGTCCGTGTCCCTGTACTCTTTCTAGGTTACCTGTCTCTGCTTCCATGGCCTGTGCATTTCCTTCTTGCCCTTCAGTTTGACCAGCAAGTCTTGTCTGACCCATGCTGTTCTCTTGCATTCATTTCCTGAGTTTTTAAACCTGGGAATTAAGAGCTGTTGCACTCCATGGAAAGCATCCTTAAAGATCTGCCAACTCTGTCCTGCTCGCATATCTCCAAGGGCAGTTTCCCAGAACTAACTCCTTGAAGAGCTGGAAGTTTGCTTTCCTAAAACTCAGAGTCCTGCTTTTAATCTTTGGCTCACCCATGTCCTTCAGGACTGTGAACTCCACCAGTGCATGACCACTGCAGGCCAGGCTACTTCCAGTCTTAACGTCTTTGGTTACCTCACTTGAGTTGGTGACCATCAGGCACTCTATCACATTCCATCTCATAGGGCTGTCTGTTTCCTGGCTTAAGGAGTTATGCTCCATGTACTCCAGGAATCTCCTGGATTGCCTACATACCACCATGCTGCTTTTCCAGCAGATGTGGTTGAATTCCCCCAGGAGGATGAGAGCCTGTGAGTGCAATGCTTTCTGTATTTGGTATAAGAAGGCTCTGTCGATAGGCTCCAGTTGATCAAGAGGACTGTAGTAGACTCCAGCCACAAGGTTCCCTTTGTTGCCTTGATCTCTAATTCTTACCTGTAAGCTTTCTACCTACTCGTGGCTGCTTTTCCAAGACTGCTCTTCTTCCCTTTTCTTGATGTAGAGTGCAACATCTCCACCCCTCCTTCCTACCCTGTCCCTTCTGAACAGCCTGTAGCCATCAATAGCTGCACTCCAGTCATACCATTTGTCCCACTGAGTTTCAGTAATAGCAGCCAGGCCATAGCTTTCTAACAGTGTGGTGGTGTTCAGCTCCTCCTGTTTGTTGTGCATGCTGCATGCATTGATGTAGAGGCAATTCAGCTGGGCTGTCAGCTGTGTCTTCTCCTTAGAGGAACAGCTCTTAATTCCTTTTGAGTTATTTTGTTGGTGTGTCCCTGTGGGCTTCTGTTACCTCAGGAGTGTCTGGCTCATCTTCCTAAGACTTAGTGTGCTGCAGTGTAGCCAGCACATCTCAGAGCAACAGTCTGAGGTCCCTCACTAGCACCTCATCCCTGTAACTTTGGTGCGTCATCCCTCATCTTGTCTTGGGCAGGCCTCATACTACCCTCCTCACCCTTCTCATCTAGTTTAGAGCTTTGCCAATGACACTCACAAGCTCATGAGCAAAGACCCTTTTCCTTGTTTGAGGGAGGTGGATCTTGCCTGGCGCCAGCATGCCTGGTGTTGTCCCAGTGTTAAAAAACTTCAAATTGTGGTGGGGAGACAGGAGGCAGAGCTGTGTATTAATGTCCGGGTCCATCTGTTTCTTCTAATATTGCTGCCCATAGTTGAAATGAGACAAGAAGTGACCTGTGCTCCAGATTCCCTTACCAACCATCTCAAATCCCTGAACTCTCTTTTGGTTGCCCTTGGACTACATGTTGCAGCTTCATCACCGTCCACATGGAAGAGCAGTAATGGGTGATAGTCTGAGGACCATGCTAGGCTAGGAAATTTCCTAGTGATGTTCTAATCTGGTTCCCCAACCAGTGACTTCTCCAAGATGAGGGTCTGTCTGGCATATTGGATCTTCCCTTACCCCCAGAAAGGAGTCACCTACAACTATAACCTGTCTTTTCTTTTGTGGAGATGGTTTTGATAGCCTTTCTGATCCTGGTGACATCTGTAGTGTAGGTGGACCTTCATCGATATCATCCATTGACTGGCCTTCCAGCTTCAGAACCTCATACCTATTGTACAGAGGCATTTGGGAAGGTGAGATGGCCAAGGAGGAGGATTTTCTTGGCTCTTCAAGCATGGACTTGTCTCTGTTCACTCCTTTCCTTTGAGCTACTGCCTTCTGCCTGATGAGTGAAGGCTACAGGATCCCTGTGATCTTGTTTTTTCCTCTATTGGCTGTTTCTGTCTCTGGGAGGGCAGAACATGGCTCCACTAGCCTGTCTCTTCCTCAGATTCCCTGATGCTCCTTAGCCTTTCTACTTCCTCTCATAGCTTTGCCACTGGGCTGAGCAGGTCGTCTACCTGGTGACAGCTATTTTCACTGATGCCATAGTAGTGAAAGGCTCTGATGCTCCCTGCAGCCTGAGACCTGGATGGCTGCATGTTTTCATTTGAGCTGTTTCTGGGTTGCCACGTCAGTTCCAACAAGTGCAGAGGAGGATTAAAGTATGAATTCTGGGTTAAAAGACCTTTCTCATGAGAAGACAAATGAAGTGCAAGCTTACTCTCCTTGAGTCAACCAATCTTTTCTCAACCGTATGAACAGCAATGTTATTAACGGCAGGTCTGTATTGGAATGTCTTCCCAGCTGGACAAGAGTATTGGCATTTAAGTCCATATGTGAAGTTGATGTAACTTTTTGCTGCCTCTTTCTGAGTTATGGCAGGTATTCTTTCTTGGACAGCAGTCAAAAGTCTATTTACCACCACCATATGGGATACACTAGCTTTCCAAGAAGGGCTTATATGGTAAGGAACACAACACAACACAACACTGTTGTGTGATTTTGATTGTCATTGATGCTGCTTGTGAGGGAGGCAGCAGCAATGTTATTAGTCTCCTTGAACTGTGGAGAGCAAAGATGCAATGAAAGTTTGACTTCCAAGAGAACCTCCACAAAATAGTAGTGAAGTACTGTGTTCATATATTTCTAAATGCATTAAATCTCAGACTGCAGAACAGGCATCTTATCTTCCCCAACTTTAATTTGTTTTCTTGAGAGAGGCATTAAGTCATTGCAAACTATTGTATTAAAAAAAACATAAACATCTTTTACACTTTGTTGTTTTCCCTCCTCTGTATGTCTTATATTCGTAAGAAAACAACTCACAATCATCACTTTATTGGGAAAAGTAGAGGGGAACTTTTGTCCTGCGTTCCAACCTTTTTATTTTGATGTGATTGAGAGCAGTCCTGCAGAGAAGGACTTAGGGGAGATGGTTCATGAGAAGCTTGACGCGAGCTGGCAATGTGCACTTGCAACCCAGAAGGCCAACCGTGTCCTCAGCTGCATCAAAAGAAGCATGGCCAGCAGGTCGAGAGGTGTGATTCTGCCCCCCAAACCCTCTCTTGTGAGACCCCCGCTGGGAGGATTGTGTCTGGTTCTGGAATCCTCAACATAAGATGGATATGGAACTGTTGGAATGGGTCCAGAGGAAGGCTACAAAGATGATCAGAGGGTTGGAGCACCTCCCATACTGGGACAGGCTGAAGAGATTTGGGCTTGAGTATTTGTGTGTTGATTAAATCAGTTGTAAAGTAGATACAGAAAGCATAATAATGTATTCTGAGTTAGCCTTTTAGAATACAAGTCCATGCCAGATTCCAGTTCAACTATTTTTAAAATGAATTATGTTCTAACTATGTAAGTACTCGCAGAGAAGTCTAGCGTCTCTTTATCAGTTATCTTTGCACCAAGGCCAGCATGTGATCATCTGTATCCATTTTCTTTCTTTGAGACTTTACATGATATTTGACTTCCAACCTTTTGGTGCAGACTGATTGCCTACATATATTGTTTACTGTATGTAAAAATGTGATTATGGAATGTTAACCAAAAGAAAACAGTTTTACAGTGTGTATATGTGTATTGTGAAAGAACATGCTTATACCAGGAAACTGAAAAACGCATTATGGTGGAAAGGGAATCTTGGAAAACTGTCTGTAGTACAAGTGTTTTAAAAGACTTAAAAGCAGAACAACCAAATTCACTGTGGTTTCAGTTTTGTGGGTCGTTTCTCTTGTAACCTATTTGTTGAATCTCTTAAGACAGCAGACCTTGTCTTGATACACATCTTTTGGGACCAGTAGTGTCATCCTGCTTTGGCAAAGGAGAATTGGATATGGTGCATTTTTTAAAGCTCTCAGATTGTGGATCCTTAATTTATCCACATATGCCATAGTCTTTTAATAGATGTTGCTTTTCCAGGTTGTTAATTTTGCTCCAAAGAGGCTTTTAAACATTGGAAAGAAGTTTGTCTCCTGTTTGACAGGATTTCCTATTGATAGTAATGGTTACGCTGACATAACCAGAGCTGTACACTCAGCAGCTGCGGTTCAGCTCTGTGACTTTTTAAAGTTTTTGTGTGATGAACCAGTCTGGAGAATCACCTCAGATTAATTAGGTCAACAGGGTGATATTTTCATTCTGGATTAGTTCAGATTAACCATAGGGCTATGTAAATGGGCATGTTGACACATGTGAAAAGATAGTATTGGGAAAGGGAGAGCAGCTGGAGGGAGCTTCTTAAGCCAGCAATTCCACTGGAAAAAAATTCAGAACATGGGAATTTAAGTTGCTACCATGTTATGAGTGAATTCATAGACCAGTAGTGTACTCCACTTTAAATAAAAGGATCACTGTAACTTTGGTAAGCTAGTTTGCATATATTGCTAATCAGGTGTGTCCACACGGGGAGCTAGTGCACTGTACACAAAAAAACCTACTTATATTGCCTACCAGTTTCTGTGGCTGATGTAGAAATCAGTAGAAATAGTAGCCAGTTTGAATTAGTAATGTGCTCTAAAGTGTAATTATTTCATACTTGAGGATGTGATTTGCTTCTCTGTACTACAATATCTGCACTATAAATAAATGTTTCAACCCTA
>WAAB01001002.1:0-96925 GCA_013389865.1 Piaya cayana | reverse complement strand
AGGTTGGTTTGGCAGGACCTGCCTTTTGTAAACCCATGTTGGCTGGACCTGATCACCTGGTTCTCTTGCAAGTGCCTCATGATAGCACTCAAGATCACCTGCTCCATGACTTTCCCTGGCACTGAGGTCAGACTGACAGGCCTGTAGTTCCCTGGATCCTCCCTGTGTTTGTCTCCTGTTTGACAGGATTTCCTATTGATAGTAATGGTTATGCTGACATAACCAGAGCTGTACACTCAGCAGCTGCGGTTCAGCTCTGTGACTTTTTAAAGTTTTTGTGTGATGAACCAGTCTGGAGAATCACCTCAGATTAATTAGGTCAACAGGGTGATATTTTCATTCTGGATTAGTTCAGATTAACCATAGGGCTATGTAAATGGGCATGTTGACACATGTGAAAAGATAGTATTGGGAAAGGGAGAGCAGCTGGAGGGAGCTTCTTAAGCCAGCAATTCCACTGGAAAAAAATTCAGAACATGGGAATTTAAGTTGCTACCATGTTATGAGTGAATTCATAGACCAGTAGTGTACTCCACTTTAAATAAAAGGATCACTGTAACTTTGGTAAGCTAGTTTGCATATATTGCTAATCAGGTGTGTCCACACGGGGAGCTAGTGCACTGTACACAAAAAAACCTACTTATATTGCCTACCAGTTTCTGTGGCTGATGTAGAAATCAGTAGAAATAGTAGCCAGTTTGAATTAGTAATGTGCTCTAAAGTGTAATTATTTCATACTTGAGGATGTGATTTGCTTCTCTGTACTACAATATCTGCACTATAAATAAATGTTTCAACCCTACGCAGTTTCTGAGAGCTGTGCCAGGCAGTCTGGTAACAGTGATGAGGACTCCTTTAGCCTGTATGATTTTGCTGTTTCCCAGTGAAATACTCTGAGGGTTCTTCAGAATTGTTTCTGCTTTAATTGAGTTTACATTAGGCTTTCTAACTGGAATAGAAGTGGAATTATGCTCTTGGGTTACTGCATGCAAGCAAAACCTGTAAATATCAGACCAGGCATTAAATCATCTTAAAACCCAAAGAGGCAGGAGGTAAACAGCCATGGAACAGAAAGCTCCTGCTTTTGAGGACAGATGGCAACTGCAGTACAGAGTACTTCTGATATGTTGTTTCTAAAGCTCAGTGTTCTCTAGGTTGATGTCCACAGTTCACTTATTCCTAGTAACTTAAAATAAAACCATCTGAGTTCATAAGTTATTTAACTTTTTGATTTGAATAATTTCCAGTTAATATAAAGAAATAAGAATTACGTTTGACTATTTTTGAAGTATCAGAAGAACTATTGCTATGTGGACATTAAGTGTTTTATGGTTAAATTTCCTGGTTGTTAAAATGATGCTAAAGAACATTTATACAGTGAAATTTTTATACAGTGACATGCCATTTGAAACAACCAGATTCCGTTTTCTTTTTAAACAAAGTGTTTGAGCATTACATTATGCACTGTTTTAACAAATATTAAGTTAGAATTAATCTGGTTTTTTTAAGATACTGATGTAAATCAAGATTTTGAAACTGGTTGTCATTCTAAATTTAGAATTCTTACTGCTAGTGTCACAACTGGTACTCTAACAGCAAGAGCATAAATAGTAGAATATCTTGCACCTTGTAGAAAAGTCATAACCCAATTAAATATATCTCACCTCTTTCAAATCTTGGAATTGTGTTCCTTTATGATCTTATTTCCCGGTCTGACACTTCAGTAAGTACTCTGCAGGTGCCATCACCGCCTATCAGCAGAGTACTGTTCTCTGAGCCTGGGACAGATGCTGTGATGTTAGCATGGCAGGGTACCTTCAGGGATAGGATATTTGCTTTGCAGAAAATGGTGTTGAAGAACTGAAAACAAACGTGGTTGATGACTTAGAGCTTCTATTGGAAAGATCAGAAAGCTTTTATGTTTGTGTTCTGTGTAGCTTTTAATTGCTGTTCTGAGAGAATTTCAAGAAAATCGTATCTTTGATAGTGTACTTTAAATATCTGTTGCTGTTTGTATTGATTTTATTGATGACTGAGTTGGTATTCTGTCTCAGTTTTTATAACAATAAATGTTCCATAAACAATTCTTTCAACCTGCTATTGATGGTAAGAAAAATCAAATAGCATAAAGTGGGGCAGAGAAGAGACGATAGATGCAAGTTCCAGGTGTACAATTCCACTATGGCAGCTTTTGTTGTTTACTGTCTTGCATTTGATCCAATTTATTACTTAAAAGAAATTATCTTAAAAATGCAGTTTGGCTGTTGTTTTTAAGTGTATGCTTTCAAGTAACTTTTAGGTTTAGTACAGTTGTGTTTGCTGAAAGTTGTCTGTTAACATTTAATGGATATTTTTCTTGACTCTTTTTTTAGTTACAGTTGCAGTCTTTTTCCAGGTCAGATTTTTGGAATTGGACAAAATAGCTTATAATTTATATTTCTTTCATGCTCTGATAAGTTTTAAATGCTCGTGTTTGTGTGTTTAGGGAAGTGAGCCAAAAATCAGTCTTTAGCAAGTGGATCTGTGTCTAACATCTAACTTCTACTTATTTAATTTACTTTTTACTGATAGTAAAATAGTTAACATTTTCTGCTTAACAGTTAGAGTAAAATCAGTAGTGATTTTGATTTACATTCCTTTCTGTCACTCACCCAGCAGAAAAAGGGAAGAAGCCTTTCCTTTGGTTCAGTTAACCAAAGTGTATTTGAATGTCATTTCACCCTTCATGTCTAGACTGAATGAGCAGTGTTCATGTTGAGTAACTTTATTTTCACAATGAGTGGAGGGTTTCTTTTTCTTTTCTCTTTTCGTGTGTAGTGCTTATTAATGGGGATAGTTGATTTCCTCAACTTCTGTAAAGATCGAAAAAGGTTAAATGACCCAGGTTTTGCAGGCTTGGGGTTTTTTGGGGGGAAGTGATGGTGGTTGTTATGTTTCAGTTAAAGATGGTGTAAAACAAGTTCATCACCTGTGAAAGCCTGGATCAACTCTGATAGAAATAGGAAAGATGCTATTTTAAAACAGTTTTTTTCTTCTTGCTGCAGCCAATAGAAAGGTACTCTGGACGGATTTCACTGGGGAATTATATCTGCAGGATACATTTCCTGGTAGTAATTAAAGAGTAGTGATTGGTGTAGGATGCTGTCATGAAGGCTTATAGCACACTTTAAAAATATCCTATATAACTCTTTCAATTGCAGATATGTCTGTGTAATTATCTCTGAGTATTATTTAACCGTTGTTCCAGTGTCTCATGTTGATAAGCTCCTCAGGTTCATGTGATTCGTGTGGTGTCTTGTGTGTTTAATGTTATTCCTCAACGTATTGACTGTTCTTCTGGGAATTTCTTTGTTGGTAAAGTATAAATTGGATGATCTATTTTTTGTGTGTATCATATATTACTTTGCATTTCTGTCATATCCTCTTATGTTCATTTCCTTTCAATGTAAAAAAAAAGGAATTTTTTTTTAAAAAAAGCATCGTTTTTGACTTGTTTCAGATATCAGACACTCAAAGTCTTTAATCACTGTTCACTTGTCTTTGGAATCCTGCTTTTACAGTATCTTTTTGTGTTACTTTCCTCAAAACAAATACATATCATGATCATAAAGGTCATGGTTTTTTTTTCCTTGTATATTTTACTTCACTTTTGGTATAGCAAGTACCGCAGGTAATCAGAAAGCGAACACAGGTATTTTGAATAGGTTTTATGGATTATTTTTAATTTTTTTTTTCTGCCAAACTCTGGATAGTGGTCAATTGTTTTTCTGGATTAGTTGCAGTAGGAGTTTCTTCTTTCTGAAAAAGAGTGATTAAAAATTCAGCGTTATTGCCATATATCTACCCATGTTGAATTTCAACTGGCACCATTTTGCTAATTCTTTCTTCCACATTTTTCAGTAATTAATATTGCAACATCTTCAAATGTTGACATTTACGAGCAAATATTTACAGGGGACATCTATATGTTCTTTTGTTCTTTGAACTTCATGTAAGGTTATTGCTTATTTCTTCCCTTTGGGCAGTTCCTGATCAGAGATGATGTGTACCCCTGGACAATAGTCCTATTTTTCCAAAGGGCTTTGTCAAAAACTTGTGTTAAGAGTTTTTGTTAAATATGCAGGTAAGTTGTTTATATATTAGAAAACTTCTAATGGATTAGAAGGATAGTACTTCCCAATATTGACACTTCACTAGCTCATCTTTATTTTTATCATCCTTGGAGTTTTATTATACTCTTAATTATTTTTATTAATATATTTGTAGCTTGGGGAATGAGGCTTGCAGATGTATGATTCCCAGATTTTGTCCTACTGCTCTTTTACAAAAGAAGTGCTTGTGTTCCTTCAAGTCATCTTATTGGGTAGTTGGGTGTTTTTTTTTCTTTTTTTAATGAAAGAATTAATTTCTTAGCAGCATGGACCTTTTTCTTGTACGGGAATTTGAAATGGGTTCATCCAGCTCTTTGGGCTCTCTCCATAAGTAGAAACTCTTCTGGCTAAATTATCTTTTGGTTGTACCCTTTTGGATGTTTTTAATTACTCCCTCAGTTCTCTCAATTCCCTGTGGTTTGTTAGGTCTCTTGCAGGTTTTTGTGTCTAATGGGATTTTTAAATCCTTATTACTTTTTTTTTGCTGTCCTTGAATCTTTGTGCTGTCAACACTGTTTTTTTTGATCACTGCGGTGTTCATCTTAAACAACAATTGCTTTGAAAACTTCCAGAATAAATGTCAGACTTGGAGTATATAGTTTTGTCTCAAAATAACCCTTGGAGGCTTTTTGTCTATCTTTCCATGCATAAGGGCATACCTGTGGGGTTTTTTGTTGTTGTTGTTGTTGTTTGTTTCTCTGTATCTAGTTTTAGATACTATCTATTAGATGCAAAAGTAGGGTGATAGTGAGTTTTTGCAGATTAAGGAAAGTACTTAACTGAAGCTGCTTTACTTCAGTTCCTCAGTAGTGGAGGAAGATGAGGCAAAATGGAACAGCATTTCACTCACACTGTTCAGATAGTAGAGCTAGCTTTCACTTTTACCTTTCCTGCTCTCTGCTACTTCTGCTACAAGATAAGGAGTAAACTTGCCTATAGAAGGCCATTCTCTTCATCACGGAGTGATGCAAGAGGCGTCTACTTGCTTGCATTTTCCTTTATCTCCTCCCTTTCTCCTGCTGGAAAAAAAAAGAAAAGCCTTACATTTATTTCTGGACAAATTGTTTGGAATACTGCAGAGAAAATAATACCTGATTGAGATATTTGGAGAAACGCTGAGAAAATAAACTAATACCATTCCTCTATTTCCACTGAGAAGGGAATACCTGTGTGCATCTCCAAGGCAAAAAGGGGACTTGTCTTGTGCTCATTTGGAAAGATTTACTCGTTTCTGCTGTGTTACATCTTGTCTTTATGTATGTCCTGATGAATAGGTGTAGGTATAAAGAGGACTGGTCTAGATGGGTACTTAGGAATCAGCCCTGTGGTTCTTTATATAAAGAGAAATGTTAAAAAATACACACATGCTTGTCTCATGAGAAGGGTTTTGAATTAATAGTTAACAGGCTTTTAGAGAGGGTCCTCAAAAGCCAGAGATTCAGGCATTCACTCTCACAGAGATGGTTTTTAGTCCCTTGAAAGCCTTTAGCTAAGGTACAAGAGGAGGATTGTACAGTTTTGTAGGTGATTTTAGTAGGAAAACAAAGCTGTCTACTAGCAGTTTCTGTCTCCTTTCCTTGCTGTGAGTAGAACCTAATTGTAAATTCCCCCTTGTATTTACTGTTTTTCTTGCTCTCCCTCTTTGAACTCTCAAGGTTATTCAGTTATTTTCCTCACAATTTCATTAGGAAATTTGCCAAAAACATCCTTTCTAGGCAGCTGTCTCTGGACCTTTGGAGGCCAGCACTAATGTGCTTCCAGTCTGTAGGGGGTGTTTGGCATGGAGTTATGAACTAGGCCTTCAGCGCTTCCAGGGAGAGCAGGGAAGAGATTGCAAACGCTTTACCACACCCAGGTGCAAATTTTTGCCAGTCTATGAGCATTCAGAGGCTTTCATCTCTTGTTGTACCTGTTTCGTCCTGGAGCAAGGTCTGTTAACAGCAACAAATTGTTGATGTGAGAGAGTTGTAATGGAAGAGTTATTTTTCTGTTCGCCAAATGTTACTTTGAAGGAGAGCTTTTATGTGTAGGAGGAGGGAGCAACTCCAGCAATCCTAAACTGTTCAGATATAATTTTTTAATGAGGCATTGATTTGTATATTTTTATTTTAAAGCTGTACTTGAAGGCGCTGTAGTGTTGTCTGCATGTAATGCTTCATGTAAAATTGAAATATTAAATGTTTTGCTGAAATTAATATTGGGAGGAGTTAAATGTATCGGAAAGGGCAAGAAATGCATTTCAGAGCTTTCTTTCATACCCCGCTGAACAATATAGGCAACTGCTGTACCATATGTACATATAATATATTTGTCAGACTAACTGCTTCTTGTGTTTGACTAAACTATCTCCTTTCAGCCACCCACACAGAATATGCCTATGGGTCCAGGAGGGATGAGTCAGAGTGGCCCTCCCCCACCTCCGCGCTCGCACAACATGTCTTCAGATGGTATGGTAGGTGGGGGCCCTCCTGCACCACACATGCAGAACCAGATGAACGGCCAGATGCCTGGTAAGTTTTTCTCCTCTAAGACATTAACACCAGCGTTGCCTGGCAACTGAAACGACATGGGGGCTCAAGGGATACTAGATTGTTGATGACAAAACTGCTTTGAATGCCCTCGAGTACAAGCTCTCTTAGAGTTTGTTAGCTACAGAGCTACGTGACCTGTATTCAGTGTTTATCAGGCTGCCCTTGGGCTTTGATGTAGCTGACACACAGCATTCCTCTGATGAACAGAACTGGCTAAATTTAGTCTGTTTGAAACTGCGCAGTACAGCTGGCTTTAGAAGGCTTATTGGGGAAAGGTATTGGCCTGTGGCTGAGTGAATACAAATCCTTCCATAAAAAGATAATGTGAAATCATCATAGTTAAATAACTAGATAATAATAAAATAGATACATCTTACAGAGAGTGTTTTGAATGTGAGTAAATGTAAAAAAAAAGCCTTTATACAGAAAGTCATCCAGCTTCCACTAATTGTCTGTGTTCTTTATTATTGAAGATATGTTGGATCATAAGAGATTTGTAAAGAAATGGCCTCCAGATTATTGTTCTAGGTGTAAATTTAAGTCAGTTTTTATGCCATCCTGTTTTGTAATAAAAAAAAGAAAAGTGCTTGGGAAGTCAGAAATAAAGCAGTGAAACAAGATGATAAAATTCCACATATTGGCTGCCAGTACTGGCTTTGGCGTAACTGTTCCCTTTAGCAGTCAGATCAGAGTGGAGTAGGCCCTGGATAAGCTTGCTTCTTTATGTAGAGGCTATTTCCAGAATTTCTACTCATAAAGTCATGCTGCCTATTTCATGTGCATTGGCTTTCAGCTTAAAATTGCATTCCCAGGATTGCTTTTGTTCAGTACCCCTTCATTTTTTTTCGTATGGAGGAACTTTTTGTACAAAAGCTCTTCAAGATATTGGTTCTTCCAAGAAGGGAAACTATTATTTAAGGATCTTTGGAAATTCATCTCTCAGTGGTCACAAGGATAAGGTCCACAATAGCAAACACAGTAAATAACTATGCAAAATTTAATACGAAGTAAAATGTAGTGTTTGCTGCAGTCTCTCATTCCTATACAAATCTTGATAAAATGGACCTGATAGTGCTAGTGACAGCTTTTCTGAGAAGAGTAGCTGAATAGCCTCCAGTGGCCGTGTGTAAGAAGTGTAATAAAAAATCTAGAGAAGTTAGTTACATCATAGATGTTGGTCAGGGTTTGCATTTGGAAGTGGAAAGAGCAGTATATGCTGCTCCCTAAATAGGGCAGAGATATTCTGATTGTGGAGTCTTCTATCCATCTAAGATCCATCATCTCCCATGGAGAATAGTGTTGCCTCTCACACATCAGTCTCTTTGACCGGCTAGTGTAATCATATTATTGTTATTATAATGATCTTTTCCAAGGAGAAGGATTACTGAGTCACAATATGAGCATAATGACTTCACTGTAGAGCCACGGGGGAGAAAAGTCACTCCTTAAATATACATATTTTGTAATTAGATAGAATATAAGAAGAGCTCTTATGGAAATACGTGAAAAGTAAATAGGTTTGTTTTGGTATTCACCTAGACAGATACTTAAATACAGTTTCCAACTAAGCTTTAATTTAGCCTTTCTTCCAATGTATGCCCTTTTTTGAATGTCTGTTCTGACCCTTTTCGGTTTAAGGTTGTCTCTGAGGATGTGAAGATAAACAGCTTAGTATAAGGGCATCTCTGATATCAGAAAGGCATGCTAAAATTATTTCATAGTTAAGCATTGGAGAAGGGGAAATGGAATCATCTTGTTAAGTGGATAGCTGAATGATTATTTTCTTTTTTTATGTGTTTGCTAGTTTGCCTGTATGTGAGCTTTTCTGTATTTCACAGGCATGTATTTCTAATAATTCCTGCAGTGTATGCATTTGCTTTCTGTTTATAGGGCATGTACTCTAAACTTACATAGACTCTCTGATAGAAGCCAGATACATAACCTTAAATATCTGAAGACATTATTTGTCAAAAACAAATAAAGTCACTAATGTGCATTCTGAAAGACTCCAGGATCGAGAACCATGAGTTGACCAGCCTGGAAGAAATAAAATACAGGCTTTTTAATACCAGCTAAGGATTTCTGGAAAGCCTTATCTGAGCAGTCTTCTGCAGGCTCAAGTATGTGTGAAAGCATTAATGAGAAGATTAAAAGAACTACCTAGTGAAGGTTAGGGAATGAGATGATTTCAACTTCTGCTACAGACTTGTCACAGTACCTAAAGGGCAAAGGATGATCTTTTGCATACTTGGGTTCTGGATTATAAAGGCCCTGAAGTGCTGCTGAGACCCTTAATTGCATTCTCAGACAAATGAATATCTGTATTCTCCTACCACTGAAGATAGTCATAACAAGGCCTTTTCATCCTGTGGTGGAATGAGTGTTATCTGCACCTGTGACAGTATATGGCTTTTACCTGAAAAAATTACTGTCTGAAGAGTTAAATTCACCGGAAGTTTGTGTGATGCAAAGTAAGGGTGGTCTGGATTTGGAAGGAGATGATGAACTGGGTTTTGCTGGTGGCAAGTTATCATCCCAATTTCTTGAGCTTGTTTTATCATATGTAGAAAGTTGAATGATGTGACTAGCCGTAGGATTCTGTGACCTTTGTCCTGGCACTGGTAGTTGACCTTCCTGAATAACAGGTGCTTGTGTGTTACCAAGGTCTTTCGAAGTCTTCTTTCCTTCCTGCAAATGTAGTCTAGAATAAACTTCGCCCAGCTTGTAGCTTCTCAGAGTTAAAATACTGTCCATAACTGGTTAAGAGGAAAAAGGACCTCTTGTTATAGTTACGGTAGATACTTATTCCACTGACTTTATTACAACACAGAATCTAATTAGTATAGTATTTAAAACAGTTACTTTTATGGCATATAGACACTTCTTATCTCAATCATTCATTCATATTTCATTCATATTCCAGTCTTCCCATTTTGTTTATTCATTTATAAAAAAAAAAATCAGCATTTGTTCTTATGTTCAGGAGAGTCCTGTCGAACTATTAAAATAAATATTTCTAAAATGTGTTCTTGCTGTTTTTCATTTGCAAGGTATTTTGATAGTAGTCTTAGCTTTTCCTTTATACTTGTATTCTAGCTTCTCACTAGCATACAACGTGATTTTTATCCCATGCCTGACATTTCACATGACAGCGTTTTATGTCTACTTTCTCCTGTTTTGGTGCTACCTGAAATGTGAAGTGTAAACCAGCCTTTTAGGGAATTTTAGTTTTAGGTTTTCAACGTCTCTTTTATGATGACTTTTGCCTTTCAATTTTTGCTTCTTACGTTACCAGTTTCTGAAAACTTATTCCACCATGTGCTTGGCTAAATCTCTGAAATCTATCACTAACAGTTTCTTCCTTTAAGCAAAAAGGAACAAACCTGCTCCCAGGTCCTGACTTTCTGGAACTAACCCTGCTTTTGTACAATTCAGCAATCTGCTAACCTTATTTTGCCGGAACAGTGGTGTATGATAATATTTTTTTTTTAGCAGTTTCACTTTTCTTGATAAAACAAGCTTGTGTGTTGAGTTCAGTAATGTTTCTTGGGAAGGACAAAAGGATAAACATTCTTAAATGTATTCTCTGTTCATGTTGGCTTTTAGTAGCTGTGTTCCTTCATCACTGTTATTTTTTTCTCCTGCATCTTTTTGTTAGCAGGCAAGGTGGTATTGCCTCTATGACCTTCTGTACAACTGTTAATCATTATTTTTGCCTTCATTGTGTCCTAGATTAGTGCAGTTATTTATTTAGTCAAGACAACTTGAAAGCTGTTTACATCTAAAGGGAGATTTTTATTATTATTTTTTAATGAGGAGGTACGTAATGAAAGTAGTATCATCCTGCAACTATATTGGCATAGTTTCTTTAGGTGGTTCTTTCGAAGTTTTCCATTTTTCTTAGGTTTTTTGTAGCTTGAGGAAATCCTGTAGTACATTTGGCAACAATGGCATCTTCTTGGTGAACTCTATATCAGCACTTACCCTGTTTACACTTGAGCTACTCTGTCACATGCTCTGGTACATAGCTTCATGTGGTGTTTGTCATATGCCTAATTCTTGGATTTTGTTTACTTTTTTCCATTGTCATATTTATAACCAGTCACACTTGTTATTAATTTTACTCCCTAGTTGCTGCTCACTTATCATAGCTAAAGGAATGAATAAACTGATCAGATGGTACTGTAGTTTTTATGCTTTTAAAAATAGCCACTGAGAATAGATTTAATTCAGAGAACAATTCTATTCTAACCTGTGTTGTCAGAAAGAGGGGGAAATAAAGGGTGAAGAGATATAGTTGGCCTCATGGGTATGTGAACAAGTTGTTTTTCTTTTGCATCTTTGCAAGCAAGAGAAGTGAGCTCATAATTTCATGGCTGTCCATCCAGTTGTCATCTCCCATCCTAGTAATCTGTAAATACTGTTGCGGAATACTAACTGTAGTGTCTGCATTCAAACAGTGTTAAATATACCTTCAGCTGTTTGTGTTCTACGTTTATTTGTAACATGTCAATGTTAATACTGCCTGACATTTGAAAAAAAAATATTAGCTGCTACTTTGAGAAATGTGTCTAATATGGTTTGTTTGAATAAGCAAATGTTACAGGTACTGTAGTGATTACAAAGCCATGATAGAGCTGCTAAGTTGGCTCTTAAATTGACCTTGTACAGTTCAGGTTAAAATTCAGGGTGAGTTGTATGTATAAGACTAGTTTTGCATATGATATGGATATAAGATGAGCTATGTGATAATTACACCTTTGATTTTGTAACATTGACTGCTCAACAGAAGAAAAAGTATTGCATGACATAGCTGATCTTTGACTGTTGTTAACTATTATTTTTAATTTAAGTTGGGAAATCATGAGCAAGCTCTGTTTTCACTTTTAATGAAATTATATTTAATGACTTTTATTTAGCTTTGTTATTCAACATTACTATATTTTCTTGNATGGGTAGATGAGGTGCTGAGGGACATGGTTTAGTGTTTGATAGGAATGGTTGGGCTCGATGATCCGGTGGGTCTCTTCCAACCTGGTTATTCTATGATTCTATGTAGAACCATTTTTCCTCTTTTTCTTTTGGAAGGACCTAACCATATGCCTATGCAAGGACCTGGACCTAACCAACTCAATATGACAAACAGTTCCATGAACATGCCTTCAAGTAGCCATGGATCAATGGGTGGCTATAATCACTCAGTGCCATCCTCACAGAGTATGCCAGTGCAGAATCAGATGACTATGAGCCAAGGACAGCCAATGGGCAACTATGGTCCCAGGCCAAACATGAACATGCAACCAAACCAAGGTAAGTGAGATTAAAAGACCACCTGTCTTTTTCTGTAGATTTCCTTGTCTAAAGGCATTTGTACTCATGTTTGTAGGACTCTACATCTCTTCCCTCCCATGTATCAGTTACTTCTTAGTTATTTGCAGATACGGTTAGCCGAATACAGTTTTTTAACTGCTACTCCCTGCAGTTTTCAGGAAATGTCCTTGTGTATCTAGTAAAATTAAAAACTAATTTTGTATCTAGAATATTAGCATTTGATGTATCCTGTTGACTCTATGGTCCTTGTTGAAGTGTAAGGATATAGCAAGATCAAAATATTGCATTAAAGTCACAACAGACCAAATGATTAAATTTTATATATGCTGCATATTCTTATCAGTGTGCTTTATGAGTCAGCAAGCAGTATTTTCAGCTGTCTGTTAAGTCTGTTACTACTTTGAGTCTGAAAATACCACCTGCTAGAAGACATGCTGCAGAATTTTTTTTTTTTTGTAGAAAAAGCTTCTGCCATGTTTACAGTAAGTAATTTTTTTTTTCCTTAATGCGTGTGAACTCTGACATATATTAGCTGAAGGATATGACTTGGAGTTAAGGTTTTTGTCTTCTGATTCTGTAGAATGTGTTTATCTCTTTTTCTGAGGCTCCTTTCCTGGTCATTGTAGAAAATATAATCATCCAGTAGTATATATTCTTCTTATCACAGTATACTCTTGTTGGACACCAAAGCTCCACTTTGTTGTGTAATAGTATTTGTTCTTGAGGTATACAGACAGACCAGATCATATTCATCAGCTTGATTATTAGATCAGTGAAAGGTTCAAAACAGACAAAAGACTAAGTTACTCAGAGACCAAAAATGAGTCAAGATGAAAATACTGTTTCTGCAGTTTTCTCACCTGTAGTGCAAATGGTGAAAAGTCTGAGTCTTTCATTGTCCACATTGCTAATGGCATTTTTCTTAAAAATTAACAGCAGAGGAAACAAAATATAGGCACATAGCAGAGGAAAGCATCACATGTGGGAATACTTTTGACTGTATCTCTGAGTTGACAAGTTGTCTTTATTCTGGGCAATACATAAGTAGACAATGTAAAATGCTTTAGAAAAGTCCTGTACATGCTCAGTTGAAATTTCTTAGTTGCAGAGAGTTGAAAATAAATACGTAGCAGTATGTGTTAAGGAACCATTTGCTGAGTTGTTCACAGAGAACAGCTTACTTTGTATGACTGGCTTACAATTTAGGACTAGTGGTTATTCCATCTCAAAGTAGCATTCTTTATTCTTCCTCAATCCCCTCCTGTCCAGTATTCTGTCAAACATGAAAATTTCTCATTACAAATTAGGTAGAAAGATACTTA
This sequence comes from Piaya cayana, assembly GCA_013389865.1. NCBI lineage: Eukaryota > Metazoa > Chordata > Aves > Cuculiformes > Coccyzidae > Piaya > Piaya cayana. Next base: position 83,590 of record WAAB01001002.1, on the reverse strand, counting down.
AAAGGTTTCTGTTCTGAACGCATAATAGTACTGAATTGGCTTTGGGGAATAAAGAAAAAAGTGGTATCTAACCAAATTATACGTTCAAGAACAAGAGCGTAATCCCTTTAAAACAAGAGCAGGTACCATCGCCTGCTTGTAGGGCCACGGTAAGCTTTCATAGTAACTCTAATTTTGCCAAATTTTGACCCATTAGGCTGATACTTTTTCCATTCTAAGCATCTGCTTCAAGTCTGATTTTTTAATTCTTTTTTCTTTTTGTGGAAGTTTCACAGAAATGCAGAGTCGTTTCTGATGACAGGGTGAAAAATTACATTTAAAATATTTCAGTGTCTCACACAAACATTAGTAAATATAGCACTTCATTTGGGCTGATGCATTATTATGTTTGTATTTGTGGACAAAATAATGAGATTTACCATGGTAAATCTGTCATGGTGTACTTTGCTGATACTCTACATGTGGATATGCACATGCTTTATTGATACTGAGTGCACATAGTGAAATGTCTGAAGAATTAGACCTCTTCTTAGACCTCTTACTAGGAACAAAATCAAGGTATTTTTGAAGACTGAAGAAATGATACCTTGTACTGTTGCCTTTTTTGGTTATATCCAACTGCTCCCATAGCTTTTTAATGAGAACAGCATAGCCACCAGCTCATTGAGTGTTGTTCATCATTTCTCTGCTTCTCCAGAAGTTTCAGCCATGTCAACAATTACTCTTGTCCTCTCATAGCATTTACCACCAGTATCTGAGTTTGAGCAGAAGAGGAAAAGCTAAGGAGATGTTTTTAAATGCTGTTTTCCCATAGCTCTTTCATCCTTAGTGCACTTATGGTCTCAAATTGGTTAGGTTTATCTGGGACCCACTTCTAGTTTGTGTTTCTGTCTCTCTCAATTCATCTTACATGTCTGAAGACTAGGTTGTTGGTTACCTTAAGTAATTTTTTTCAGGAGACTGCTACTGAGTCACTGCACTTACCAGAAGATCAGGTAACAGGCCATTTTACTTAAATCCACATACCTTTTCTTCCTTATACAGAAGTTGATCTTGCGAGACACTGGCTGGAGCAGGGACAGGGTTTTTTTCAGTAGCATGCGTAGATGACTTTGAAATGAGCAGTTGAGGAAAATGTTGTGTATCCTTGATGATGTATACTATTTTTGATTAAATTGGATGATGAGCAGTTCCGCTTTCACCTACTGTCTGCTTGCTTTATACCTTCACTTAGTTCAGAAGACTGATTTAGGTCTACACTGCATTTTCAGTTGTCTGTTTAATGACTACCCAAATTGCCTGCACTCCTCACAGGACAGTATTAATTCTTAGTATCTTTTTCATCAGACCTCTATCACAAGAGTGCTTCCAGTACGTTAACATGTGAAGGCTGCCTTCTGAATATAGAAACATTTATAGGTCTTTTGAACTACCAAAGTTGAAGTAGTTTATTCGGAGGACAAGTAGTCTCCTTGTGTATTTGCATAATTACAGGGATAGTCCTGCACAATTTTCTTGGACCCATTTTGGACTGTGTAAAAATCGGATACTCTGTCCTCTCTGAAATAAATAGTTCTAGAAATTCACCAAAAAAGGGTTTCTAAGCAGAGTTTTTTGAAGCAGTGATCATTCTCTTGCAGTGCCAAGTTTTGTGAACTTCTGTGTGAGAAGACTTGTCTCCAAGTTTGGAAGAGATCATGACTTCCAATTGGAGATTAAAAGAGATGTATTTTAAGTGGACTGAAAAAATATGTGCTACAAATATTAGAAAGTCTTAGATCATGAACTGGTTGTCTTAAGTTTTCTGCTTCGGTTTTGTGAAGGGGTTTTCTAGGTTAGTTTTATGTCATATTAAGTATTATACAATGAATAAATTTACCTTTAGTGTAGACTTGATTTTTCAACAGAAAAAAACCAAATTCGAAGTTCCTTTTTCCCTTGGAACTACCATATAAAATGGTTCTGTTGCATAAGACAACAGAGACCATGATTCTTCTTTTAGGTGGTATCTTAATAAGCGAGAAATGTGAACCGAACTGGAAGGAAGCCAGGCAGTCTGTTATTAACACAATACACAGTCTGATACAGGGCAGTGAATTCTCATTGTGGCTCTACAAAGCGTTAATGAAGTTCTAATTTAAAAAGCAAACAGAAAACCTCTACATTGCACCATGGGGACCCAACACATTTTATCACATTGTATTGTGACTAATATTAATATTGTTAATTAACAAGCTTTCTTGAGATCTAGGAATATTATGGCAACAAGTTTTTATTTTTTTCAAGGCTGCCTAATGTTTTTTAGTACTTCCAGAGGTGCCAGGTGACATGAGTGGTGACATGGAATGATCTGAATTTTACTTACTTGTTCAGAAGATCAAACAATGAAATATAGTTTTGATAAGTGAAAAATAATTACAGCTTATCAACTGAAACAGGTTTGGGGTTTGTTTTTTTCTTTTACTTCAGAATCAGGACACAGAAACCACCATGCTGAAGGATAGAAGCATAACTGGATCACTCTAAGAGTGGCCAGTATGAAAATAAGGCTTAGCAGAACTAAGGCCACTTTACTTCTCACTGAGAGATTCCACACGGGGGTTTAATGGGATTTAACTAAAACACTTTGAATTCATTCCATTAATTAATTTGGCTTAACTTTCTCTTGTAACCCCACATAGACAGGATCTAAATGACTGTGTGTTCCTTTTCTTCCATAAATCTATTGTCAGTATTGACTGTATCTAGGTAATTTTCCAGTACTGAGGTTTCTGCATAGGACTTTCTGCTTGTGCTCCAGCACCTAGTTATCTAAAAATATTAAAAGCAATAGGAAAAGCTTTCTTCCTTTCTTCCCTGGGATGGGGCTAGTTTGTTGTTTTGATTTGTTTTGGTTTTTAGTGAGTCGTAGTTAGTTACATGTTGTCTTTGTAGCTTAAAAAATACCTTTTTAAAAAGGCAAAAAAGTTTCACCCTTATATATGCAATATGTGTGAAGTAGTTTGGATTAATGTATTATAAAAATATGTTTTTTAAGATGTTTAGCTCCTTGTTGCAAGTTTTTCCCCCTCATACTGGAATAAATTCTGAAGTGATACTAAAGAGGAAGTGAGGAGGCTGTTCTTTGTTTAAAGTTTTATCAACCTAACCTGCAACCTCATATAATGAAATGGCATAATCATAATTTTCATTGCTCCTTAACTGATGGTTTTCATTACTGAAATTTGCGTTTCAAGCTTGGCCTTAGCCAGATTTTCTCTGCAGAAAGTGTGACTCACTGGTACAAGTGATTTGTCTTTATGGGGTGAATAAAATCGTTCATTCTATGATAACAGCTAAGTGGCTCTTTGATGGCCTATAACATGAACTTCGTGTGTGTTAAAACTATGCCCTGAGTTCACAAAGTTCAGTAACTTTTCTGTGGCTTGTCCAGGATTCACTGTCAGGTTTTCATCTATGCTTTCTTTGCAGACACTGTTCAAAACCAACAAAAAAGCGGTAAAAGTGTTTCAGTTATCTTTCCATGAGTAAACTAGAGTCTGTGTACTTTGAAGAATAATAGAAAGCATCCTTATTTAGGCTGCGTTTTATTTTTTAGGTTAGTTAACAGAATTGATACCTGCAACTGCATAGGTTCAGAAACAATGAATCCTTATGACAGCGCTAGCAATACAGTGAAATTTTTTGCTCCATTTTTAAAGGTTGAGCTTTCCTTGTTAATTCTTTTTGAAAGACTTAATCACAAATCATATGTTCCAGAAGATCTATTTGCTACTTTTCCTTTCATAGGTCCAATGATGCACCAGCAGCCTCCTTCCCAGCAATACAACATGCCACAAGCAGGTGGCCAGCATTACCAGGGGCAGCAGCCACCTATGGGAATGATGGGCCAAGTTAACCAAGGAAATCATATGATGGGTCAGAGACAGATTCCTCCATACAGACCACCACAGCAAGGTAGGACTTCAGTGTTTTTCCATTGATTTTAAATAACCATTATAAATCTATCTTAAATCCCTTTCTTGCATGCACCAAACTTTATTCAGATCATTGGGTGTCACAGACTTTGTTTGCAGAGTTTTTGTTGTCCTTTTAAGGGTGGTTCTGGCAGAAACATGTTACTGGTATCACCATGAAATGTGAAAACAAGAATTTCTTTTGGTTTGAGTTCTTTCTGACAAAAAGCATTTAAAAATATACATCTCACATATGCTGATGCGGAATTCTGTTTTGATGTTTAAATGTTAGGTACAGAAAAGGAACAGGATACCTGCTTGGTTCTGAATTTGCTCTGTAACAAAAAAGGAGCAATGTTCCACAATCTTGCTTCCTCTTTTTTTTCCCAGTTCTTTTAGAAAAGAATAGGTTTTGGGTTTTTTTAACACCTTAGTCAGTTATACACATGTTCCTAAAGTGAGCTCAGAACTGAAGTTTGATATATGTGTGCTCAGTCTAGTGCAGCCAAACAACTATGTGCGTGTGTGTATATATAAATAGATACTTTTATTTTTTTTAAGTAAACCAGATTACATGTGTTGTTTGAAATGCAACGATATGGGTGGGGAATACATTTGAGAAATATTTCTCATGCTAAAATCAGAAATTAGCAGGCTTTATAACAGAGAAAACAAGTTATTTACGTATTGACTGGTTGTGGTTTTTCAGGCCCACCACAGCAGTACTCAGGCCAGGAAGACTATTATGGGGACCAATACAGTCATGGTGGACAAGGTCCTCCAGAAGGCATGAACCAGCAATATTACCCTGATGGTAATCTCTCATAAATGTTAACTTTCCCATTTCCTATACCTGCCCAATACTAATGTAGTCATATGCCCAAAATTAGGGAATGAGGCAAGAATAGTAATCGGATATCATACCTCACATTTACAAAATCTTCCAAGTTTCTACAGTTTAAGTTACTATGACTGGTTAATTTTACAAATTACTGAAAGCATGTAATCTCTAGTACTCCCATTTGAAACTTCAACACGGTTTTAATATTTCAGAATGAAGTTCTGTAATTGATTTATCTAAAGTGTTGAGGGTTCTTAGCATATCTAGTATAATTGAGTTGAATTAAAACAGTCGTAACTCCATGTAACTAAGAGAGGAGGTGATATCCTTTTATGAAAGATTTTACTGAAGTGGAAAAACTTGCTGAAAAAATGTGGGGGTTCTGTAAATACTCTGGTTTTTTACTTAGTGTTTAGTTTTCATATAAGTTCACAAATGTATTATTGTTACTATGGTATGGGCCTTTACTTTAAATTTTACGATAAAATTAAATGGTCCCTGCCCTGAAGAGGCTGTAACTGTGAATCCTCTTTTAAGCACCCCCCAGTGCTTTTAAGATAAGATGAGAACTTCGTATTTAATAAATCTGTTCTCCTACCTCTTGGAATTTCCCAGTGCTGAAGGCTGTTGGATTGTGTTATACATTAGAAAAGTTGCAATTAACCTGTTTTTCGGCTGAGCAGAGACTGGGAGAACAAAGATACTGACTAATGACTACTGTGATAACCATGTGTGCGACTTTAGTGGTATCTTATGAAGTTCAAGGAATGTGGTAGATGTAAATGTTTTAAAAGTATATACAAAGCAAAGCTGTGTAATTGCCAAAGCAACTGCTCATGGCAAAGATAGTTTTTTAAATTTTGCTTTCTATTAAACTGATTTTAAGGGATTATTTTGGGGGTTATATGTGCAGAATTATTTTATGCATAATTATTAAGCTTCCATTTTGTTACTTTTATGTTTTACTTTAAATAGTTCGGACAGTTTACTGTAGTAAGGGCAATTTGATGTTACCATGAAGAGCTCCGTGGCAGCACAGATTACTTCTCTAAGACCTAATCCTTCTAAAGATTCATTCTTTATTATTACCTCATTGCTTTTATGTAGAATGTAAAGAGAATATATTATAAGTCTTGTTTTAATAGTTATGTATTTGTATTAGGTGCAGCCATTGAGATATGGTACAGTTGCAGAGCTAATTACAGAGACCATTTAATTTTAGAAATGTTTTTCCTTTCCATTTTTTAATTCAAAATTTTATTCCAAATATAAAGAATTTGTGTAATTTGTTTTCAAATTTAAACAAAATTTTGGCCTGTTTTCTTGGCCAAGTCTGCAATAAGATATATTTTTGTTGTCTGTAAGACAAAATAACAACAACAGGTGGGGTGCTTACTGCATATTTTGATTTTAATCAAAGATGCTTGTAGTCTCTGAAAAAGAAGTTTTATTTTAATGATCGTACTCAGGACTGGAATGTAAAAGGAAGAGTTTTGATAAGACTTGTAGGAATTTTGTTTGTAGGGAAAATCTCCAGAATGTTATTTTTCTGTCACTTAAAAGCAAAATTTCATGTAGAGTGTGGTTCATAACTTCGTTGAGCATTATTTGTTATTTTTCATACGGCTTTTAGCATATGCTTTTGAATTGGAGATCAGCAGAACAGGTGTTAGACAAAGTATGGTAATTGCTTTCTTTGTTCATTCTGATTTAATTCAGGTTATTTACATGTGAAAGGCCTAAATGCTTTCAATTTTTTTGAGTGAAAGATAAAGAACTATCCCCCCCCAAGGATTGTCAGAAGGTTAAGACCGTCCCTTACTGTGATATTGCTGGAACTACTGCATTAAGCCTTTTTTTTTCCCTGTCACATGTTAATCCAGTATGAAAGGAAATCATATTAATAAGTCTTTGGCTAATACAATTTAAAATTCTTTTTTGTTATATCCAGTTGAAATTTTTTTTCATTTTTCTGAGAAATGAAATATTTTTAGCGTTTTCACTCAGGGGCCATTAACTTTTCTTCCTATCTCTTGTCGAATTGATGTAGGTCATAATGATTACGGTTATCAGCAACCGTCGTATCCTGAACAAGGCTACGATAGGCCTTATGAGGATTCCTCACAACATTACTACGAAGGAGGTATCTATATACCTTCACGCACATACGCACATACATTCCCTTTCCTCTCCCACCCCCAACGGGAACCAAAATTCTTACACTACACAACTTATACCCATGCAAAGCTCTTATAGAATACTAGTTGCTGGCTGTCTTGAAAATTGCAGGGAACCTGAAGCATTCAGAATAATTTCTTGCAAACACCTAAAATATATAACCACAATTTGCCATTTCTAACAACAGTAAAATGACTAAAACACTCTAGGGATTTTTTTTTTTTTTTACTTCAGTGGAAATTTTTATTTAAACATAAATTTGTTGGTTCAGTTGTATATCTTTTTGTGTGTGTATATATTTTGTATACTTATAGTGCTGTTAGGAAATAGCTTGCTGATCTTGTGTAGCTAGTCTGTGCTCTTGTAGCTGTCTTAATTTTGTCTTTTTTTTTATTTTGTTTTATTTAGCATAGTCATGATCTTATGACTGTGATGTTCCAGTAAATATAATGCTCGTTTGGCAGAGGTGCTGAAAATGCTGCAGTTCAACTTTGCAAAATTCGCTTTAACTGCAGTTTGTTTGGCCGAATTCCTTCTGTTTGGTTTGAGTTTTCTTTGTTTTGTTCAGTTTTTTAAATCAGTATTGCACTTTCATTTTGTTCTTGTGTTGTTGGCTGTGCATCTTAGAAGGAAAAAAAAAGTAGTGAAGTAGGTATCTTTATAAGTTTTTGCTTTCTCGCAATCGTCTTACAGGAAACTCGCAATATGGTCAGCAGCAAGATGCCTATCAAGGACCACCCCAACAGCAGGGTTATCCACCGCAACAGCAGCAGTATCCAGGCCAACAAGGCTATCCAGGACAACAGCAGGGTTATGGTAAGAACCTGAAGACCCAGACAGCAATCACAAAGGCATGGGGAGATCCTTGTATGTTATTCCATCCATGTTTTACTGGACACTTCTGCAAAAAATCCTGTATGCTCACAATTTCTCCATACCAAAACAAGAAGGCATAGAAGACAGCATCTTTTGGGAAGTAGATGTGTTGGCAATTTAGGACAATGTGGTAGCATAGAAAAGGAGCATGGCCAGAAGACATTCTGTAGCCGCCTGTAACTTAGGCTGCTGTTTTCAATCCTCTGCAGGGGAACACAGAGTCAGGAGGGCAGAAAGATGGCAGAGCCATTTATACCCTTTCATCCTTGCATTTGCCATTTAAAACAAAATGTAAAACTATTTTAAAATCACATCCAATGTATTTGAATCATACTTTTAAAGTTCTTGTACTGATCAGTAATCACAGGAATCACACAGGATCACCAGGTTGGAAAAGAAATGAAACAAATATAAGCATTGCCACTGCAGCATTCAAGACAGCCTTATAAATTTGCATTACTAGTGCAAACCTTCTGGTATACGGTGGGAATGAGAAATCCTCTGCCACAAATGAGATAATGTAGTCCTTGGATTCAAGGAAAACCTCCAAAACAGGAAACTTAAAGTAGTAATACATAGTTCTCGTGCATTACTTCTGAACACTTGAAGTCAGAAGAGCATACTGAGAATACTGCTCTTTTAAGTTTTTCCTGTTTGTGTATTGTAAAACTGTAGATACTTATCTCAGAAGAAGGAATCTCTGAAATCTAACTCCCATGTTTTTTAAATTTTAGTTTTATTGCAGGTTGACGTGGTAAAACTTTCAGCTCAGTGGATATGCAAGGGCTTGTTTGCCATATAGATAGATGCCAGATTTGCATTAAATCTAGTTATGTTGAGACAGAGCTAAGTTTTAAGAGGAACTACTGAGATTTAGCAAGTTTTCTTCTGGATGTTATGGATGAATTGGTAGTTCTAAAATAATACCTTGATGTATTTCTGTTACGCTAAACATAACACAGGAAGACACTGAAGATCAGAGTGAAGGTCCATCTAGGTCATTATTCTAACATTTGTAAGTAAAGAAATAAAATCTAACTTATTCTGAAAGTTTAGGTTAAGAAATACTAGAGGGATGGGATGAAGAAATCTGTTGGAGCTAATTAAACACTATATTTTGTATACCAAATAGCATATTTCTCAATTTCTACTTTTTTAGCAGAAATTGATATTGGAGTTCCACTTTGATTTTGTAAGAGCTGTCACTGAATATTTAGACTTCAACTGTAAAGAACTACCATGAATAAGTAAAACCAAGTTTCATTTGTCAGATGAACACAGCACTTTTTAGGATGTAGTATCCTTGCTCGATTTAATATTTAACTGCATTCTAATTTGCAAAAATAAATCATCTTCCCAGTCATTATTATCAATCTTTAAGGTTTTGTTCCACTTTAGAAAGCTGAAACTGCGTAGTTCAAGGAGATTTGAGGCCTGAGGAGAATGGTAATAACCTATGGCGCTTTTCTTCTTCAGGTCATCTTTTTGACTGTCTCGTAGATCCAGAATTACTGAGTTACCAGCTGCCTGTAGCTAAAACTAGCCCTCTATAGAAATGAATCACATTATTGCTAAAACACATCTGTTTCTTCCAAGGGGGGATAAAAATGGTGTTGATTTGTTTAGAAGGAAGCACTTCTGAAGCTTTGCAAATCTTCCTGACTGCCAGTTTTTAAGGGGTGTTGTTGAAAAATCTTACTTAGATCCACTGCAGAAGATCCATGTGGAGTGTACACCATCTCTCCTAGGGTAGGAAGGGATGAGGTTAGTTTTGTTTGGAACATGGCTGTACTACCTGATGGTAGTAACGTCCAATGGTAGATGGGCTGAGTCCCTGTGAATAATAGCAGTGAAAGTTTGTATTGACAAAAGAACTGCTGCCTTTTACAGCCAAAAAAGGCTGGAGCCAAAGTTGTTTTTTTTTCCTTCCGTATGGTTTTCCTGGAAAGCTAAGATGACCGGAGGAATATAGAGTACAAGGTGCTTATTTTCTATGCCACAGGAACATTTACTGGTTGTCACATCTCACATTTTATACATCAAGCTTGCTTACCTGACATCCCATTTATGATTGCCTGCCGCGGTGTGAGAACTGACTTTCTGGCAGTGCAGTGCTGCTAGTCTCTTCAGAATGCCCAAATGCTAAACACAGCTGATCATCTGCCTGCTCCTGGCGTTATAAAGTTTTGGAACTCGAGTAGCATACAGCAGGAGGAAAGCATGTCTCCCTAAATCCCCAAAAGTGCTCATATTTATGATTTGTCATTTCTTGCCTTGTTCTCCCTGTCCTGTGACCTTGTGTGGAACCACATACATTGATAATAAATAATTAATAATGTCAATAAAGGTAAATTTTATCGTGGGTGGAACACAGGCCCTGTCAGCTAAGGTGCTTTCCAAGGTGAGAGGAGGACCACTGGTCCCTCCTATATTTTTCAGTAGGAAAAGACATAACTGCACAGTAGTGATACTTCGTAGCCTTGTTTCATTGTAAAAATGCAATGCTTTTACTGTTGTCTTCTTCCTAACATCTTAAGCAATCTTATTTTATTCACATTTTAATGATTTCTAGGTCCCTCCCAGAGTGGTCCAGGACCTCAGTATCCTAATTATCCACAAGGACAAGGCCAGCAGTATGGGGGATACCGACCCACACAGCCTGGGCCACCACAGCCACCACAGCAGAGGCCTTATGGATATGACCAGGTATTTTTTCATATAATGGGAAAGTTATGATTCTTACACTCATTTGATAATCATAGTATTTTACAGACATTTAAACTAATGACTTGAGGGCATAGTCTCTCAGGGATATTTATACAATTCTCTTGAATTGTTTTTCCAGGTAAGTTACCCACGATCATTTGTCTGGAGGTGTGATTAGTCATTCTCTTCCGAATTTGCAAAGTTTTAATATAATTTGACAAAGCGAGGCACACCAGACAATATTTTTGGACCCTAAAAATCAAGGGATCTGTTTCATAGCCTCATGGTGAATGACTAATAAGAAAGATAAGATTCCTAAATCTCATGGTGGATCATTCTTCCTTACTACTTTGCAATAAAATGGTTGAATTGACTTTCCACAAACAAATCCTGTAATCCTTTCCGGTTGCAGAACTACCTCAGGTGTGCAACTGAAATCCCTCCACTTTGGAGTTGTGTGGGGAAACACAAAACCTATTCTTGCACAGATTTTCTCTGAGCAGAATAAAAGAACCTTGAAAGTGGTAAAGAAGTGACCTGAAAAATCAACTGCTTCTTTCCTGTTGCTGCTAAGATAAGTTTAAAACCAAAAAACCCCAAACCCACTGAAACTCTAAGCTGGAGTTGTAAGCTGTAAAAAAACCTGTCTTCTAATTGAAGTAGTCTTCTCTCTGAATTGGAGAGAGATGGATTTGATGGGTGGACTGTTCAGTGGATAAGGAATTGCTTGGATGGTTGCATTCAGATAGTAGTGGTTAACGGCTCGATGTCCAGATGGAGATCTATGACAAGTGGTATCCCTCAGGGGTCTGTACTGGGAATAATGCTGTTTAGTATTTTAATTGCTGATGTAGAAAGTGAGATCAAGTGCACCCTGAACAGGTTTGCAGACACACCAAGCTGACCAGTGCAGTTGTCACGCCAGAAGGACAGGATGTCATCCAGAGGGACCTGGACAAGCCTGAGAAATGGCCCTGTGTGAACATGATGAGGTTCAACAAGGCGGTGTGCAAGGTTCTGTACATGCATCAAGGCAGTTTGTGGCTTCAATACAGGCTGGGGAACGGTGTAACCTAGAGAAGGATTTGGGGGTTCTGATTGATAAGGAGCTTGCCATGACCTGGCAAGGTGCGCTTGCAGCCTGGAAGGGAAACTGTACCCTGGGCTGCATCAAAAGAAGTGTGGCCAACAGGTCGAGGGAGGTGATTCTGCCCCTCTACACCACTCTTGTGAGATCCCATCTGGAGTATTGTGTCCAGTTCTGGAATCCCCAACATAAGAAGGATATGGAACTGTTGAAGTGGGTCCAGAGTTGGGTTATGAAGATGATCAAAGTGCTGGAGCACTTTCCCTACGAGGACAGGCTGAGAGAATTGAGGTTGCACACCCTGGAGAAGACTCCAGGGAGACCTTATAGCAGCCTTCCAGTACCTGAAGGGGGCCACAGGAAAGATGGGGAGGGACTTTGTACAAGGGGGATGTAGTGATAGGATGAGGTCAAATGGCTTTAAATTGGAAGGGGGAAGATTTAGGTTAGACATTAGGAAGAAATTATTTGCAATGAAGGTGTTGAGGCCCTGGCACAGGTTTCCCAGGGAAGCAGTAGATGCTCTCTGCCTGGAGGTGTTCAGGGCTCTGTTGGATGGGGCCTTTGGCTGCCTGATCTAGTGGGATGTGTTCCTACCCATGGCAGGGGGGTTGGAACTGGATAATCTTTAGGGTCCCTTCCAACACAAACCATTTGATGATTCTATGAAAACATGAAGTGGAGGTTTTATTTGTTTAGAAGGTACTAAACCTATAAAATCTAGTTTTTGCTGCAGGAATTGCTCTGAAGTATTATTAAAATGTACATTTTTACTTTCCTCAGCATAAACAAAGTGGAGAGTAACTATAAATACACATGATGATCAAGTTAAGGTTCCAATGTTTAAGTAAAATCCTAGTATGCTGGTAGATGAGCTGAACTTTCAAGAACTTCCCCTTGGAAGTGAGAGTAGCCACAATTGTCTGCATTTCTAAAGAACCATTGGCTTCCTTTCTGCAAAAATTAGAAGAGGAAGAAGGAACAGACTCTTTCAGTGTGGTAGTTTAGAGATGCAATTACTTTCAGTTATTTAACAGATAAACAAAATGCTCATGCTTTGAAATGCTAGCTTATTCCCACAAATAATAAGCTACAGGAAAATGCTTTGCTTATGGAAAATATAGGGTCAAGGAAACTTAATCTCAGTTTGATTTTCTTCCAGCTTTCTTTCCAACTCTATAGATAGGCTCTACTCCTCCAGTTTTTGTGATCTAGAAGTTACACTGGGAAACTCGGTTATAGAAGATCTCTCCACTCTTTCATACAAGCCATTCCTATAGGAATTTTGCTGCTTAAATTCTAATCTGACAGCTGTTCTGAAACTTTGTCCTGACTGGTTGTCATATTACAATGGCAAAAACCTGGCATTGGCACATAAAATGGATTTCAGATATTGCCTTAATGTGGTGGTACTTAACATGGAACAGTGGCGGTTCTGCAGTTTGGAGAATGTTCAATACATAACACTATTTGTTTCTGCAAGCCTTGAGCCCTTTGGTAAAGGATCATGGTAAACATGTAGCATTGATTCTTTCACCTCTGCCCTCCTCTGCAGTACATGACATTCTGTCAAAGGAAATAGAGAATATCAATAAGGGTAATAATTCTATGTATTAGATCTTTGGAATAATTGGTTCCTATAGAATATGTTGACTATTTCTTTACATTCACAGAGATGTGCCTTGATTTTTTAGATATGTGTATCAGTTCATTCTGTAATGCTTGATACATATATAAATATATTTTTAGGTGTCTTTGAAAGCAAGTTAGTTTCCTAAATAACTTTGAATTTAGGTGGTCTTACCTTTTTGAAATAGTTTTCAAAGTTTATGTGGGAAGTAATTCCCATCTTATTTTTTACTGTAAACTGTGAATTTCACAGCAGTCTGTTTAATTTAAAGATACAGTGTGTTGGATCAAATTAGTTTACTGCTTTTAATTGCTTATCATCAATCTTACTTTTGCATTAAAATGCAAAGGATTTTTAGTGAGCTGAAACTCTGTACCACTAACTGTTATTGATTTATCATTTATTGTTATTTGTTTCCACCTTTTAACATCATAGTTTATTTGTGTGTTCTTCTGAGTTCAGCTCTTAATACAGGAAAATATGCTTTGTGGTCTAATTATGTTTTGAATTTCTGTTTTAGGGTCAGTATGGAAACTATCAACAGTGAAAAGGCACTCACATTCCAATAGGCAATATGCATTAGCAGCCATATTGTCTCCTCAGCACTGTGGACATCCTCCTGAGATGAGAACCTCCCATTCCATCTAGATTGTGGAAAAATCTTGTGGCTGTTTTATGGTATGCAGTCTTTATGGGTTAATTGTAAAGACTGGATTCTCAGAAACTGATTTTACGTCTCTACTCTAGATGGCAATATTGGCCAGAAAATACGTGACATAACAATTTGCAGTGAGTTGAAAACTGTATGTCAAATAGACTGTTACAAACTGAAAGGTGTGAACAGCTTTGTATGTTTATGAAGGTTATGGGAATTAAATATTTTTTCCACAGATTTTTTTTTGTAAGGGGATAGGGGAAATGCACACTTTTTACAGCAGCAATATTTTGTATATTATGTTTTTCATGTGGTGAATATGCAAGACAGTACACTACTCGCTGAGCAGGATAGGAAATCTACTGGTAAAAATGGGTTGGGACATGATAAGTGCTTGATTGTTTAAGTCTCGAAATGGTGTACAACAAAGATAACTGAAAAAAGGTGGAAAGCATCGTACATCACTGATAGGTTCATGTACAAAGAATAAGAATCCCAGTTATCTAAATGGGAGCATAACTTAAGGACAATATAATATAGTCTTGTGCAAAGATTAATTTTTTAAGCTTTCCAATTTTTCTGAGTGAAACATTTTTGTAAAAATTGTTTCTAACATAGCTTGACAATTTTCTGCAGCATTTTTTGGGTAGCAAGATAAATGTTTGATTTTTATTTCTCTACTGTTTTGTCACAGCTTCGCAGAAGCAAGCTGTAATCCCTCTTAATAATTGCAATAACAAAGAAAATGACAAATGTTAATTTTACTTGGCTTGAATATGCAAAGAACTTGAAAAAGAATATGGAGGACATGACTGTGTTGTATATTTTAACCTTTAGTTAAATAATTTGTATCAAAATAGCCTAGAAAACTTTATAAAACCTATCTAAACTTTCCTAACTGGGACTTAATATCTTTAGAAAGGGGGCATTTTTTTGTGTGTGTCCATTTTTCTTATTGGTTAACATGAGACCAAGGGATGTTCTATAACATCATATAAAACCTGTTGGTGAGGTAAATGCCAAATTTTGTTTTGAACTTTATTAATGCTTATAGTGTTGCATGTGAGATAGAGGCAGCACCTTGATCAATAGCATAGTACACAAAAAAAATCGGTTCTGAGACTGTCCTGCAACTGCATGTCAGACAAATAAATGGATAATTTTGCTGTGCAGGAATATACACATTCAAGAATTCCTAGCAACTTTTATAAATGGCAAAACTAATTAAACCAGGACTAAATTTTTTTTTTTTTTTCAGTTGGAAGTCATGTTTTGGGGGGGGGGTGTCACATCCGGTGTTCATAACACGTATGACATTATACATGGAAGACAAGATTTTCAATTTGTTCTTCGTTTTTAAATGGAAAACAGTTTTCTTAAAGTCAACAGAAACTACACATCAAGGTTTGAACAGATATGGCATGAGAAACATTATTATGAATGAAATGCTTGTCAGTTCTGTGCCAATTTTCCACCACTGTGTACTTCATTGCTATTTAAAACTGTACTCCATCAATTCTAACGGAAGAATAAATTATTTGTGATTTTAATTTTCTCATTTGTTTCTTTAAATTAGATCCCTGTCACTCTGCTGTCTCATCTGGAGACTGCTGTGGGTTTTTATTTTACAGAAGTTTGGCTAGAATAACCAAACTGTATTTGCATTCCAGGGTTTTATCAAAATTCTCTTGCCATAGCCAAGTTAATTTGAATTAACTGTTCAGTAATCAGCGTGTTGTGTAGGTTGTTTGTTACGAAATTCCTCCTTGGAAAATGAAGGTCCATGAGACTGTAATCAAGATGACTGAATTAGATAAATGAGTTGAGGAGGCAAAAATGTGTTGAACCCAACCTGGTGTAGATGTGTTATCTCATTTGAAATAAGCTCAACTGACATTAAGAAATAATTTGTCTTGCCAGCCCATCTTCTGTTGTCTTATTCTCCTTTTTAATGGAAACTAAAATTGCAATTTTAATAAGCAGAATTTCCTCCAGGGTTTCCCTTCTAGAGACTACTGCATTTACAAGGTTTAATTGTTTTATAACGGTCCTGTTTCATAAAAACTTTTTAATTGGTGGTGACAAAAATTACCTTATTCCTCTGATAGTATGCCAGAAGAACCTGAGAGGAGATAGCTTCCTACAAAAGTATTTCTACTAAAGTTATATATTAGAAAAGAACCAGTTTTCCGTAAACAAAAAAGCAGGAATGTACAACAGAACTCGGATGAAACAGCAATATACAAGGTTCGTTTTAGTAAGTATTCTTTATTGAAATCCAACCAATAAGAAACTAGTAAAACAGGTGTTGCATTTGGCATTTTACATGTAGAATGTAGAAATCAAGACCTAAGAGAGAGACTGACACAGCAAATCAAATACATGAATAGAACTTATACAAATGTCCAAAGAGTAAAGAGGAGGAGTTAATGAATTAAATGACTTTTAGTTAACATACCACTGTGATTTTTGCTGTCTTGTTTAGCTCTTCCAGAAATCTTTATTTCTCTTACTACTGTCTGAGTAACTCTCAGTGGGGAGAAGCTAACTCACTGTTTCAAATGATATTGACTTCAATATGTTGTAACATAAGTAAGCAAAGGTGCTACTTGGTAAATAAGGATAAATGTATCTTTTCGCAAATAGTCCTGCTTTCATTTTCATATCTAATTACTTTTAAACATTTAAGGTAATTGATTTTTGTCAAAATATTCCCGATGAAAGAATGGCGAGGACTTCAGTCCAAAAATATCATTGTACTTCTTCAGCTCTCATGGAGGATGCTGAAACATACTTTATTGCATATTTAAAATATTTAAAAAAACAACAGGATAATAAGATTTTAGATTTAAAAAATAGAGAGAATACTTACATTTACAGAATGAAGACAGATTGTTACATCAGCAAATCCATGTGGAGTTCAGCCAGAAGCCCTGAAGAAGTTTAAAAAGTAAGTAGCTGATTTTCATACATGGACAGTAGTTGCTGAATCATAAAATAGAAGCGTAAGGGTGAGATCCTATGAAATGAACCCAAAAAACCTTGTGAAGTGAATCGATAACTGGATAAAGTAGTAAGTTAAATGAAAAAATGCATCTGTTAAATAGTGTTTATATATATATATAAAGAGAGAGACAAAACCTGCTCCTTGGTCTACTATAATTATTTTAAAAGCTGCTGGCGCAGTCTGATGGAATTGATCTGTTGATCTTTGTATGTTCACAAAACCTAAAGTTCTCTGGGAGCCTGCTACCGTAAAAATAAAGTGTGCAGTAGGGTGGACTCTGAAGTACCAGAAATTAGATAAGGGGGCGGGGGGGCAGAAATTGGAATAAATGCTAAATATAAAAAATTGATAATAAATTATGCCAGAGTGCTCTTGGGACCACTGATGAACACTTAGCAAATAAATAGATGAAAAGAATACATCATGTTCAGGTAGCAAAATGAGGTGGAAATGGTGCTACTTAGGTTGTGCAGGATTTAAAACTGGAAATGACAGTGGACTATAGCAGAATGTAGGAAATTAGTGGTGTTTACAAATCCAGAAAAATAGGTACTAGGTGGAATAATTTAAATTTACTCCTTGTCAGGAGAAATTCTATGGCTAATGCAGTGAAACTTCTGCTCAGTGGGAATCGGAAGTTAACAGTGTAACCAAAACGTTCAAAAAGCTTTGGCATGGCATGCTTAACAAAGTATCATAAGAATGATGAGAATTTACCAACACTTTAAATTACTGTGTTAAGCCTTGTCTCTCCCATATCAAAGAAAAAAAAGATACGTCAGGTAAAAGATAAGTGGATAACGACCGGTCAAGAATGAAGTATGGTTGGGATTCTTTATTAAGAAATCAGTGCAGATAGACCAGAGATAACAGATTGTGTTATTTTTGCAAGGATACAGACAACATGACGAAAATTAAAAGCAACAGCTTTAAATTTGATAATAGGGAATGCTTTTAACACCATGCACAATTGCAAACTCAATCCTCCAGATATTACTGAAGCCAGGGGCTTAGTAGGATTCAGAAAATGATTTGGATATCTGTGTGTATAGATGAGAACACGCACAGTTACATTAGATAAGATGAAGCAGTTTATTTTGAAAGAATATAAAACCTCATGCTTCACAGTTTTATGCAGCAAGCAGCATGCTGGACTTCGGAAGAGATTTCTGTTGGTGTCTTGATGGTAAAATATTAGAAGTGTATTTGGGTTTCTTTTTATGGTAACGCTTTAAAATCTCACTCTGCAAAACCTGGAAACAGGCATTATTAGCAGCAGGCTGGTGGTGTAGGTTGCAGAATTTAACTGATATGTAGGTCTGAACTGAGGTGGCAATGTTCTCTTCAGACAATTATTTTTTTCCCACTGTGGTGAAATATATCACTCAAGTAATATGAATAGTGAAATGCTTAGTGTTTCAAGCTTGCAAGATGCTGGATGCTTTCATTCAGTTCTCATGAGCCTCCTGTGACATGTTTTTTCAAGAAAAAAATCTTGACTAATCTAGCAGAATGCATGATTGCGTGTACCTGAGACCTGGTTTTACAACAGGAGTTTTTTCAGTTTTCTATAATGTTTTCTAATTTTCCCCTGCTATTCTTCACTTGCTCTTAAGGAATGAAGGTAGTTCAGTATGTCAGTGGCTTCACATATATATATCTTAGTTTTCTGGTGAGGGAGAGCTGGAAAAGGAAGTTCCTGGAGTAGCCAGGGCTGTTTGTGAACTCTTCAGAGCACCATGTTATGTTCACTTGCCTTGACGCTTTTTAAACAAATGGTGTAGGCAAATTGCCACATAAATGCTTTTGCGTTTTGGTTCATAATTTTCATTTAATCTAAAAGTTAATTTTACACAGCATAAATTCTAATCACCTACCGCAATTGTGTTGCCAGAAGTGTGTTGGCGTCTTGACACAGCTCCATTGCAAATACTCCTGTAGAAAAATGCCATTTGCTAGGGCAGGCTTGGTAGAAAGACATTTTGTTTCCATGAAATTAGGTTACATCAGTTGTGCCTCCTGATGGTTTTTTTAAAGAAATCTTCAAATTAGGGGGAGAAGTTTTAGTCTCCAGTATTCATTTTTCAAGTAATACCTTTTCTCTTCCCAGAGCCTTTAGACCTCCTTTCCACGGGGCTACAATATAAACAAGTTCCTAGAGTTTGTATCAAAATACTGATTATGGTCCTTCTTGTTAAGATAGTTTCTTACCAAGCTGATGTGGTATCAATCTCAAAAGTTGATGATTTGTTTCTCTTTCCCCCCCCCCCCCCCCGCCCCAGCAACTCTACAGATCATTTCAGAGCTAGCTCTTCTTATTTGAGCACTTAGATACTACATCTAGCTGTTTGCTCCCAAGGCTGTTTCCAGCTGCATGAAACACCTTTCTATCACGAAGTGCCTTATTTAGAGACTTACTGTGTTCTGCTTAAAAACACCAGAGTTTTTAATTTCTTAAGCCCAGAGCACCTGCCCATCTGAGTATGACAAAGTATTTGCTGACACTGGTTTCAGATTTATCACCTGCTTCAGTATCTGCGTAGGTTTAGGAAAGCTAAGAGCATATGCAAGCATGACAGTTTCTGTTGTATCCCCCAAAGTTTTTGGCTGATGGCAAGTGGTTGATTTTAGGGCTGTGAATAGATGCTTGGTAGGTACTAAGTTATCTGTAACAGCTCTAAGTACGGTGTGTGCATGCTAACATGTCTAATGGAGCCTGGTGTTCATTGGTGCTTGTTATGACTGCTTCTATGCTCTTGCTATAAAGATGGTGCTGATACTTTATTACCTCAGAAGCTTGGATCTATGTGGCCTGTACTGTTTGCCCTTGAATTTCACATTGCTTTGTTTTTTCCTGCTCTCTGGCAGCAAACAAGGAAGGCAGAAAACTAGGACTCTTTAGGAGCAAAGAACATGGGAATAAAGGAATTTAACTTTTTCAGTAGTTCTCTTTCCTGTTTAGAAATGTGGAGTGTAAAATATGGTAGGCCCAAGGTCTGTGGGCCAAGCACGATAAAGTTGACTGGCTGACCCCTGTCCCTTTGAGTGCACAGTTGGCAGTGTGTATGTATGCCTGATTTCTGTCAGTTTTTTGAAGTGAACTAGTGGGCCAAGACACCTTTTGTTGAGCTGCTTTTGTTTCCACTGAGGAGTTGCAACAGGATTGTGCAGGGCACTGTGCTGGCTGGTGCATATTCGACTTGGGTCTTTGCAACACATTGATCCAATAATTCATTCACTTGAAAGCTACACCATGTTATGCCATTAGGAGTGCAGACAGTTCATATGTTTCCGTGAATAGTGAGAAGCTCTCTTTCTGCTCTTTCTCTCTCTGTCTCATCATCGGACCATGTTGATCATCTGTTCTGTTTTTGTAAGCCATGATAGCTCAACTTTCCACAATGCCTGTCTTCTTGAAAGAGGTAGCAGGCAAGACTCACCTTGAAGCCTAATAAGGTGTGAAGGTAAAATTGCTACTGGATACACTGGAAGATGCCTGTGACGAAGAACGGATAGCAATTATTTATGGTACTGTGCATGCGGATAAGATCATCTATAGATCCTCCTTTAGTATGTGTTTGAGACTTCTCCATTGCTATGAGGAGGCTCTGAGCCCAAGAGACAGCTATGAATTTGTGCATTTACATCATACTTCTCATTTGGGAGCAGGGCTTTTGGGTAAAGATCTCTGTAAGGAACTCTTCCCTGAGTTTCTAAAAGAGCACACAATCTTCCAAGCACCAGTACATGTGAGGGAGAGGGTTCACAAAAGGCTTGCTCAGTTGCTTCGTGGCCAGTGACTTAGAAGTGGGAAAATCTGCTACAAGGAAGATGGACAACGAAATCTTCCTTCCCCCAGCAAAATCCGTAAGGTCATGTGGAACCTCACCCAGAACTGAGTCCTCAGTTTCTAGCACTGTGGGCACCTGTGATGACATCCACAGGAAGATTTTCTACTCCTTTTCTGTAAGGCTTCATGGACTTCCACAGGTGTACTGACTGTCTACAGCTTTTGTTCTCTGTGAAGTAATGGACCACCTCTTCCTTTTCTACCAGTATCTCTGAATAGTTTTATTTCATTTTGTGGCTTGCCTTGATTTTATTTCGTTGTGTTCCACTACTCTTTTAAGCTGTGACATAAGGTTATGATAGTGTAAAGGGTCAGGGTCCATTTATCCACCATACAGTACACTGATGAATCTGAGGGCTATGTAGCCTTTGAAAGCAGAAAAATCTTGTTTGAGTAAAGACTAGAAGGATGGAGGAGGAATTGATGGAGAGACTTAGAAACATCCACAAACATAAAGGCTTCCTTTATGTAGCCCAGGAGTCTTGCAAGGACAAGGTCTGTAGCACTAGTGCCAGCACTGGTAGGGAGAAGGGAGAATTTGATGTTTCACAAGTACCATAATGGCTAATGGCATTCTCAGAAGGCAAAGAATCAAGATCATAAACTAATACAAATTGGAAGGGGCCTAGGGAGGTCTGTGGTCCAACCTCCTATCCAAAGCTAGGTCAATGATGAGATCAGATCAGGTTGCATAGGTCTTCATCCATTCAAGTTCTTGCGGTTTTACCCCAACTAGCAACTAAGCACCACATAGCTGCTCGATCACTTTCCTCTGGTGAGGTGGGGGACAGAATTGGAAGAGTGAGAATGAGAATGAGAATGCTCATGGGTTGAGATAAAGACAGCTTAAAAGGTAACGCAGAAGCCATGCACAAAGCTAAGCAAAACAAGGAATTGATTCACTACTTCTTATTGACAGGTAGGTGTTCAGCCACCTCCAGGAAAGCAGGGCTTCATCGTGTGTAATGGTTACTTGGAAAGACAAAAAGACTCCTTCCTTCTTCCCCTAGCTTTATATGCTGCGCATGACATCATGTAGAATGGAATATCCCTTTGGTCAGTTGAGGTCAACTCTCATGGCTGTGTCTTCTCCCAAATTCTTGTGCACCCCCAGCCTTCTCACTGTTGGGGTGGAGTGAGAAGCAGAAAAGGCGTTGATTCTGTGTAAGCACTGCTTGGCAGTAACTAAAACATTCTTGTATTAACAACAGTGTTTCTGGCACAAATCCAAAACATAGCCCTACATTAGCTGCTTTGAAGAAGCTGGTTGACCTCTAACAACAGCTGTTGCTGAATAGAGGTATTTATCAAATCACTTTTCATACCTAGTTGGATTATTACGTGACCCTTGTAAGAATGAAATGTCTTGAAACATCTTTCTCAGAGTTGGGTGAAACTTGTCAAATTTGATTCAAATTTGTCAAGTTCACTTTTCCTCTGGAAGCCTAGCAGACAACAAACTTCCACAAAAACGATGTATGTAATCCCAGAGAATGAAGAGGAAACACATAATGGGGAAAAAGGCCTAAGGAAAAAGGAGTTCAGGAGAGTTGACAAATCCTTAAAGAAATTATGCTATGAGTAGAAGTACAAATTGTTCCAGTGTGGAAGATCAAGAGCACATCAGTGCCTTTAAACAAAAAACTGAGTGCACAGAAAGCTCTCATTGTGAGGATTAAGCTTAAAAGAGTAGCGGAACATAGTGGAATAAAAATAAGATGAGCCACAAAATGAAATAAAACTATTCAGAGATACTGATAGAAAAAGTAGAAGTGGTCCATTACTTAATGGAGAACAAAAGCTGTAGACAGCATTGCTGAGGAGTATTCAAGCTTGGAATGTTACTCCCAGATTTAGATAGGAGTAATCAATAACGCAAATACCTGATGAGGAACAATTCATTAGGTACATCTAACTTTACTGTAGTTACAGCAAGTGATTAGATTGCTACCCCTATATTAGAATCAAGGAACTAGTAAAATAATAGAAATAATGATACAGTTTAGATTTGTTATCTTAGTGCCTGTGTCAGACCAATTTATAACAGGAGAAAAGACAGTGGGCACATTAGAGGTGGACTCTTGGTGGTGAAATTATCCCCAAATGACTACTAACAAGAGCTGAGTATGGAGAGATGATGGTGGGTGGATCTCACAGGAGAATAACATGTATTGATTGTATTTATCAAACACTGAGCTGGCCACAAGATCCATAATAGTATATTGGCTCGTTACAGTACGCAACATATATTAGCTCCAACATAGATTACACCTTTACTTTTAATCCCCACCGCCGCTGAGGGAGCCATGAACTTCCAGCAAAGGATCTGGTGGGCAGGGAGTAAATAAATGGTCTTGCAGAGAACCTGCCAACTGCCACAGCCCATAGAAATGAATGCTGGGAAACAAGTAGGTAAAACTAATTTTAAACATCAATTGCTGCTTCTGTTCCATTTTACTGTTTCTCCTTTTTAACTTAAGAAAACATCCTTTAATTTTTAAACTATACCAATTCATGATGCCATGGTACAGAGGGTCCCAGACTCCAGACTGATTTTCAAGCTCAGTAATCATCAGTGCAAGTTTCCCTAGCAGTGCTGAGAAACTGTGGCTTTTGGCATTGTGAGAATACAAGTTCTCTACTAAACAGGATATTCTTCAACCTGTAGAAGATGGTCATGCTTTTTCTCTTTTTGATATTGACAATGTAATGATGCTCAGGATATCCTTCCACCATCTTCAGCTGGAGTTGTCTTGGCTAGAGCTGAAAACAATGCCTGTGCTGGGGAAGGAGGCCGTATCAACATCACAAAAGGAGTTCCCATTCCCCAGACACCGTTGCTTGAGCAGGGAGGAAGAGGAGGTGTTCTTCCTCTGAAGGCAGAAGCAGGTCAGCTGCGCAGCTGGGTGCCAAACTCAAGGGAAACTAGGCTTCCCAGGGCTGGGAGCACGGGGCTGATGCAGCAGAGTCCCTGCAAGATATGGAACAGTTTTTCAGAGTTATTTAATTGACTTGCACCTACTGCTCCAGACCATGCTAGCTGGTATGCACACAAAAGCTTGTACTTCTTCTGAGGTGGGCTGGGAATGACAACCATTTATGCATATTTTGGTACTTCTGGGCACGTCTGAGACCACAGGAGTGAAACAATCTTCTCTGATATTTACATTTCCCTCACATTTTAAAGAAAAATATTTCAGGCTTTACTTAAAGGTTTATGAACAGAATCCTAAACACTGCATCTTTCTTCAGCAGCTGTAGCTGTTCTAAGACATCAAGACCTTGTACTTTAATTTCAACATCCCACATCCCAGCAAGTTGTTGAAACTCCATAGCAAAGTTGAGTACTTCAAATCCTGCCAGTTAGAGCTCAATCCTCATTCCCACATAAACACAACCATTTTGCAAGCATAATCTGATATTAATTACCCCCCTGGCACCAAAAGTCAGGATTTCCTGATGCAGCCCACTAATGTAAAATGCATTAGTGAAAATGCTGGCTCCAAGGGGTTAGGTTATCTAAATAAACATAGCGAAGTTGTTCTTTATTCACAACTCCCAGGCTATTCTGAAAGGCTGATTTCTCCAACCAGGAAAAAAAAAAGACTAAAATCATCCTTGGGTTTTTAATAGGTTATAAATGCCTTTTTCTATTCAGATGCAGGAACTAAATGTGAAGTAGATCAATGAAATCTGACACTTTCTTGCCTTAAAATGAAGTTTGTCCAAGCTGCTTTCTGCTGTGTGCTATGTATTGTCTCTCTGATGCAGATGGCTGAGGATCAACAGTGCAGGATTACTCTTCTGACTTTTGGGCAAAGGTGGCTACACTAAAATTTTTGTGTAAAAACGTCTTTAAGAGCTAGGGAAGATTATCATATATATATCTATATATTTGTGAAAAACAATCTTTGTTTCTAAGGCACTGATTCGGAACTATTTTTCTTCTGCTAAAAATTGGAAGGAGAACTCAAACAAAGCCAGCTTGCAATGAATGAGAAATGTTCAGCTCTGTTAACAAACTATGGCTTTGAGGCCAGTGATTTCCATCTGAGAAATTGCCCGTGTCCTCATTGGCAATACCAGCTAAAGGCATTGCCACCTTCTGCCAGTACCGCAGTACATCACCCTTGCATTTGCGCCAAGCCTAGGACGCAATCAGGAATTTGATCTGGCTTGAGCAGAAAAATAAGGAAATATTTAAAAAACCAGCAAAGCAGTAAATTCCCTGATCCATTCTTAGGTCAGTCCCAAGCAGTGTCATCCTGGGACACCTGATAGTCACAGTGAATGGCAACAATAAGAGACAGTAGCAGGAGCTAACCCAGACACAATTGCCCAAAACTACCTATTGCTGGGCTGCTGGTGCACCCCGAGTGCCAGCAGCAAACAGCTGGGGCTGTAACCTTGTTGTCTGCGCCGGCAGTGTTCACAGGGTAAGAGCTGCTATCCTGCCTGCGGTGAGTCCAGCATGCTGGATTTGTCTAGAAGGGAATCCCAGCACGGGGCCAGACTAGACACCATCAGGGAAGGGTGAGCTCTACTTCCATATGTTCTATCACTGGCCATGCCACCAGATTAATGAGCTCCTCCAAAGTACCATGCTGTAAAATTTCCATACAGGCAGCCTTAAGATGCCTGTGAAATGCTACAGAAGTCATAGTGCAACAAGACATAAGCAAGCTTGGGGTCCCCTGCCTCACTGGCTGCTCCCCATCCAATTTATCTCCAGATTCTAGAGGGGTCTTTGAAAATGAGACTCAAGTTATCCATTGTTGTTCTGCTTCTTCCGTTGTTGCATTTCCCTATCTTTGCCTTCATAGCGATTGCAGAATGTGTTAAAGCCCTGGTACAGCCCTTTCATATGATATAATCAGGCTGAAACAGTAATGGTAATTTCAGCCCATAAATGGCAATGTCAAAATAATGCGTACTCTTCCTATTTCAGAACAGTTAAAAATATATGCACTGGTATGATAAGTTCAGGTACAAACACATGCATTTCATCACCACCTGATTTGAAACACAAATGCCTGTTTAATTTAACTCCACTACAAATAAACAGATTTGATTTTTAAATGCTGTCCAGCAGATATAATAAAATCTATTCAGGTAATGGCTCCGTCACATTTATAAGAAAGGCTGAAACCTGCAGTAGACTGAAAGAAAATTCAATTACAATTCCAACAGAATACTTGCTTTTGTTTGAATCACCTAATGAGGCACACTTAGTCACTACAGAACTGCAGTATTTTTTACAGTAGTTTGCAAATATTAATTGTATCTTTTTATTTCAGTGATTAGTGAATGCCATGTTTGGCTACAAATTTAACTTTCTTGATTCTAGCTAAAAATCACCCCCCCTTCTGTCTCGGTATTCTGGCCTTGCCTATTCTATTATTCAGTTGAATCACATCCTAGAAAATTTTTTACTTTTGTCTTCTGCACTTGTGGAGGAAAGAGTGAAATGGCAGCTTCACTCTACTTCAATTTTTTTTCTTAATCCAAAAAAAAAATTTGCTGTACCACTTTTCAGCCAGGGTCAAGATCTAGGGGAGGGGGTAGGGAATTCTAAAATTTCAAAACTAAACACCTCTTTTCTACCCAGAGTTTTCAGAATTCACTCTTTGTCACACAGGTCTGAAAGGTTAAAAATAACTGTACCTCCTGAGACTTCTCCCTGGGCTGTACTCTTCCCAGGGATTCTGTAAGTTTTTTCCACCCAAACTGGGTCAGCCTCCATGCCTAATTTTAAAATCTCTGGGATCCAAGGCTTTATAAAAATCAATGAGAACTTTCCCATTATATAATCCCAGCAGTCACATATTATATGCTCTGGCCTGATTCTGCTGAAGTTTGATTTTATGTATTGAAATAGTGATTATTAGTTTTAAAGTGCTGTGAGCTCCTTGTGGAAAATTATGGAGAAAATTCTTCATATGTAGAGTCTTTTTCTGTTGCTTTGAGTGGGTTCTTTCCTTTTCAAGCTGGAAAACTACAGCTAAAATAAGAATGTTTCCTGATTGAACTTAGGAAATTGTATTTTAAACTAAAGGTCAAGAAATTGTTTTTGCTTATGTTTACTGATTGTGTTTGTGATCTCTTACTATGTGAAAATGTAATTACAAGAGTTGGTAATAGAGATCACAATATTTCTACAAAGACTGTTTTTCTAAACATTTTGAAAGCAGATTTGTTTGGGTAGCTGGCTTGAGAGGTCTGGAAAGAACTCAAGCAATATTAGATAGTACATGGGACCATTGCTACCAGATAAATTAATAAACCAAAATAATTTAGATGTTTAGGTAAAACAACTCATTGTTTTTCCAGTACCTGCTTTGCTCTGATGCCTACAAAATATTTGACAATTGTTTGATTTTTTGCATGCCAAGCTGGTGTCCACCACACCCACTGATACAGTGTTTTGCTCTGTTCAGGCTTTTCTGGTGATATCCAGCCTTTTCTAGACTTAGACTCTGTACTGGAACAAGAGATTTTTTCATCTGTATTTATGCAGCACCTAGAACAGTGTCATCCTGACACATGGCAGTGAACAAGAGATGCTTCTGCAAAGCAAATTAACAGTGTCTTTGGGATTTGGAAATGACAAGAAGAATTATTCAAGATTTGGCTCAAGAAAGTAAATCACTAAGTCAAAGCATCAGCAATAGCTGTGACAGGCTGCTTGATAGCAATGCACTGTTTGGAATATTATTGTAAACAGTTTGACAAATACTTTAGATAATGAAGAAAGTAATAAAAAATCAATGTCTGTTCCCAGATAATTTGTGAAAAGGAAAGAGGAGTATATTTATCAAATATATTGTTTCTGCAAATAGCTCAACTCGTGATTTCAGAGGGGAAATAGGTAGGAAAAGAAAATGAGCTCAACAAAACAAACATCGTTTTATATGTCAATATCCTTGTAAATGGTAATGACAGAAAGAAAATAATATGGGAACAAAATAATTTCATAACCAAATATCTTGTTGTGGCTCTCCTGCACCTCACCAGCTCTGTTAGAATGACAAATCCAAGGGGTCACATGCTGCTTCCTAACATGCACTATAGCCACATAAGAGCCCTGGCTGTGCCACCCCAGTTGTACTTCCCAGCTCTCCCACTCATTCAGTTGCCATCTGGATCCACGTATTTTCTTGTGCTCTCTGTTTGAGGCAAATGACTGTTTGGGAAACAAACAGGCACATTTCGGAATTCCAGGGGAACAGCAACCTGGCTTACAGCAGGTTTCCTTATGACTTTTAAAGGACAACATTAATATCAGTTATAGTCATTTTAATCATTCCCTTTGACAGAAACAACCGTGGAAGATGAAGTTTCTTCCAAGAGATTGACTCTTCCACATTTGTTGCTTCCCCCTTAACTAGGAAGATAGAGGCATATGTCTGAAATCAACATATGATAGAGCTGGGCAGGTTTAGAAGCCCCAAGACCTCTATCATTTCAAAACTCAGCTACCCCAGACCCTAACCAAGGTGCATATGTGCCTAGGTGACCTGCTGTCACACCCTTTCCTTGGCAGCATTTAGTTTCATGGCAGCTCCCCACCTCCCAAGGTTTTCATTTCAGTCTGGTGAATCTCACTTTTTCTGTCATTGGGGCTCACAGGTGGAGGGGAACAGCTCTTCCAGAGAGGTACAAAAACTTATTTTGTTTCCTACTGGAATCATTGTGATATTTTATATGTTATTTTTAGTTTGCTTAGATGTAGGAGATGCAGAATGTCGTAGCTGAGATCAGGATCCAAAGGAAAGCTGAAGGACTATAGAAAACCTGACTGCTCCCCCTTGCCTGCAAGACCACCAACTTATGACCTGAGAAAGCAAAGCAATTAAGCGTGTGTGTGTGTGTGTGGATGTGGATGGGTGGCAGGGTCTTGCCAGTGCCCATTTACTGTCTCTTCATGCAGATGCTCCTCCTTGCTCCTGCGGGGAAAAGAAGAACATGAAGATAAAGGTTGAATTTTCATCCCCCATCTCCTCCCTGAGGAGGGTGGTTGGAGTTGCTTTCATGGTGAGGACAGACACTGAGCACTCCATGCCTGAAGAAATCCCACCACACAATCCACTCCCAAAGAGCAAAGTGCAGCAGTGGTCTGCTGATAGAATAGTGTACAAAAAAGTGGAGTCCTCAAATTACTCATGGATTTTGGAGAGCAGGCAGAGTGGGAGGAGGTCCTGGTCAGGACTGGCAGCTGCTTGCTATGCTCCCCTCACACCCTGGCTGTTCATCTGTGAGTTCCAACACTGCTTGCCAGTCCCCTGGGTGGCAGAGGAGCAATATAAGGGTTGGCCTCTTGAGATCTCTATGTTTTATATCCAAACCCAACACCACATTAGGTTCTAGCAGAGAAAATTCTCTGAAAAAGGGATTTTCTCTGCCAAATACCAGGATCCTAAATAAGAATGAGACTGCAACTGGAGAATATACTGAGTGTTGCAAACTCCTTAGGAGGTCTCATCCCATTAAAGTCCTAAGACCAGGCAACATGTATCTGGGAATACCTTCTTCCTTTTCACAGTATTATTTTCTATTAGCACTAGTTATGTTTTAGATATGTTTTCATTTTGTGTGTATCCTGTTATGCAGAGATAGGTAAGCATGGTCTTCATATAAAAGCTTGTTTGCCATGAGGGGAAAATAAAATCTAGAGAAGTAAGGTGGCACTGAGCTCTGGCCTCAGCTCTGCATTTGCTCACATCTTTTCTCTTATTACATTATAAAGTGTACTCATTCAAATTGCACACAGAGCACTGAAGACTCAAAAGTTCATTTAAAGCTTTTGCAAAGCTACAACCCCAAATTCACATTTAAAGCACAAAAGAAAAGGAAGCCTGACTTTCAAAAATTGGCTGTAAATTCTAGTTTTAAAGGTAGTAATGACATGTCCGTAGAGGGGAATTTTGTGTCATATCCTTTTTCACTGGTTTCAGACACAAGCCTTGGCTTTGAGAAAAACAAAAGCAAAGAGCTGTGAAAGCCATTACAGGAGGGATTGATTTTGGTTTGTTGAGGTTACACAAGTCTCGCCCTGACTGCTCTTGTTTTCCAGGAGGCTAAGTGGTTATCTTAAATGTGAGGGAGTCTCTTCAGGTGCAGCAGCCAGACAGACAATAGCAAGGATCCAGTAAAGGTCTTAAACACACAAAAAACCAAAGAAACTGGGTCTTAGTCTACCCAGAAATAACATTTTTCTTCTACCTGCTTGACCTGATTTGCAGAAACAATAGTTGCAATACTTACATTTTTCCTTCAGAGGAGAATGAGTTTCCTTCTACAGACTTTGGCTCATCATCTGCACCCTTGCACAGTCTGAAATTACTTTTCCTGAGTACTGATGAGCACAAAGACCTAAATGCACAGTGCAGGGGAAGTCTGTTAAGCCTAGTCCTCCTGACAGGTGAAGTATTACATCTCCCTGTACCTAATGGCAAACTCCATACTTTGACAGTCTTAGATGTGAAGTGCCAGTTTAAAAAATGGCACGAGATTCAAGCATCTATAACTTACTGGAAATCAGTGAGTGACTGAGTCTCTCTGCTAAATCATAGATTCATCGAATGTTTTCAGTTGAAAAGGACCTTTACAGGTCATCTGGTCTTACCTCCTTGTAGGAGGAGGGACATCTTTAACTAGATCATGTTGCTCAGAACCCTATCCAACCTTGAATGTTTTCAGCGATGGGGTCTCCTCTACTTCCCTGGGCAACCTGGTCCCAGCCAGAGAAGTCTAGACTGTCCATACAATTTTCCTGCTTGTAATTCTTTGGGCATTTTAAAGATTGTTTTTGAAGTGTTTGTTTTGCCAGCAACTGACATGGAAGCCCAGCCT
Organism: Piaya cayana; assembly: GCA_013389865.1. NCBI lineage: Eukaryota > Metazoa > Chordata > Aves > Cuculiformes > Coccyzidae > Piaya > Piaya cayana. Next base: position 52,952 of record WAAB01001002.1, on the reverse strand, counting down.
AAATCTATTTAGATTCACAGCAGTCCATCAGCTGAGCTTCACAGCCTTCCAGAAGATCCATAAAGTCCAGTACCTGGCTGATACAATGTTTTGATACAGTCTGTCATGCAGTTTGTACAACTTTCCCTTCTGTGTCCGGACCACTTCTTGGGCTCATTCCCTGGATGTGAATAACCCACAGCATCCATGCTTCATGGGCTTCTTGCAGTTCATCCTGGCATTGACTCCACAAAGAAACTGCACAGCTAAACCACAGTAGATAACCTTGAGATTGATATTGGCTCCCTGCAGCATGACTGACCTTTCCCAGAGCACCACCTTGTCTTGGCCTTTTGCTTTGGGTACGCTGAGGCTCAAACACACAGTTAAAGTGGACAAGTAGTGTGAAAAACAAATATTTCTTACCATGGTAGGTACAGAGTTTATGCAGAAGCAAAAAAAATCTCACCGCTTTGCAGGAAGACTTTTGACATCTTGCATGGACTTGCTATTAAATTAGCCCCCCTGCTTTGCTAAATGATGCCTCCTTGCCTCTAGGGCTGTAAACCTCAAGTGATCAAAAATTTTGAGGTACATTCTCTCAGGAAAATTGAAGTGAAAATGCTGCCCCTCAGTCATTAGATGATAATAAAATAACCTAAATAGTAGTATATTTAAAACAAAAAAAGAATGTCGTGCCTTTACACTGTTTGTGCATTGACTTAATTTGAAGAAACAACATCTAACATATCCAGAAACCAACACTTCACTTTGCCAGCTCAAACAAGGATTCTGCACATGCCAAGACAAGGGAAGTCCATGTCATGCAGCAGTCTGGACTTTCTTCTCTACTGCAGCCTCGTGCCTTTCCTAAATTTGCTCATGTTAAAAGAGTTGTAAGATGAAGATGTAAGTATATTCTTTATGCACCTACTGTGAAATTATTTTTCAATACATATTTATGTGAATTACAAACTCCTAAAATGTAAAGTTGTCATTATAGTGTCAACCATCTAGCTACCTGCTGGAAAACCCCTAACCTGAGCACAGCTTTTTATAACTCAGCACATTAATTATATTTAGTATCCTTAATTATCTCTTTTCCACAGTCAACTCTAATAAATTCCAAACATTTAAAAATAATTTTAAATAATGCTGCTTTCTTTGCATATTTTCAATCAACTGCACAAATATCTAAATTAGCTGGTGATTATATGACTTTTGGTTTACTTTAAAAACTGGTAATTAGTTCTCTGATGCAGTATTTTCTTTTTTCGCCTCTGTTGTCCCTCTCCCTCACTGCCCTGGGACATGCTCCTGAGTGCTGGGATGGGGTCTCAGCTCTCCTTTGTCTCCTTTTCCCCCTTCCAGATACCCAAGTATCTCTCCTTCCCCTGAAGTTTCAGCTCAATGGATGGTGGAGGTGGTGGCTGCCTCTGCTGTCCCTCTAAACCTTATTATTCTAGATGGTTCCACTAATTTTAAGGTAAGAACTTGTCATTTTAGGAGCAACTGCAATTGGTAGTAACTGCAAACCATTTGGTGGTGGTAAGCTCTGAGTCTCAGTGTGCAAGCTACTCCAACTAGTCAACATCTTCTTGGGAATATCTGACTGCATTAAAACCTTTCACACTCCAAGCAGCCATAGATAAAAGATGGAAACAAATAAACCTCAATTTTCACTACAGATGTTTTTGAAAATTTGCAAACTTCTGTTGTAAAATAGTCTTTAAAGAAGTTCTAACTTATCATAGTTTCTGTTTGGAAAGTATGTATTAAAAAGGTATATCTCAGTTTGAATTTTTTTCTTTTAAGTTACATAAACACACATATCTTAATTAAAAAATATGTTATCCCAACAGATTAATACGTGTTTTATTAACAGTTCTTGTGATGCTCAAAAGTTTTCAGTGAAATAAAATTCCATCCAGTAGAAAACTTTTGGGAAGAAGACTCACATCCCACTTATATCAAATAAATAACTAATGTTATTTGTCTGTCCTCCTTTGTTGCTCAATTATTTTCATTTGGTTTTAAGATCTTTTTCATTGTGGCTTTTTTTATGGAATGGGAACCAAAGGATTGAAAGAAGCAGATGAAAAGAAGACTTGGACTGTGCAGGGAAACTTTCCAAAGAAAAGAGGAGAGAACATTAGAAAGAAAATATAACACTCAAAATTTTCACTGAAAACTTTATTTCTCCCTTTTCTTTACTGGTCAGTACAGCAGAGTATAGATGCATAAAACACCAACAAATAAAGACTTTCCATGTAGAAAGCCTGGTATTACTGAGTTGTCTTCAGGGAAACAGGATCTTGGCATGAAGAGGGGAAAAAATAACCTCGATGTAATCTCTTTCTCAAAAGCAGGATGAACAGCTCATTCCAGACAGTTTCACATTATGTTAGGGAGAACTTCTCTTCCTGAAGAACCATTCAGTGTTCTGCTAGGACACTTTCTGAAACGATCTCCCCAAGAAGGGTTCAGCTTCCTACCTAACTATCCTGTTTGTGCTTGCATAATTTAAAGAATTAACAGTGTTTTCCAATGGGGAAGAGATGAGGAGTTGCAGGTCGAGTGTGAGCTCTGATATATCTTTTTCTGGGACCTTAGTGAGGTCACTTAGCCTGCCTTGGCAGATAGAACCCTCATTGCCTGCTCACCTTTGTAAAGCACTTTGATAACTTTGGATGAAAACGCAGTGGTTTTTTGTTTGGAGATTGCTATACATTGGCTCTGTGGGGAAAAAAAAACAAACAACAAACGTTAATAAAACAGGGACTGAGTTTGCCCTTGGGGCAATCAAAAAGCAGATGAGCACTGAAGAAAAATTTTCTGGCAGATCCTCTCATGTGAAAGCAGGAAAGTGGAAGCAAAGGGGAAATACGCCTAACAGAAACAGAAGAGATTTATGTCTTGGGGCTTCCTTTTCTGTGCCAGGACTTCTGTGATGCAGGTCTCCACCCTCTTGCCATCCTTTAAATTGCTGCGTACTGGGGATTTCTTACTGTTAGTGGAGTGAAGACTCTCCCAAGAATACGTCTGAACAAACTCTCTCGAAAACTGACAGACCAGAAAGCCTGTATGGCTCTCGTGAGTGGAGAGCCTGGAGGAATGCTGAAGAGAGCCAAGAGCCAGAGAACGGACGCATTTGAACGACACATGCAGGTAGAGGAGAACAAAACAAAGCTTCCCAAACATTTTCTTGGCAGCTGTCTTCTGTGTCATCAAAGAGGCAATATATAGCTAGGAAAAACTATGGCACACTGGAAGATTCAGGATAGATCCTTTAATAGAAGAGTTAGAAAAGGTGGTGGTCAGAAAGAAAACACCAATCCTGACATTATGATAACACAAAGATACTTTTCTGCTGTCAGGACTGAGAATGAATGTAAGAACTCCATAAGCTTCTTCATCACTATCAGGAAAATAATAGCACCAATTCACAGATTGATAAAGTAATTGCCAAGGGAATCAATTCCTTGTTTTCATTGCTGAATATAATTAACTACAATACCTAAGCATGGATCCCCTAAGCTTTAGGTTGTTCACCTGTCAATTTGCCTGTTAAGAAAATACTTTGGTTATAAAGGAAGACTATACAATTCATCCAGCAAAAGACGATTACAAGACCACCCTTCTGCAGCCAGCACAATCAATCTGTCCATATAAAGAGTTTCCAAAGGCTAGCATGTAAAATCTTCTCCCACAGCCTGCAAAAGAGATTGTATCAGATTGTATCCCAGAGTTATTGTGTTATGTAGCCCCCCCCCATGAACAAAACCGTGGATTTGGTTTTATTTTTCACATCACGTGGATACTAATGTCTACACAAAGTGGGTGATGGTGTGAATATTTCTTTCTGTGTCTTCTGTTGTTTTCCTTGTGTTTTGAACTCATTCTGTAGTGTGTTAATAGCATGATACAAGGCAGCAGAGACTTAGACCAACTGACTACCTTTTCACATATCTCTACATATTGTTTTTTCTGCCTCTGATTCCTAGAAGTGTTTTTCCCCATGGGATTGTATTTTAAGTTGTGTTACAAAGCTGGTGCACATTTCCCCTTTCCCAGAGTTATTTGCACTGGATTGCAGCTGTAGAGAAAACTCAAATGATAGCTGTACAACTAAATAACCCAGATGAGATACAGACCACTACAAAATACATTATTAAGTAAAATGACATTTGATTTGTAGCTGTGAGACCAACCCCTTTTGACGTTCAAGGGAGCTCAGCTATGGGCTGCCTTGAAAGCCTCCACACATTGGGAGTGTTTCTGTTGCTAGGAGGAAGGGGTTTGAAGTGGGAGGAGAAGCAGATACCCTCTAGTAAACAGAATCATCCTCATGTAAAGGTCAAGAGGGAACAGAACTCAGAGAGAGGAAAATATTCATCTGACCATACTGTGCTATTCTTTATTCGCTTTAACACCTATACTTAATGATATGCTTTAAAGATAAACCCTGGGAATGTCAGGAACTTTTTTTCTTATGGTGATATCCCATGTTGGAAGAATCTCCCAAGTTCTCTCTTTAAAACAGAAAGATGAAAAAAATTGCCTTGGAGAAATTTCCTTTGGATTTGAGCTTGTTGGTGTGTTGTTTACTCAAATGATTTATGGACTAGAGATTAGTGAAGTCATAGCAACACAGAAATTGCCAAGCGAAAATAAAACCAGCACTGTGTACTCTTATTGAACATAATCAAGGAAGCAGCTGACAAACACGATTTTTCTCCCACCTGTTATACGAAGACTTTGTATGACACAAAGACAATCTTGCCTTTCAAAACTCTTTGAGTAGTGTCTGGCATTCGAATAACTGATGTGATTAATTTGACTTCACCAAATAATGGTGTATTTTGTATCCTGCTATAGCCTATCTATAACCTACAAAGGACATTTCCTTCTGGATACATGAATGTATACTGTAGGAGAAAAGGGCTGGGAAAGGGCTCTTTCCCAGCATTGCCACAGATCTGCTGTCAAGTCGCACATGGTAAGATGTTTTTTCTGTAAAGCAAGTGAAAAGCCATGTGTCTAAGCTGAACTCATCCCCAGTACCTCCAAAGACCATGGAGAGGACTGTGTCCCTCTGCTCTGGGGATAGCACCTTTCAGGGCAAGATGAAGGAATGGCATCTGAATGACTGCCGGGGCAGCCTGTAGGACTATGTTTTTGAGACAGGTTCAGGTCCTCACCTTCCCCGCCTCTGAAGCCTCACCTTATTTTTCTAAACACAAAAGTGGACAGGATGACTGAGCATGTTGTTATGCCAGTGTCGACCATGAAAATGGCAGTGTCAGTTCTCACTGAGCAAACACAGGGCAGCATAAACTTTAAATGGTTACTCTAAATGTTTATGGGTTCACTCACTGTATGAAACTTCTTTGTTGCATCTCCTAATGTTTTATCTATTTAGATTGCTGAGTTCTGCTGAAGAGGATCCTCTCTTATTTCACTGTTTTGTACGGCAGCATACACAATAGAATGATGTTTACAGTGGCTGCAAATTGCTGCTGCAGTGCAGTTAATAGTTTACTCCACAGAGACCAACCTTGAAATCTGACCTTGGGGGTGGTGTGACAGCAAGGTGGCAATTTGATGGCTTTTTTTGTACATTCGTGATTGGCCTCATGAGAGTGCAGCTAGGTTTTGGGATCACTTAGATTATGGTGGAATTATTTATTTGCTTGTATGGTAACAGACAGTTTCCCCTTCATTTAAATTGTACTCCACCAAGGTAGGTAAGTAGAGAGGAAAGAAGAGTGTCTGTGGACCTGGAGAGCAAAGTAAGAATAGATCATCATGTCTATGAAAGCTGCCAAACTCTAGCCTAGTGCAAAATCAGGGCAGATGTGTGTTAAGACCAGTAAGAGGAACAATTTGTTGAAGTAGCAATTTAGAGGCAGAAGGATCAGTCTAAGAAGTAAATCGAAAATGTACATCAATATCATGCTGTTTTTTCTATATGTAACTGAGTAAAAGCACATCACCTGAAAAATGGAGAAGGACAATACTTTTTGAACAAGCTTGGACTCTATGAAGACTTCTTAGAGTCAGCAATGCTGTGGTTCTTTGTGGGGTAGTCACAACTTCAAAGTCAAGGATCCAGTCAAGAAGTAGTCTGGCGTCTGTCAAAGGCAAAACAAAAGTTATTGTGGGGATGCAGAGAGCAGGTAACTGAGATGATGGTCATCTATCAGAAATGCAGATCTGCTTGTAGGAAGCAGGGTTGAGTGCCCAAATAGAGCTACATGAAAATAGACCACCTTGTGAGTCTTAAAATCAGCATTGATCAAAGCAATCAGAAAAGCTTTCCTCTGCTTTGTAAATCTCTGTATGAGCTAGCAGGTCGTCTGATGGGAGGCTCTTGTGATAGTGGATTATCCAAGCTTTAATCCTTTGGCGTTGTCTGGGAGACAGTTGTTTCCTCCGTTAGTTATGATGCTTCTGACCCTCTTGGGCTGTTTGCTATAGAAGCCGACGTGTAGAAGCAGTGCTAGTATCACTGTCCCAGACAGGTTCATATCCTACCGTGTAGCATTTCCACATCTCATACTGGGGTTGTTTTGGTCTAAATGCCCCTCTGCAGATGGAGCTCTGCCAGGAAGGCTCAGAGAAGTGACATTACCTTTACCCAGTTCTTACTGTAACAAGAAGGAATAACATCTTTTTCACCCAATGCTGATGCAGTGGAATACTGCCAAACCCCTGGAAAACCTCCAAATCGACACATTTCTCCTGCCCATTAAAAACTAATACAGTACTACCAAAACAGAAAACACTGCTGACAAAAACGTATTTTTCCCACAACTTAAGATCCCAATTTACATGTAAAATAAACATTGACTACAGATTTAATTCGCTTTTTACATCTTCTGATGGTGTATAATAGGAATAACACCTCTTTTAAAGTAAACTAGAAAAAGGCAGACTTTCATGTACTGAATAAAGAACTCAACTTACAATTTTGGCTTCCCTGGCACACAGCGCTACTTTAGCTCCTAATTTCCTCTCGAGTGACTTAATGGTACTGTATTGCTTAATTATAGCAGTTGCAAACTCCATCCTCTAAGAAATATCACTGGGACCCAAACATCTGCAAGATTTTGAAGGAGGAAGATACCACACAGAGTACCCATTTTTGTATTATTTTGTGTTTATTAGTCACATGTAGCATAGCTACTAAGCAGATGGAAGAAGGCAGCATTTAAATAAGAATCAATGGTAATGAAATATAGGATATTAAGTTACATGAACTCTTTTTCCTTCAAAGATTCAGGCTACAGTAAGGGACATTTGTATGTAACATGAATTTTTTAAAAGCAAAATATAGGTGGACTAGAGATCCTAAAAGTGGCATATATCTACTGAGTCATCCTAGTTCATCCCTCCCCTAGCTGGTGAGCATCGCTCTCAGCTGCTTATTTATTGTTGTTGCACCACATCCTCTTTTAAACGTCCCAAGCAGAATTACCTTCAACATAAAACCACTTTTGATGAAGGCAGGGCAGAGATTGCTATAAAGAAAATAATAGCATTTTCTTGTTCAGGGTTTCTATGATGTTTGAAACCTTAAAGCCTGATGAGTAGGAAGAAAGTTCAAAATGCTTTAATGTAGTTGCTGTTGCTATAGAAACTATTTCCTGGGCATCTGTACACCCTGTGCATCTGTCTCACTTGGTCCCTGGCTACCCAAAAGGGGACTCGTGGGGCTGTGAACAGAAAAGGTGGGAGAACACATCAGAGATGCTGCGAGACCATATTCTTTCATATTGCCTTCTCTGGAAAAGGTGTTTAAAAATAGACAACTGGGGAGAGGTAGTCTATTACTAATGGAAGTCTAGAAAAGAAGCGTCAAGATCGAGAGAACGAAATTCATCCTGGTGGGGCTCTGGTGAACAAAGGAGCACCAAAGGAATTTGTCTTTTGCTGTCTGAAGAGCTTGGTTTGTGTGATTCACCTGCTCAGTCATTTTCTAAAGGCATCTGATTTTTCAAACTTCATTATGAAAAATGCTTTATACTGATCTTAAGACTTTCCCCTCTGCTTTCTGAAAAGTATCAAATGGACCACAGCTAAAGAAGTCTCCCATTTCCATGGATTTGATCTCACTTTTGGAACAATAGGATGAGAATTTCATGGAAGAACAACAGAAAGGTTGTTGGCAATGGAGAAAAAACTTAGCCCAAGGCACTCCCAGAACTTTGTCTCTCTTCTCTGTGTGTTTTGTGGACTTATTAAAATGTTAAAACTGAATAAGTAGTGCCTCCCCTTCCCCATCATCTTCCCTTGCACAGTGTTTAAGTGGGCTTATTTTGAAAGGTAGCTTTGCTTTTCTAAGCAGTGGTTATGCAATTGCAGTGATGTCAATGATAGGTCAGGCAATGCCAGCCAGCTGGGAGGACAGGCGATTTCTTTTCTCTTCCCTGGAAAGAAAATATTACCTCTCAGCAATCATATTTCTTGTGGGAGGGGAGCAGAATCTGAATTGGGGAATGAAGATAAGAGTTTATGCATTCAGCTCCTAGTAATTGTTAGTTTGTGTTGTGGGTATTACAATTTGCCTGTTTTTTAAAAGTGCATCCTACAGTCAACAGAGAAACAGTGCAGTTCACCCCCTTCAAAATGCAAAAAATGAAATAAATAAATACACAGCTCTCCATAAATAGCCAATGACATCTAACCCCAGTTGGTCTTCTGCTTTGCCAAAACTGTCAGCTAGACGTAAAGAGCCTGTTGCTGCTGGTACCTCTGCTCTTGGTCTCTTTACCTTCACTCTTCTCTCCAAAGACTTCCTCTGGAACAACGAACTGTTAGCATAAGACATATTGAATAACTGTCTTCTGAAAAACAGTTTCAATTTCCTTTCACTTCTTATTAAAGCCCACCATGGCAAGGAACTTAAATACTTCCCTTTGTATTTTTTAATGAAGACACCTAAATGTCATCATCATTCTTCAGAACTATGTTCCTCCTGGAAAGGATTTAAGATCAACCTGCCTCACAAGAAAATATTCTTATATATCAATTATTAATGTACCTTTTAACAGAATTTCCCTAACTCCCTGTTACATGCCTTCTTTGGACATCTTGGCTGTTTCTCCTGGTGGCTTTGAAAAAATTAAGGGAAAACTTTGTCTTATAGACCTCCGTATGAAATATTGAGGACCATAAGAAAAGCTCAGAGAGATTTTTGTTTGAAATCACTTTATCTATCAAAAAATGCTATTTCAGTTTGACCAAAGCTATTGCATAATGAAAGTGAGACTCAGTGAATTAATTTAACAGAACAAGATTGAAAGAAAGCAGACAAGATGTGCACAGGCATTTTCAAAGACAAGTGAGCCTGACCCCCAGAGCTGGGGGATGAGGAAGGTCCCAGGTACTCAGGCAGAAGACAGGGGACAGGCAACAGATCTAGCACAGGCAGTATGCCTCTCTTCCCCCTCCACTGAGGCAGTAATGAGGGTTTTTCTATTCTATCCAGCTGTTCATTTTTATGAAACTTGTAGGAACTTAATATCTTAGAGACTTCTATTACTCTTTTCAAATTTGTCTGAAAGTGGCTAATGGTCTGGAGAATTATTCGTGGAGGACTGACTGACAGACAGCCTGATCATGAAAACCTCATTTCCCCCTGAAACTGAGCTGAAGGCAGCAAACTGGTGGAAAAGCTTGTCCCACTTTCTTGAATACAGACTTTTTTTTTGTATGTAATTTGTATCCCTGCCTGGTTTAATACACAACCTTTGAGCATGGACATTTGTAACATGGCTAGATTAGCTGTACATAAAACTGCAACCTATTCATCCTGTGGTCTACCGTCTGGGCAAACATTGTTACTGATAAAAGGGGGTGGTGGTGGTGGTGCTGAGGTCCATCAGTCAAATTTCTACCAACTTGAAGCAGAACTCTTACATTAATCCTTAAAGTGAGCATGGCATCCTCTGTTTCTTACATTGAATTTCTGCTGGAGAGTTTTTCAAACCTTTATTATTATTATTAGTATTAGTATTAGTATTAAGTATTACCAATATCATTACTATTAAAATGAGGGGGAAAGTGCATTATTTGCCTCTATGTTTATTTGGCAAAAGTGGTCTGACTAATTTTGATGTGTCTTCTCCTAAAAGCACTGCAAGTGTCATCCTAGAATCTACCCTGGGATAGAGGGGGGGGGAAAGGGTTGCATAAAGTATAGACACAATGAAATAATAAATATGAATTTTTAGTTTTCCAATAATAAATATGAATTTTTAGTTTTCCACACTTGTTTTTCATTGCACTTGATTCATGAGGAAAAGAATAAATACATTCCTGNTTAATATCTTAGAGACTTCTATTACTCTTTTCAAATTTGTCTGAAAGTGGCTAATGGTCTGGAGAATTATTCGTGGAGGACTGACTGACAGACAGCCTGATCATGAAAACCTCATTTCCCCCTGAAACTGAGCTGAAGGCAGCAAACTGGTGGAAAAGCTTGTCCCACTTTCTTGAATACAGACTTTTTTTTTGTATGTAATTTGTATCCCTGCCTGGTTTAATACACAACCTTTGAGCATGGACATTTGTAACATGGCTAGATTAGCTGTACATAAAACTGCAACCTATTCATCCTGTGGTCTACCGTCTGGGCAAACATTGTTACTGATAAAAGGGGGTGGTGGTGGTGGTGCTGAGGTCCATCAGTCAAATTTCTACCAACTTGAAGCAGAACTCTTACATTAATCCTTAAAGTGAGCATGGCATCCTCTGTTTCTTACATTGAATTTCTGCTGGAGAGTTTTTCAAACCTTTATTATTATTATTAGTATTAGTATTAGTATTAAGTATTACCAATATCATTACTATTAAAATGAGGGGGAAAGTGCATTATTTGCCTCTATGTTTATTTGGCAAAAGTGGTCTGACTAATTTTGATGTGTCTTCTCCTAAAAGCACTGCAAGTGTCATCCTAGAATCTACCCTGGGATAGAGGGGGGGGGAAAGGGTTGCATAAAGTATAGACACAATGAAATAATAAATATGAATTTTTAGTTTTCCAATAATAAATATGAATTTTTAGTTTTCCACACTTGTTTTTCATTGCACTTGATTCATGAGGAAAAGAATAAATACATTCCTGGTTTTTGCTGGGCATCACCTGACTGAAGGAGAACAGTTCAGAACAATCAGATTTTCAGCCTGAGATTTAGATGCTGAATAGTACAGGTCATTTCTCCTAACCAGTTTTGGAGGTGGTAAAGAGATACTACAAAAAACCCAAACCTCTTTAAACCCTCTGACTAGAGGTTTGTTACCCTTATTGTTTCAGGTTTATTTTGTCATGCTTTTGACAGTCATCCTGGCTCTGCATTCAGCTACAAACACTCCTGAAAAGACAAGAAACATATATTCTAATCTTTAGGAGAAAAAGCAAGAACCTTTTACCAAGCCACCTTAATGATAGGGATAAGAGATTTTTCATCACCACCCCCCTCCCTCCCTCCTATATAGATTAAAAACTCCACATTGCTCCCTCCTGTTTTCAGGTCAATTTTTACTCTGCATATTGCTAATGCTCCAAATATAAATACATAATAAGTGTTGAATACATGTAGTCAGTGTATTTTCCCCTCTCCCATTCAGTCACAGCTGACTTTACTTGGCTTCCAGGTTATATTAAGGCTATTGGATTCATGGCTGTAGGGAGAAAGCAGTACAGACATCAAGCTTAGCAAGGGAGGGCTGTGAATAGAGTCAGCCAGAAATACTGACAGTAAGTCAGAGGTGGGCAGCAAGACACAGAAGAAGAAATTGACTGCTGGAGAAGTCAAGGATTTAAAACATATAGTTGGAAAAAAAACCCAGTAGAATGTGAGATTCTCTGAAATGCTCTCTGACTTAAAATCAGAGCCCCAATTAAAAAAAAGAAAAAAAAAGTTCTGACTTGCTCTGTTTTATGCAAAAGTCCCTCTCTACCTTTCAGATGCAGATCAGGGATGGGGTGTTTTCTTTCCTTCTGTTCTTTAAAAGCAAATTAAATCTGTGCTTGTTTTATAGAGAAAATTGTAAGCTAGGGGGGTTTATAAAAAGATCTATAGAATGAAAGTTTAGTCTTTTGATAAGGGAACTGCCAGGAGTGTGGCACAGACTCAGTTATTGCAACCTTTCTCCTGCAATAATTTTTACTGACCTGGGCTCCAATTTTATGCTCATTACTTCAGCAAACGGCTCATTGTTTTCACTGGCACCTTTGCCTGAGTATGAATCACAGAAACACTAGGTTGGAAAAGACCCACAGGATCATTGAGTCCAACCATTCCCATCAAACACTAAACCATGCCCCTCAGCACCTCATCCACCCGCACCTTAAACACCTCCGGGTATGGTGACTCAACCACCTCCCTGGGCAGCCTTTTCCAGTGCCCAATGACCCTTGCTGTGAAAATTTTTTTTCTGATGTCCAGCCTGAAACTCTCCTGGCGGAGCCTGAGGTCATTCCCTTTCATCCTGTCCCCTGTCACTTGGGAGAAGAGCCCAGCTCCCTCCTCTCCACAACTTCCTTTCAGGTAGTTGTAGAGAGCAATAAGGTCTCCCCTCAGCTTTCTCTTCTTTAGGCTAAACAACCCCAGCTCTCTCAGACGTTCCTCATAAGGTCTGTTCTCCAGCCCCTTCACTAGCTTGTTGCTCTTCTCTGGACTCGCTCCAGAGTCTCAACATCCTTCTTGTGGTGACGATGAACACTGTATTCAAGGCGAAGTCTCACCAATGCTGAGTATAGACAGAAAATAACCTCCCTGGACCTGCTGGTCACACCATTTCTGATACAGGCCAAGGTGCCATTGGTGTTCTTGGCCACCTGGGCACACTGCTGGCTCATGTTCAGTTGTCTATCGACCAACACCCCCAGGTCCTTCTCCTCCAGGCAGCTTTCTAGACAGACTTCTAGTCTGTAGCTCTGCACAGGGTTGTTGTGCCCCAAGTGCAGGACCTGGCATTTGGCCATGTTAAACCTCATCCCATTGGTCTCAGCCCAGCAGTCCAGCCTGTTCAGATCCCTTTGCAGAGCCTCCCTACCCTCCAGCAGATCCACACTTCCACCCAGGAAGTGAAACACAGCAGGAAACTTTGAAACTGCAGTGACATTGTAGAAATTTGTAACTGTTGGTTTTATTTAAAGTGAAAGCTGGAGTGGCAATACAGCAAGGTATCTAAGAGCGCAAGACAGCAAAGACCTCTGTAGCCCTCTTGCCTGGCCAAACATCCCCAGGTCTCACCTGGATGTCCTGCCTAAAATGCTAGGGGATGCCTGTGACATTAAGATCTACATGTTAAATGAATTTGCAACATGAATACAGGCTGTGCACAGGTGAAATCTGCAATAAATGTGTGCTATTGTGTCTTTGAATGTAGAACAATGCGTTGGGGTATAAGTGATTTGCATCTGTGAACATGTGTCTGGCATAGAAAATGAATGTAGCAAAGGATTGTTCAAGAACTCCTCTTAAGTTCAAGAACCCATTAAAGTGGAAAAGGCCAGGGTGTGCTCCAGAGCTGTAACCATCGGGTGAACAATCTTCCCTAGGACTCACCATTTTTGCAAGACTCTAAGGAACAGCTTGTTAGGAGATATATGCCTCACTTCCTTAACTGAAACTTGTGTTAGCTTTCTGAAGAAAAAAAGGGAGCCGGAGGGAGAGATTCATAGCTGCAGGGAGTCCAGAAGAGCCCACCAAGCAGCCTCCAGATGGCACAGACAGTGGGGAAAGGACAATGTCAGGGGAAGAGCTCAAGAGAAAGGAGGAAAACCAGAAGAACTTTTAGAGGGCATTGAAGTAGGGAAGGGAAAATGTAACAGCAGAAAAGACACCACTAGTTCTTCTGATCAAATACCTTATCACTGATCAGGGTTATGCATAAAACTGTGGAGTATGTCTAATCCTGCAGGACACTTAGGTTAGGTTGTGGGGAGGAATTCAGTGTTCCATGGCTGTCTGAGAGGCAGGGGCAGTGGAGGTAAGAGTAGGGCTGGAGCTTCTGATTGTGCACCTTCTCCAGCAATGGCACATCTGTAAGGCAGCAGGATGAGCTCCTTTTTGCCTGCTTTCAGCTCTGTGCATTAGGCATCACAAATTCTCTGTCCCGCCCAGGGCCCCTGAGGGCTTCAGGGTGATACAGGGGAAGACTGACAGAAAACCTAGTGCTTCTGGGAATCTTGCCCAGTTCTAGCAGGGAAATTTGACAAAACTGTTGTGTTCTGCAGGAATGTGTCTAGGTTGTAGAACTGGCATTTTCTCATGGCAGGAGAACACTTCTGCATTTCTAAATAATTCTACCCAGGAGCAAGAAGTAAGATCTGTCTCAAGTATTACGGCCCATGTCTTCAGTTGCAACAGCTCCTCCCTTTATTTCCAGCAGCTTTCCACGCAATGCCAGTTAACAGCAGCATGTCACCTACGGATGCTGATTTAAGAAATTATACTATAAAAACTTTAGATGAGGGATATTCTTTTCTCCATGGCAGGTGACATACTTCTGTATGATTGATTCATGCATTCAATTGGAGAGGAGTGTGAGGGACCTGCTGTGGCACTGTCCCCCTGCTAGCCAATGCCACCTGGCATCTGTAGCTCTGCTTGTCCCTTGGGGCCACACAGAGAAGAGTTTCTGTCTCTGGGAACAGGTACGGTGCAAAGTATCCCCTCCATGGGCTGGACAAGGGGAGTGACCATTAACAATCACACATGTGTAAGGTAAGAAGATATCACATGTATACAGAGGTACCAGCTGCAGGTAGGTACTTCACTTCTGTAGCTGTTGTGGATACACTGGTTTTCTCATGTTTTCAACTGTTTTATAAAAAAAAAATAGGAGTTTAAAAAAATCCACAAATACTGTTTCCTGTGTTCCTGAGTGAAATAATATTTGCTATTATTCCTTTCCTTGTCTGCTGAGCTTGCCATCAAGCTAAACAAGCCTCTAAGCACTGCCAGTTGCAGGTTAAATGATTTGGGGTATATAATCTCAAAAAAAGCTATCAGTTACCAGACCACATTGCCCCAAGTAGAATAGTGATTTTCCATTTCATCCTAGGGCAATAGTTTTTTGTTACTGGTGTCTACAGTTATTTATTCCATAATAATCTTTTTATCTGCTGTTGGACAACCAAGAAGGATGTAGAAAACTGCAAAATATGTGTTTAAGATGGACAACAATGCTATCTTGTACAAAACTCCTACTTAAAAGTTTGTGATGTTTGTTCTTTCTGTCCTTCTTAGACATCAATTTTCTCCCACAAGCTCTTGATTTTATTTTCTGTAAGCTTTGATGTACTTTTGGAAGCTCCTATCACTGCTTCTTAGACCTTAGCTTCTTAACTAAAGCCATTTATTGATATACTACATCTCTCAGTGAAGTAGTACATCAATAAATTAAAGATTAGTTCAATGTGTCTGCTCTCCCAGAGTATTGTGGGAAATGTTTGCCACTTTGGCTGACTGTGGAGGCCATGCAACATCCTTGCACAGGAAAGATAATAACTCTGAAAGATCTAAGCTTTCTCTCCATGACATCTTCTCCTGCTAAATATTTTTTGAAAGTCACCTTTTAAACTAATTCATGGATTCTTACTAAACAAACAGGTGGCAGTAAGTTTATATGCTATAAAGAAAGGTGCCCAAACCAGTTTTCACCTGTCTCTGCATTTCACTTTTCCTGCTCTCTCATCTGGTTCTATGTAGGCTACTTATAATGACAAACAGTTTTATCCTGTATCATGTTCCCTGACTAACTCATAGTCATACTATACTTGTGACAAGTATGATTGCAGACTTTAATTGCACTTGTTTGCAATGGCATGGACTGAGGTGCACTTCTACTGAAGAGGATGCGATTAGACTTGTCTTAACAGTTCATGTGAGCTACTTAAATGTTCTTTATTGCTATTTTTACATTGGCATTCCTGCATTCCATGGTGTTTAGTTCAAGATTTTGTACTGCTTACTTGCTACATTTTATGCCTTGACCTTGCAGTTGTTTTCAAAGCTTTTACTTCAGACAAGATTTAAAAATCAGAGCCAAAAATTAAGAGTGCAAAGCCAATAATTGCATTCCTAAACAGATGCTTTCTGTATGAATGTTCTGATGGCAGAGCAGGACCCACTGATTTGATTTTGGATATGAAGGTTAGTCTGCACTAGTGCAGATGAAATCTTCTATTTAGGTGTCCTGTTAAAACTTCAGCTTCAGTCTTTCCATTATGAAAGTGGCACCTCATTCTTCAAATACATATCCTCTGTGTGCATCTCTGAATGAAGATGGACATGGCATGGTAAACTAGAATTATTAGGCACACACAAAAGCCCTCTTTAGAAGGAAAGTGCTGCTAATTATTCTCTGGCATTTTGAATCAGCTGTTTGGGGAATGTTTATCTCCATTTTCTGCTTTTTGATGAGACAGTACAGATTTCTGCTGTGGCTGCACTAGGATAGCATTTGGAAACCACTATGAGGCACCAGAGCTTAGCTGTGTTAGTATTATTATAAGAAGGTGTTTGTGATTTAGTGGGTGGTGTTCACAACTTGTTCACTTGTACTATTCACTATTAGTGCTGAGGGAGGGAGCAGTAGTTGAAAGTCTCTTGGCTGGGTAGGGAAAACATTTGGAATGGAAGAATAATGAATGACACACAACAGGTAGCCCTTGTAATGAACATTTTGTTGTGCACAGTCACCCATGTTAACATCTGAATATGACCGTTTGTATGAAGTCCTTCTCCAAAATTTCACAGGGAACAAACTTCTGTTTGCACAAAGGTTTGTGAATAATGAATATGAACAGGGACATGAAGAGGGTGCTTAAATAATGTGGTGATGGTTGTAGAATAACGGTACACACATAGCTGGATGGCTTTTTGCAGACAATTGGAATTGAAATGGATTAATGATATTTCTGATATCCCTCCAGTGCTCAACCCAGTCTATGCAAGGGATAACCTGTAAGGTCACCTTAGAAAAAAATTCTATAGCTATTTAAAAATTTTGTGGCAAAATCCTTAGCAGAAATTTATCAGTCTGGCTTGAAACCTTTTGGAGCTGTATGGTCTGGTAATACTTTGCACCAAAAAGGGATTATTATTATCCATATTGCCTCTAAAATGAAAGCTGATGTTGGCTGGATTGCCTGGGAGGACAGATGCCCTACATGCCCAAGATTTACGGACATGTATTTTTGACTCAATCATTGTGAGTGGGGTTGCTGTACATCCACAGAGGAGCGCTGGAGTCTCAAAGAAAAAGTGGTTGAATTCATCGCCTACCTGGCATTCAGCAATGAGCAGATTTCCTTCCATTGGTAGTGGACAAAATAGGATAAAACTACTTTAAAAGGATGATGTTCCTCCAAATTATGTTTCTGTCATCAGTGCACACGGAAAAGGAATACCTGATGCAACCCTACCTGTTCCAGGAGATGGAGTTAACTTGTGCACTCAACTGTGTTGGTTGGATGAGACAGATTCATCTCAGTTCCAGCGGGGAGCTTGCCTTGTGAAATTATTTCCATTTGCAGATAACCTCCAGTTATAAATTCTCTGAGGTAAATTTCTCAGCTAGAAATACTTATGCTGACAGCATACTGAGTACTTCAGACCAAATCTCCAGGGAGATGTTCTTGTTGTTCCCTGAGCATGATCCCAAGGAATGAGTGAAAACCCATTTATGTGGCCACAGCATAATGTGCTGTACCTTTCCTGCTTAGGCAAGAAATGTATCTGGGAACTATTAGTATCTCCCTTTCAGAGACACACACACATTAGCCGTGGCATTTAAGTCTGTAATGTTTTCCCAAAAAATCTTATGAAGATACTATTTTGGCCAGTGTTTCAGCAAAACTGGCATGCAGAAAAAGTGATTAGCAACAGTCACATGCAGTGCTGACTCCTCTGCCATTATACAACTGCTTGCTGCAGACATTCATGGATACATTTGCACCCATAGACACAGAATTATGATATGGCACTTACAGGTGGATCTTTAGACATTTACCCAAATGGATACTTCTGCAATCTAGTTAAATATGTAGTAGCAACCAGTTATTAGGAACCTTCCTATATACAGGCCACTGGTGAGCTTTTGTTAAAGCAAAGAGTAAAATGTAAAACGTCAAGCAACCTTCTCTGACTGACACTCAAGAAACTGAGCTGCTGATGATTAGTATCCCATTTACAATTAAAATCTGGCCTCCTTTTCTAATTTATGTTGACATGCTGTTGGTCTGTGCACTCCTAGTAGACAACCTGGATTTTTAAATAGACCTTGCTTTGACTTCCAATTACCATATAATTAACAATTCTGAAAATGATCCCTTTTAATTTCACTGCTTGTATTCATTTTTCTGTGCACTCTTAATTTGTTGTCCTGACATGTCTCTTGCAGACTCTGGTTTAGTACACCAGACATCTGTATTTCTATTTAAGACACAGATGGAGGTAGTCTATATATCTATATTGGATCTATTTTTGCTTCTCAGGAAAGGAAAGCTCTACATAGTTCCGCAAGCTATGCTTCTCCTTAATCCACTGCATTTACTTGGAAATACCACGCTGTGATTTAATCACAATGGTTTTGAGGCAGAAACCCCTGACTGTGGGAGTCTGTGCCAAAGGGCCCACAGTCCCCAGCTGGGCCACACATGCAGAGTTGTGCCTGCGTGTGTGAAGCTGCTCAGGTATTTCACTGTGTGGTGTGCAGCTCTTGACTATCCCTTTCAGCATCTCTGGGAATGAAAAAGTTTAAAACTGCTCATAAACCCAGTTGCCTCTTCCTCCAAGAAGTGCATCAAGAAGGAAAATGGTCCATTGCATTGGAAGCTGGTAAATTTTTCAGGACTTGACCTTGGAAGATGCTGGCCCCTCATATTTGTTCTTCTAATAACCACAGGACCTTGAAAATGGCTACAGTTCCAGGAAAGACTTGGGGACATGGTGCTAAGTCAGAAGGAGCAGTGCCTCACGGAGAGCCACACCACCTCCAATATCTGCCCAGCAACACCCTGTCAAAGGCATTTGGGGCTCATGTGAGGCCAACAACCAGCAATATGATTTGGGGACAGATGTCTACTAAAAAAAAAAAAAGGGGTGATGGTACTTCCTCATTTGAAGAAAATAATTACGCAAATTTGTTTCCTGCTATCACCTAGCTTTTCACTAAATGACCCAAGGGGTCCCTCCAGCCCTGTGTTTCCATGAGCTGCAGGAATAGTCAAAAACCACTGTGAAGAGTGTTCCACTTACCATTCATTTGGGATTGTTTATTGCTGTATTTTCCCAGGATGATGCTATGTTACTTTTTTCTCTAACACTGTTCTTGTTTCATCCCAATGCTCAGAGCTTTCCAGAAGAGAAGTATTACCTATTTGTGCGCTCAGGAAAGGTATTTAGTAATCCTAGGTGTTTACACTAGTAATTTAACTGGTATTTAATGGGTGGATGCTTAGACTGGTAATGTTTGTTTATTTTTCGAAGACTTCCCCAGTAAATCTATCCTTCTTGCTGCTGCTAATCCCTAGCAGAAGGGATATGGGAAGATTACAAAAGCTGCCAGTAATTTTCAGGACAAAAATTCAGTCTCCTGGTACCTCCCTGATCTCTCCATTGCTTTGTTCCAGCAAAAGGCCCTTGGTAGCCAGAAGGACACTGGTTCCTGAAAAGAATTTCAAAAAGTGCATAAA
The DNA here is from genome assembly GCA_013389865.1 of Piaya cayana. Classification (NCBI taxonomy): domain Eukaryota; kingdom Metazoa; phylum Chordata; class Aves; order Cuculiformes; family Coccyzidae; genus Piaya; species Piaya cayana. The sequence continues at coordinate 33,256 of WAAB01001002.1, read as the reverse complement.
GTTGGTATCTGCTTAGAAGTGATACAAAACACGAGCATCTGCCAGAGCCAGGAGCATGTTGCTGGCTTAGTAAAACAGCAGGGGAACCTGCTGTTGACCAGATTTGTCCGTATCAGTGCAGGTGTCTCTGTAGTTAATAAGAATTACTATTTACACTTGTTTTCAGAGATCTGGAGACGTGGGGATAATATAGATAGACCGTGTGTCATAAAGAGCAAGTAGATATGACACATGTTCACATTAATGTATAGTGTTACTCCTTGGAGTTTGTGATATTGAGACACTACAAAGTGTGGTATGAAATACAGATTACTCTGAATCTTGACTGTATTTGTTTAATTAAAGCAGAATATATTCCGAGACAGATTTTTATCCTGCATTCAAGATGAGAACAAGGATGACCATAGTTATATGTAAACCGAGTGCGTTCAGATTTACCAGGACATGGCAGCCAGGTATAGAGTGGAATCATAAAAAACAAAGTGAACACTTAAGCATAAGCAAATATCTTCCTTTGACGCAGTGTGTTCTAATTGCTCAAGTGATGTATTTTGGCCATTTTTCAGTTGGTGTAAATGAGTCTCTCTCCATGCATGTCAGAACCACAGAGGCAGATTCAAGCCTCCCAGATGTGCCTGCCTGACTACTCTGGCCCTGAAGGAGAAAAAAAAAAAACTACAGAGAAAAGGGTTGGAATGAAGGGAAAATCCCTCAACAATGGAGCATCTTGGTATTGTTGCTATTTGGAGCCCAGAGAAATCAGTGAACAGTTACAGTGTCCAACAGGGGTTATCGTGCTCTTTTTGCCTAGTGCCTCTCACTAGCAGTGGTTTCACCCTTTTTGCCCTCAACAACCTGCTTTTTCTGTCATCTGGCACAGGCAAAGTAGCTGTGCAGCAAGGTGGCAGTGGCCTTTCAATGCCTCAAATACTGATTTTAGAGTCAAGACTTGCTTCAGAGTCAATACCAAGAGTCAGTCCTGCAAGAATCTCACGGCAGTTTTGTTGCATAGGTGGGCTGTTGCCAAGGATGAGCATTTAAATCGTGTGACTACATATAATTCAAATGGAACAAATTTTACTGTGTGCTGACTCCTGGCTGAGTAACACTACAGGTCATGAAGGTCAAATGTGCTTCCTCCCTCACTTTGAACACATGCTTCCTCATTCATTTCTAAACCACAAATTTTTGATCTGTCATACTAGTCTTCATAGCCTGAGTTAGTCCCAACCAGGTACAGTGCGATACAATAATCTTTCCAAAAGATAACCTGTGAAAATCTCACAGGTAAGAGAAGTAGTTTGCCTTGAAGTGGGGAGGAAGAGGGATGCCAGCTGTGGCTGGCTAATGCATGTATGCAAGCCAGCTCTTTCCAAGCAGTCATGGCCGGCCAGTGCAGAGGTGGCTGTATTAGAGAACCTGCACACATTTGCCTCCCATTGTGCTGGAGATAAAAAAAAATAATAAAAAAAAAGACATTATCAGATGTGGCCAATTTCTGTGAAGAAATAAGCTTCAGTATTTTCTTTTTGGCCCTACTCTCAAGTGTAAAATAGGATCACTTCCACTAAATAACACCTTTTGTGGCAGGTTGACTGCATTTTTGTTCTCCAGCATAACTTATTATTTTTCTTTACAATATCAGGTGAGAGCAAGATAAAACCTTCCTTTTAGGAAACTGTATAATCTGTAATTATTCCATGGTTTCTTACTCTGTGGGTTAAAACTCATCCAACCATCAAACACACACAGAGGAAAATTACTAGATAGGCTACTCGGCTTTTGCCCTCGCAGTACAGAGGCTGTCCTAACATGTATGGTAGAAGTGGAAAGAAACTGCCTTTGGTTCTGGACTGTAAGTGACTGGATCTGTCACCTAATGGAGGCCTTGATTATCTAGTCTTCCTCGTCCTCCCGCACCCCTGCCCCCACTAGACTAGCTCAGGGAAATAAAAAAGGGGAAAATAGAGAGAAAGGGCAGTCCATCCTAACAGTTTGTTCTCTAAGGTCAGGGTGGCAAGAGGGAGAGAGGACAGGAAAAAGCAGAACCAGGAAAGGTGAGTCCTGAGAGGATGGACAAAACCAGAAATGTGTCTGGGTGGAATTATGAACATGAAGATTTTACAGATAATGCTCCTTCTGTATTGGGAAATAACTTTAAAAAGATAGATATGTAGAGCATATGAGCACGTATCTGTGCAGAAAGGGAAGGGTCAAGAGAGGCGCCTAAAGTAATTGGTTCCATTTGGACATTTACTGCTTTAAAATGCTGGAAAGGGATGATATTTTTCATACTTCATTTTTGCTGAAGTACAAAGCAAATCCTCTGCATTAAACAGTGAAGAGCATTCTTGAGAGTAAGGACCCTTAAAGACTCTTGTGTTTTGTTTTGTTTTTTTCCTTCTGGGCTATGAATGACTAGTCCCTTGATGCCACTAACTGTTTATGTAGGAAAGCTAATTTTACTTCTGCCAATAAAATTCTCTTGCCAGTCTGAGTTTCTCATTAAAATTAATATTCTTATTGTATGTCCCTGTCTTTTCCCTTGCTGAGAGAGAAGCTAATAATCTTTCATTCAGGGCCAAATTCCCACCTCTTCTCCATCCCAAAGCAGAGGAGGGGGGAGAAGGTAATTGCATGTGGAATGGCACATTGGCAGTAACACAGTCCTTTGGAGATGTGCTTTATTTCATGGGAAACAGAAGTATTTCGGTGGCTGTATCTTTCAGTTGGGCTGTAGGAGACCTTGGTTAACTTCTCTACTGGAAAAAGCTTCAAGCTTACATCTCACAGGGGAATACCATAACTAACAGGCCAGGAACTGCAGGGGATTGTTCTAAATTTCTCTCCAGTGAAGCAGTTCTGTTTTGTAAGAGAGAATTAAATAGCCAGGGAGAACAAGTATGGAGGCATGTCAAGGGGATTAGGGCACTCAGCTGGGATGTTTTAGTTCTTGCTCTACTTAATATGAAAACTTCAAGGAGTCATTACATGAGAGAAGGTGTTATTTCCTCTGCTTGCTCTGCTTGGTGTGATGCTGGAGCTGTTAAGGGAATACCTACTGGAGCATTTGTTGGAGGTGGGAAGGATAAACTGTTTTGAGGGGCCCATTGGCATTTGGGACTGTCTCAGTGTTCCAGCTATGCGATGCCCACCCCAACATAAGGATATGTTGTGCAGAAAGGGGAAAACTGGAAACCAGGTAGCTTTGGGCTTAGCGCACCTTAAAGGGAAATTAGATGGGAAGCCCTCTGTGGCTGTAACCTAGGTGAATGATGTGGTCAAGCAGTTGTTCATACCTGAGTCTTAAGCAAATGCGTAAATAATCTTGAAATCTTCCCCTAGTCATGGTGGGGATAACTCTACCCTCACACCCCAAACAGCATCTTCGCCATGATGCCCTAATGCCTGAACAAAAACTCCCTCTTCCTAAGCAGACTACTTCACACACTGGGATTTTCCCTGCACTGGTAAAACTAAAAGACCTGCTCAGGGTCAACATAATGAATAGAAATACCGTAGGTCAAACAGATCATCAGGTGGGACTATAACAAACTCCCTTTCCTCTTTTACATCCTTCTGCTACCTTTTGGGTTTGATTTTTGAGAAGGTGGGAACAAAAGGGTGGCTTAGTGGATTTAGTGAGTATCTTGAAAGTATGCTTGGAAATAAGACCCAGTCTTTCAAGAAAATGTCTAGGAAAGCAATTCCTGACAACATTGAGAACATCACTAATGCTAAATGTTCCTTTAATTCTAATTTTGAGACAGTTGCCAATCTTGCAAATTAAAGATTTATTGCCTGAGAGTACTAAGATCACAACCTAACACAGGTTTAGCTGCTTTGTTCCACCCTGTTTGGAGTCATTCCAGAGGCTAAGCTCCTGTATTAGAAACATCACCAATGCAAAGATTGAATGATCGATCAAAGCTATGCAGATTATGAATTCTCCTATGCAGTCTTCTATAAAGGGGATCTAGAGAAGCAGCTTTTTTTTCTGTTTCTTTTCAGTAGGCAGCTTTATGTCAAAGATTCTGAGAGACTGTTTTGTAATAGCCTGTGTCCTTTATTTAAGGAGGTATATTTTGCTAAAATAAATATTTTTCAAGTGAACAAGAAAACAACATAACTGAAATGAGACGCAGAAATGAAATGTTCTGCACAATTCACATCAAAGATTTCAATAAGAAAAGGTATTTCTAACTTCAGAAACTGCAGAATAAATAGACTGTTACTGATGCAAACTCCCTCAAGAAAACAAATAGGATGCACTTTTGCTCTGTTTTGAAATTAATTCTAAGTCCAAGGACTGGAATACATAATGTGTGTAATAATTCTGATGTGAATCCCAGGGACATTAAACATTAAATCTGGGCTGAGATCTCGCATTATAAAAATTATTGAGAGCATGTCATTAACATACATCAGTCAGCTACTTGCTGTATTTGAAGAGGCTATGTTTATACAAATACATCAGAGTAATACTTTGCATTCCAGGGCATGACCAAATAATCAAATTACAAAGAATGAAGTGGTTAGGGCTTGAGATCACATAGTAAACACTACAACTCAAAGGATCCTCTGTTGTGGATCAGATCTTGCTCTCTGTAGACTGCCTGCAAAATAAAGCAATAAATATGTGTGACATCAGGGATGTCTTTTTAAAACGATATAGATCTCATCAAAAACTTCAACGCAAAAAGCAAACCCAGCAATTCAGCAGAAAGAAAACAAGCTATATCAGGTGCTGCTCTGCTTTTTCAATTTGCCTCTCAGTCACTCAGTTTGAAGTGTGTCTGATTATTGATCATAAAATGTTTCCTCATCACAAACCTCTCTTTCTTTATTGGAAAAGAATATTCACCTTGTCATCCTAGGCCACTCTTTATGTTTCTGGGAGTTTTTCCTACTCTAACGTATATTGTTCTATAGCAACAACAACATTGCAACTAGGAAATAAAAGTATGTTTTAATCTGGATTAATCTTCTGAAAAACAAACTTTTATTGAACTCAGGAGAACTTTGTAAGAAATGTGGCAGAAGAGTCTCTTGAGCTTGTATTTGTTATTTATATTACCTACTAGAAAACACTGACCAATTACCACCAGCCTTACCATGAAGGTGAACAGCTTTGTGACTCCTTTTGATCTGAGCAGGTAGTCAAAATTCTGTATTATTCCAACTAGGAGGGAACTAGTCATGGACATAGGCATTTGATGAAATATTGTTTATTTACAGAAATGTACCAAATCCTGCTTTCTTGATGCAGGAAAGATCCAGAGAGAGGCAGTTTCCTTGCTGGAAGTTTCTTTGCAACTCCCTGTGAAACTAAAGGGTACTTCCTGCTGCTCTCAGGTCATACATGATTTCTTCCAGAAATGGCTTATGTCTCTGTTTTCCCTTCAAGTGGATTTGTGTCTCATCTATATTCTCTTACTCTCCTTCCCCATTTTCCTCTAAATACAAGCAAAAGTATTTCTTTGCTGTGTCATCTTTTCTTTGTCATCTTTTCCTCATTGTAGGTCAAAACCCATGGTTTCCTACATCTTACACTCATCTTAAAGACTGATAATAAACACACTAATCTGAAAGAGGTTTAACTTGAAGCAACTCCTTTCCCTCAGTTCAGTCCACTGAAATGGTGCCACCTTATTTCAGTCAAAGTAAATATAAAGTTTTTCTGCATTTTAACAAATCAAATTGAAGAAAGTCTAAGCCTTCCCATATTTATAATATTTATTAAGCTAATTTCACATTACCAGGCATTCCTAGTGTTTTCAATAACAATCTGATTTCTTCTCTTCCAGCTGCCAAATGGAAGATTATCTCTAATGAATCCCTGAATTTCATGTGTCCCATATTTTCTCTGTAAGACCCGTGTATTTTGTTTCTGAGTCTATACTGATGCCCGGATGAAGCCACTCTCAACTTTTTCCAGTTTAATGGAATTCTCAACACTGGTAGGGTACAAAGAACCTATGACTATGAACAGCATGGTCCTTTTTTCTGACGTTAGAATCCATGAACCGACATGTTCCTATGTCCACAGCCAATAGCAAGCAGAGGATGAGGACATTCCAGGGATGTCCTACAGAAGACAACAGCTAAGGCAGGGCAAAGTCCCAGTAGAGGTTGGCAGTGTCAATTTCAAAAGTTCTCAATGGTTTGATTTGTGCCAGAGACTCAGGTGACTGCTGAGGGTCATTTGACACACCATTCCCTACAAAGCAACATCAAAGTCACTGAGGAGCAGCTGAAGAAACAGTCACCATCCAGCAGAGACATCTTGAAACCAGAAGGTATTAAGTGACCCTTCTAGGGAAGCATATAGATTTTTTTAATACAAATTTCTCGTGTCATCAAACCTATGGAGTGGTTCCATGGATGTTTGCAAGCCCACAATTGAACAGAAGCAATTACAAAAATATTCTACTTCTGGGAGAATATGAGACATAGGCCACTTCCACACTGTTTTTGTGTCTTAGGGCTTATTTTGCAGGAAAATCTCCTTCTTTGCTTATAATATCTTCTGCTCACCAGCAAATAGCAGAGACTTGGTCCTGGAGCAGACTTGCAAGAACTTTGATAAGTAAAGTTACACCAAGATTCTGGGCTGAAAAACAGACTTCCATCACTTCCATCTTTCCTCTGTAGAAAGGTAGCAGGGTAGGTTGCTGTTGTAATGGTTTCTATGCCTGTAAATAGGACACATTATTTACAGCAAATCAGTTAGAAAATCATGTGTTTCAGCTATCCCATGTCTTTAAAAGGAACTCCCAGAGATCATATTTGCATTATACCTTTCCTGCTCTTACTAGGTATGACAAACACTAGCACACTTATTAGTTCATCTGTTACTTCAGATACTCACACTTCTTGTTGATATTACAGAAGTCCTGGTTTCAATATCTGTTTTTCCAGTTTTAGCATGTATTCACTTTCCCCAGACATTCTCTCCATTTGAAATCAATTAGGAAGTTCTCTTTAGGATCTCCCAAATCCCTAGTCTTTTTGGCTTGTCTAGTCTAATAAATGTAAGGTTTGAGGCAATGTCTACAATTCCTTCACATTTCACTGATTCTATTACACATTCAATCGACAAAATTATTGTTGTTAGCTGTCCAGCTTGAAATAAAAATTGTATGCTGATCCTTTTACAAGTCTCTCAGTTTTTTTATTTCAGTTTGATGTCCTTTCATTTCTTGAACTGAAAAAGAAGTTCTCTAGAAAGTAACAATGGTTTGCTCAGGGCAGCCTTATGTTCATAATAATCCTTTTCCTCACAGGGCCAGTTTTCAAATGAAGCTCACATTATTCTCAATTTTGTTTTACTGGGACAAATTTTTCATTTTTATTATTTTTCAATAACTTCATGAGGCAGATTTGTTTCCTCTTTCCCTGACATGGAACTGCACTTAGAGAATTTTTGGGGACTGTCTTTCATCCCTCTCACCAGAAACTGCTTCCTCCTTTGGTTCATTGCTGCAAGGTGAGCATCACAATTTCCATGGTAAACTCCAGAGAACTCTTGGAGTGTCTTTTGCTGCCACTCACTGACCTTGGTGTTAAAGCCTAAGCCCAGCTGAGCACCGTTTAATTGATCTCTTGTCAGTTTATCCTGAAAGCCCTCATGGACATCTGCAGATGCCCGAAACACAAGTTTCTGCAGCTTTGCTTGCAGTTCAGGGGGAATTTTCTCTTTCCTTTTCCTTTTTCCATTTTCTTCTGACTTTCAGCTGCACCTGGATAGTACCAGATCTGTGGATGGTTCTAATCAAGAGGTAAAGGTTTGCATGAAGTGTCTTTTTGAGAAACTGGAGCAGTGGCACACTCTGAGCATAGCTATTCAGCCTTGCTGTTACAACTCCTCCTTCCTCTCGATCTCCATCAGCTTTCATTCATCACATGACATTGTATCTAGCAAAGTAAATTTCAAACGGAGGTTGCTCTAAGAGATATTACGTATTTGCATTATTTGGTTTATGAAGGTCCAGCCTCTTCCCCAGTATTCTGTGACTTTGCTAACCAAATGGATGAACTGCAGGAAACACCGGGTTTCGCCTAAGCTCTCCAATTGACTGAACTGAACATCCAGACGGCTAGATACCAGGGTGGGTCTTTGACCAGACATTTCTCTCCGGAGCTGAAATTTAGCCACTGAGTCCTTGTTCCTCTTCACCCCTGCTTGCCATTTACATTTTTGTACTTACTAGTTCCAAGTGAAAGTTTTGCAGCTGGCCTTCTCAGTCTTTTAGGACATTTTGTAGTCCTTACTCCAACAGAGACTTCACCTCTGCTTACAAATAATTTCAGCCATTTCTGGGAAATGACCAGATGCTGCTGTAATTCCTTTTGTAAACTTTCCAAGTCTTGTTTTAGAACCTTCTGGTCTTTGTTTAATTCCTTTTGGCGGGTTTTGTTTTCTGAGAGCATATTTTTTATTGGTTCTGAAAGAATACCAGCTCACATTTTCCCTATTTGACAGGGGTCCCATTGTGGGCACCAGGCTTTTATCTTGTGACCTGATCAGGGTATTCCAATTAGAAGGAGAAACTGATGGGGAAGATACTTCTGATGCTATGCTGTTAGCTTATAATAATATATGAAGTTCTGCTTTTGTAGCAAAAGTGTTAATCATGCACAGATTTCTTGCTCACAGGTCTTTCTGCTAGAAAACTGTCTAAGAAAATCCCCCTTTATCCATCCATTTGGGCCAGTGGGAAGATCACGGATTTGCACAACCAAGGCAGAAACACCTTAAAGAGACGCTTACTTCAGTCACGATGGAAGTAGGTATGCCAAGCCAAAGAAAGAGAGGTTGGGAACACAGGTGGTAAGATCAGCATAGCACTCCCATGGGTGTTTAGGCAAGACACAGAGGAAGGAGATGAGAAAAGCTAGCTCAGGTGGCATGAAAGAAGACAGAGAGTGGAGTGGAAGAAGGGGTCACAGGGTGCTCCATGACTAGCAGAGTCAAGGCAACATGGTAAACAGAATGAAAGGGAAACAGAGGGAAACAGAATGAAAGGACGGCAAAGATGAGATTGTGCATCTTTCCCTAAGGAACAACAAAGACAGATGAAGTTGCTTGGCCAATTAGACACTCACAAGTCTACAGGGCTGGTGGACGTGCTTGCCAAATGCCTTTCTATCATCTACCAGCAGTCCTGGCTGACTGGGGAAGCTCCACTGGACTGGAGGCTGGCTGATGTTATATCCATTTACAAGAAGGGTTGGAGGGAGGATCCAGGAAACTAAGGCTTGTCAGTCTGACCTCTGTGTTGAGGAAGGTCATGGAACAGGTGATCTTGAGTGCTATAATGAAGCACATGCAAGAGAACCGGGTGATCAGGCCCACTCAACATGGGTTCATGAAAGGCAGGTCTTACCAAATTAACCTGATCACCTTCTATGACAAAGTAACCTGCCTACTGGATGANGCAGATGACACTAAACTGGGTGGAAGTGTGGATCTGCTGGAGGGTAGGGAGGTTCTGCAGAGGGATTTGAACAGGCTGGACCACTGGACAGAGTCCAATGCCATGAGGTTTAACAGGGCCAAATGCTGGGTCCTGCACTTGGGGCACAACAACCCTGTGCAGAGCTACAGACTAGGAGAAATCTGTCTAGAAAGCTGCCAGGAGGAGAGGGACCTGGGGGGTGTTGGTTGACAGCCAACTGAACGTGAGCCAACAGTGTGCCCAGATGTCCAGGAAGGCCAGTGAGACTTCAGGCATACACCCCCTTCACCCAGTCGGAACTTTTCTTTCTCCTAATGATTCACTTCTTTCCCTGCCTGATGGGCTGCACTGTCCTCTCCGCTTCTCACCAGCCTCATAAACATTTTTTGCTCCTTGTCCTCAACATACTGTGGCTCTTTATAAGTATAGGAGTTCCCTTGCAATCTCTCAGAAGCCCTTCTTTTCCTTGCCTGTCCCAATTTCTGAATCTCCCCTCCAAGGACAGAATTTGCAGTACACACACTGGGGCTCAGGTAGCAATTCCAGTGCCTGTGACTAATGTTTCTTCCACATGTACCTGCTTTGTTGTTAGCTCAGTTTTCATGCTGTTTCTGATTTGCCTGGTTCAGCCACTAGCTATCTATCTTGATATAGCTCTGCTCATGTCCTTGTGGAGTTCCTCATATCACTATGATACTACTAGCGTAGTCTTCTAGTTTTCTTTTGTCTGCTAAACTTCTTACAGTTTTGAAGGAAGCAGAGTCTGTAAAAACCATCTTCCTTTTGTGTTGCAGGGGCCATGTCACTTCCCACTGTGAATTACTTCACTAGCTTTGTGTCATATTCCATAACTGATACAAAGGAAGGCACTGAAATGTTGCAGTTTCAATCAGACACAAGTGCTGGATGAAGGCTGATGTGAATAGGTCTTAGGAAGAGCATCAGTAAAAGGTGCTGGGGAAGATGTGAATAGAAGAAAGGTTATAAATAAGAAGTAGGACACAAACCACATTCTTTGTAAGCTGATGGGATAGAAATGGTATATGTATGTCCGAGAACAGTAAGAAATGTGAGAAAAGGAAGTAGGTAAGTAGTCTGTAAGGTTTAGTGATGCAGGCAGCAAAGCGGTGACAGGATTGGCTGCCGGTTTGGAAATTAATTAACAGTAAGAAAGTAAACAGAGGTATGCCCCATAATAATGCATAAAAGGATGGGAAGAAAAAAAGGGAGAAAAGAAAAAAGAGCAATGTATGTGTACACAGAAGGGACTTAGTGAATTTCTTCTGTTAGGAAGTTTATTAGTAAGAGATCAGAAAATTATATGGATGTAAATTTACTTAAGAACATTTACAATATAAATAAAATTTTCAGCTATAGATTTAATTATCTGGTAGGTAATAGCTCAAGGAATGTAAGACGGATTTTAGTTTTGTCTAGCATGCAAAAGTAAATGACAATTTGCAGTGTTTGGTGCAAAGTATGCCATTCAGGTATCTGTATAAATTTAAATTTTATTGGCAGCCATAGCATAAGCAAGGTGCCCTACCTGTTATCTCTTCATCAAGGATGCCTGTTGTGTTCAGCCTGAATGTTACCCATAAAAAAAAAAAAAAGTCATTACAGCTTCTGGGTATTTTTCTTTACTTTGGGGTTTTCATCAAGATTCAGAACCATTTTCAGAGAGTGCATGCCCTAAGACCCTCTCTGTCACTTACAGAATGCTGCAAATTGACTCTATCACTTTACCCGCTGCTGTAAATTGGCTCTGAGCACACATAATGTGTCAGGTTTGCCTACTCACTTTCAGTTTTCACCCACCTCTACTGGGCATATCTAGGAGTAATGGGATGAAATTGAGCAAAGGAAAATTTAGACTGAATATCAGGAAAATTTTCCTAACAGTGAGATCTATTAGAATGTGGAATAGTCCCCCAGGAAAAGTGCTGGAAACCCCGTTGCTAGAATCATTAAAAATAGACTGGAAAAAAACTCCACAGTAAAAATACTGTAGAAAATAATCTGCATTGTCAGGGGGTGGACAAGATGATTCCCTAGGTTCTCTCAGGCTCTACTTTCTAGGATTTTAGGAGCTGAGCTCCATCAGTATTAAATTCCCTGAATGTCCAAGATCATCTAATTGAAACAATAGAAAGTTTGCTTATAGGCATACCAGGGAGAGTGCTCAGTAATGATCAGGCTGCATTACTGCTGAGTGTATCACTTGATCTGCATGGTACAAAGAAAGAAGGAAGGAGACAGTTTTTGTCACAATTTACCCTTTGCTATAGCTATAAGTCAAATATGCTGGTTAGATTCAGCATTGCTGATGTTATAGAAAGAGATATTTAAAGCAATTCATAATGGAGTCCAGACCACAGTTTGCATCAGTGGAGTTTTGTATCGAAAGCTAACAGCACATGTTCAGAAACAAAATTTCCTCTTGCAACACATGAACTTTTTACCACAACTCTGTGCTCCTTCCATAGCAAACAAATGCTATGCACCTCCATTTCATTTGTCTATGGAAGCCTTGCCTGTATATTGAGGGATAACGCTTTACCTCTGCAGGGAAAAGGCAATGATTCTGAGTTTTTCCTCTCTAAAATGAGCTTGCTGTCAAGATTTTCCCATTGGTCTTAATGTTTCCTATTCAGTCTCAAAATCTCAACAAATGAAAAAATAAAAACAAATTGCAAAAGTAATTACAGGTACTGCAGCCATATCTGAAGTCTGTGACACTTTCCTACATTCAGAAACATTAATCACTTCCCTTCTTGCTGTGAGTAGGATGCCAAAGAACAAGGAGGGAGAAATGACTTGGTAAACTAACCATGCAGGAGAAGGGGCTATCCTACAGTTGTGTGAAGAAGCCACACAGTCAGAAAGTCCTTTTATTTCTGCTGTTAGATCGCCACGATGCTTTTGCATTTACTTCTTGCAATACTCTTAACATCCCTGGTGACATGCCTGTTAGAGTGTGTGCTTTTCTGGGACCAAACGTGAAATTCAAGAAGGTGAGTGAGGTGGAGCATCACTTGTGCTCTTCCCAGCTTAGGATCCTTCTCTGTCCTCACACATGTCCTAGAAAAGCCTGTTGGAAAGCTCCTCCATCCGAGCATGCAATAGGGTCCCTACTAGAAGCTACTCACTGTAATTGCTGAAATTTGTAACATTTCTTTCCAAGGCTGGCCAAGAGAAGCTCATTGGAAAAATTAAAAATAAATAAAGCAACTGCTAGCCAATTCCCAGAGTTCCTTCCTCAGCCTCTAAAAGCAGTTAAACTTTATGGCTTAGACCTTCAGCCCCACTCTGGATGCTTTTTCTCTGCAAGGTGAGATGAAGGTAAAAGGACTGCAACCATCTAGACAGTCTTCAGTTTGTGGCCAGGAGACCTCAGCTGCACTCCTTGACTTGACAGCACTCTCAGAGAGAGGTGCACTTGGAGTGCCCTAGAGAGAAGTCAGTTGGCAGCTCCCTGTCTGCCTGCATGGCTGCAAGGTGTTGTGTGCACCACAAAGAAACACAGCCCAGCACTCACTGCGTGGCCCCCTTGGCCAGCCAAAGCCCTGGGTTGCATAGCGCAATCTCTCCTCAGCTCCCACCAGCCTCATCCAGACATCACTCTGCTTCTCAGCAAGCTCCACTCCCTAGATTAAGGCAGCCGTTTCTTTATGTCACTATCCAGAGTCTGCAGATTATAGTCTTCAACAGCAAAGCACAGCATTTAACTTAGGATCCCTCTGTGCCTTCAGAGGCTGCTCTTCCCATGCGCAGTGTGCAGGGATACTCACATCATGCAATGTGCGAATGTACCCAATGATTAAATAGTAGTGGTGGCAATGTCCTTCCTTCATTTTGAGGGTTGCGAGGGTGTAATGAGAGCTTGGAGGTCCCAGGAGTTAATAGGATTGCCTCATAATTTCTGACCATCTATCTGCAGCTGATTCAAATTATTAGTGTTATTTTGCAACATTCTTTTAATAACCTGCAGACACTGAAACCATATACAAAAGGCCAAGGTTTAGGAAGACAGAGACAACACTGATAATGAGTCCCTGATTGATTAAAAGTAAAAACATTTTTATTCAGAGAAAAGGGCATTTGTTACCACAAACATTTCACCTTCAGCACAAATAGGAGTTGCGCTTACATTTACTAAGGATTATAGCAGCACTACAACTAATTACTTCCCATCAGCTATTGGCCTCGGGTTAGATGTAAGCTACTTCTGGCAATATGTGGTGTGGGTTCATGTAAAATGGGGCCCATATTTTCATTGTCCTGGTAGAAAATGGTGCAACAGTGAGATGTGAGCGAATCTACTGTGCATAAAGCAATACAAAATAAGAGCTTATTATAAGAAGAAGACTGAAGGAGATCAAACATCATTAGTCCATCCCATCATTTTATGTTATGAGGGGGATATTAATTATTCTGTTTGTATTTCATAGATGGCCTTGTGTTGTACAATTATCACATAGCAAGTGAGCATTACTTGCTGGAGACAGATTCCAGATTCAGACTCCTTGTTCACCTTCAGTTGCATGAAGTCAGTTTTATGTTCCTGATATGATGCATGCAAATTATAGCATGGTTTTGGCCAGTAGAATGTTATTTGTCCCCAGGTTATTTATCAGACCTTTGGTGTGAGATTTTATTTCTGGAATCCCAGCATAGTCACATCATTGGTATTCTTATGTGAATCTCTGAACTCACTACTCTTCCATCCTATGGTATATAATTTTTGATAAGCTGCTGGAAAGTGATGAAATTACTTTAAAATATCTATTACAATTCAAAGAAGGAGGTTCTTGCAGGTCTAGTGCAATGAACTGCCCTGAAATTATTGAGTTATTCATAACTTTGAGCAGTTACAAATTACTGCTATTAACTGAATCCTGTAATTACAGCAATAACCTCAGTCTTGTAGCATTACTTCTAGTGTGGATAGTTTTAGTGCATGTCTTAGGGAGGAGAAACTTATGGCATGCAGAGAAATGGCTGTTGCTGTCCTGTAATAATATATGATGCTTCCGATACTGCATCTACTCTAGATCATTACAAAATAAAACATTCACCTTGGATGAAGCACAAGTCTTTACTCTGATTAAAATAGTGCAGGACTGGTGTCTTCTTGCTCAAGTGAATGCTCTCACTGGCTCGACTATTTTTCACTATGGCACGAAGAACCTCCTTGGAGGTTTCTCATCAGAAAATTTGTCTGGGCAATTGGCCAGTAACATCAAGAAATTGCTGATCAACTCCTGAGAATCCCTTTAAGGCAAACCTGAGAGTGAGTGGCCTCAGTGACCATGCCACAGAGCAAGTGGTATCTCAGCACAAGTATCCAATAGTCTTGGGTTGTTACAAAGAAGACATGTGACAGTGCAGACTCGTTGCTTCTTTCAACCATACAGTTGGCACTGGCACCGCTGAGTCCCCTTCTATGCCATGTGTTTTGATGTGTCTTGAGTACAGAAAGCACCTAAGAAAAATGAGAATATTTTACTTGTAAAATCAAACAGATATTCCAAGGCACTAGATTTATTACTCTGATTCCTGGTAGTGGAGGTCAGCACACAAAGTATCTTCTATGGCTAGGCATACCAGCTGGGCATTAAATTCGTGTTCATTTTTGTGTGTCCAAGTTGCAGTAATGATGACTTCAACCTCTCTTTGCTAGTAGCCATACCCCATTGCTCCCGGTATCTTAAGGAAGATTTCTGGAGGGTATTTAAACCTGAGATATTGCTATACTTGTATTATGTTTCACACAGTCAGCGAGAGGCAAAGAGCCCTACATCCAGTCCAAGCAGAATGAAACAGTGATTTAGATTCCATACTGTGCATTTTTGACCTTTCTTTTGCAAAAATAACACTGAGCTTGTTTAAGAGTAAAAGATTGATGTATGTCTTGTTCTGAGAGCAATGATATAAAAATGGCACCTTCTTACTCAGCAGATCAGTTCCTGTTGTGTATTGAGAGTCACTGCTGCCAGCATTCAAAACAAATAGTTTATGGATTTTAGCCCTGTAAAACCAACCCTGTTCAAGACAAGTGAGGTGGTTCCTCTTTATGGCATTATCAATTAAACTCTGTACTCTTTATCTGTTTCCAGGCCAGTCAGTTCACACACTGATTAACAAGTGTTCCTGGATCTGCACTTTTGCACATTTGGTGTTAACATGACTGGAATGTCTCCTTGTGTAGAGGACAATAACATTTGCACAGCAATAATTCTTACATATTTTCTCTGGCAGAGACTTCATGATCAGTGAGTGATGCATTGAAAGGAAAGAACCTTACTTCTGTTTGAGCTTGCAGTGGAAAAAAAAATGACAGGTAAATAGTGGAAACCCATGAAAAGCAAACTTCAACTAAAGTAAATGGGAGTTTAAACAGAAAAGGAGTAAGCAAATAGCTCAGGATTTGTCCCTGAGAAAGACTACCTACATGGAGCATCTCTCAAGCTGTTACAAAATGGACTATGAAATACAGATTTCTTAGTGGAGGATGTCTTTTACAAGAAGGCAAATGTGCAAGGCAAACTCTCAGCACTGAGTGTGTTTTTATTGTAAAAACAACTTACATGCTTCAGTATGGATTAGCTTTCCAAAGCAACAAAACCAGGAAGATGTTAAAGCATCATCAATTACTGCTGGAGCTAATAGGCAGACTCTGAGATTCTCCTCTCTCCCACATAGTTCCCCACAAAGGAATCAATGCCTGTGAGTAAAGTGATGCTGAAACCAGTATCTTTCCCATACCAACCTGGAGAAGGTGCCCCACTGAAGTGGGAGACAACAAAGAACAGTGCATGCCTCTATACTAGTTGCTGCTTGAGATCTTCATACACAGAGGCCTTCTTTTAACAAAACCAGAAATTTTCCATCTGTTTTGTTTATAACATTTATGACTCCATTAATGACAACTGCTTCAATGTCAATAATCAGTACGGTCTTTTTAATGTTATTTTCCGTCAGGAGTTTGTCCAGTCAGTTGTCTACAGCGATCAACATGAGAAAGGAAGTATTCATCAGCACGTGATGACATGCTGCCTACAAGAAACTTGGATGGTGTTTCAAGTGCAGATACCAGACAGATACTGAATTAAAAAATTGTAAAAAAGGGTTAAGTTGCTGGAGTTGTCATGCTCTAGGGAATTCAGGTACAATACTCTTTGGACTTCTGAGTTTTGAAAAGGAAGATCAGAGGCCTGCTGATATTACAAGGCTTTGCCCAGGACCCACAGGGGTGAATCAAGGTTCCCTCACTTGCCCAAGCTTGTATAAAGATCATTTAAAAAAGAAAAAGTTGTTTCCCTGACATCTTGTCCTCCAAATTTAATTACATTTCTCCCAAATACTTCTGTCCAATATGGAGAGGCCAATGAGACATGTAGAGCAAAGCTCTTAGAGGGACAGACTGGCACCACTACATGTTTATATTGCTTCCAGCGTCAAATTACTTAGGTGCTGTGACCTCTCAAGATACACGTATCACAGTCTGAAGTGTGCCTTAAAGAGCACAGGGGCCTCTGCGGGATCGCCCCACAGCATACTATGAAATTCATCTGGATGTGATCCCCACAGCTGCAAATCCACCTTCTGTTTCTATTATATATTCTATTAGTTTGCTGTGCTTCCCCCGTAGCATATATCAGCATAGCTCTTTATTTTAGTGTTATTAATTTTTGACATGAAGTCACTCTAAACACGGTAAATACAGAACGTAATTGGTATGTTAAACAGGGGAAGCATAATGAGTCTCATGTACAAACGTAACTCGCTCCTGCTACGGAGCCAGACTGAAACAGAATACACAATTGTGCTGCCAATTTCAGCAGGAACTTCTTTACCAAGTCCCCATGGTTCACAGGCAGTACCTCGACCTCTCCTGTACTTACGATACATCCAGCCACAGTTTAATGGCTGAAATGACTTTGAAGCTTTCCCAGTGGAACCAATTTTCACCCTCTGTGAATACAAGCTCCAGCCTTTCAGCAAAGAGTTTAGTTTGGTGATAAGTTAACATGTGAGGCCAGCCTGAGAATTAATTTTAACTATTGCCCTGATGGTAGGCCTTTCACATTGCAACTCATGGTGACGATGTAGGGCTTTTTGGGAGAGAAGTACTCTCCAGACTAATACTGGCTGACGAGATACGTTGTCAGCGAGATGTTCCTTGAAGCTGGCGAGGCTGCTGCTGCTGGCTTGTCAGCACCGATGGCAAATCATTGCTGGGAGGAGCAAGTAGCAGAGTTACTTGTAGTACAAGTAGCAGAGTTACCATCTCAGCCCAGGCTCGTGGGGGTAATGGGCTAATTGTGAAATACAGGGTGTGAGTTTTAAGGGTACAGACGAAAAATTTTCCTCTGTATTTGTCCAGAAGTCAGTGGGAGAGTGAGATAAATTAGAAAAGGTCAGAAGAAGAGTTAGAGTTACATAACAACAACTCCAGCTTGACATTTTCTCTTAATTTTAACCTAAAATATTCCAGATTTCTAGTTTTCCCTTGGGAATGATACACACAAAACACAGCTATTCTAGCTCTTCTGTTATAGTTTCAAATTCAATCAATGTTGTCCAGAATCAAAGCTGAAAGATTAGATCAAAATTGTCATGCAATCCAGAAAGAACAAACCACATTTACACTGCTCGATAGAAAAGACAGACATACTCAGCAGCAGTATGGGACCATGATATTTGACCAAGAAAGGAGCTGACATACTGCAGCAAAATGCCCACAGACAGCATAATCAAGAACCTGACCTGTCACTTGCTCTACCAATGGTACTACGTAAATAATTAATCATATCTGTCAATGTAACACATAATACCAGGTAGTTCTTTGCTTTTTGTTTTCTATGACAAGCCTTGATCTTTTCCTGTGTTAGCTGTTGTAGAAGGAGAAAATGGAAGAAAGAGAACAGACCCTTGTCATGTTGTAATCGCCTACCTGCTTTCTTGAAGAGGGGTTGTTGACAGGATATAACATATCTCAGCAGAGCTTGGCAGAACAAAATCAGCAGAAAAAGCAGTATCTGGCTACCTTAACTGGAGTTTGCTACATGAACCAAAAGAACCCACAGATACAATATTTGCTTGGGACATTAAAACTGAGCACTACAATGTCACATAAAATATGTGCTAGGAAACGAGCAGGAGCTGATAGCAGGATAGATTTAATGGCACAACAGCTCTTTCGACTTGATTTTACGATCTGGGTTTCAGAAGAACCCTGAAAACAGTCTGGAGACAACTTTTTCCTTTTCCTTTTCTTTTTAACACCTTGGGGATTTAATTTAAGAATGTAATTTCATTGTGGACAAAAGGCCCATGGTACATCGCTGACTGCTGAGACCTGAAACACACATTCTGCAGTTCAGCAAGCGCATAAATAAAAAGGGCAAGCTAGCACTAGTATCTTCTCTGAGGAAGCATCTAAGTTGTAAATGCTCAAATGAAATGCTAAATTCAACTGAGGTACCTATGCACAGTTTCAGGTGAGCTGCCAGCAATTGTGTGCTCCTTCTTTGCTTCTCCTTCTAGGGGTTATACTATTATTACTATTTTGATTTTACACATTTTCTGAAGGAAGATGGGGGCCTTGCCTGGTGTTACTCACATAGCTCTGTTAAACAGACCATAAAGCTCAAACAAAAATGAGTTAGAAAACCCAACAGAGTGATTTCAAGAGCAACTCCTAGAATTTACATGAATAGCATGCCTTAATGATGCAGTAGCTGGACAACAGCTTATGATCTCATAAGGGATATAGTTTCAGCCTGGGCCTGATAAATTCAAGTACGTAAACTTGCACCTGCATTTTCCAAGTGCAAACACCTGGGTTTGCTTTATAGAAAGAGTCAAAAGTCTGCATGCTCTCTTTCAACAGTCTTTTGTAAGTGCAAGGATTGGAAGCTGTACCTGCAAATCACATTCCTGGACTATACTACTGATACCTTAATAACTGCAATCCTTCTTGCTATGCTTGTCTTCAGTACTTCACTAAATGTTACATGTATTCTCTTTAGAAAAACAAAGAGAAGTCCCCTGCAGGCAAAGAAGAAAGAAATCCTGAGTCTGAAACTGAGTCTGGACCTCATAGATTTGTCACAGCTTCTCCTCCCATCAAATAAGTGTTACATTTACATACAAAATTACTGAGCTCTAGTTAGCTGACATGGCATAAGAATTTTCCAACTCTTGTTCTCACACAGAAATGTTAATCTAGTGCTTGACTGGGGCTCAGACACCACTGTACCTCTTAGATCCTTCCCTGAGATTATTTGAATGTTGATACCAGTCCAAATGCCCTAAAATTAAGGAGATATCTTGAACTGTTTCTGAATTTGACAGTTAAATGGAGACTCTTCAAACTGAGCTATTCAGTCCAGGGGTTTAGAAAGATAAAAAAATCAAGATGAGAAACTTAGGATTAGTGTTTGTGTTTAGATTTTTCATGAATCTATAATGTACAACCGAGATGCACAATGGTACCAGCAACAACTCCTCGCTCTACAGGGCAACAGGCAAAAGTATCAACAGACAATACTCATAGACAGCAGTGCACAAACATGTCAGTTGGAACTTCTGAGCTTTTCTGAAGTGGCTTAGCTCCTTTTTAGATGCCATCAAAATAAACTAAAACAAAGCTCTCAGAGCTGGCTGCACAGAACTCTCCATGAACAGCTTGAATCAACCAGCTCATGGAAATGGTCTGCCACAGAAGCTCTAATCAAGCGTGCCTGTGTGTTTTCTTTTCAAGAGATGACAGTTCCCAAGTGAAAGGACACTTCAGCTCTGATAAAACTTTCCTTCTATTATCTGAGTTTTGTTTGTTTTCTGGCAAACCCCGATGCTGCCTCTGCTTTCTGTGCAGGCACACATTTCCCATGCTTGTTCAGGGAGGCCAACCAAAGTCTTTGGAGGCTTCTCAGTAGTATTGCCTGAAGCAAATACCACAGCTCAATAGCAATTTCATATTGTAATCAGGGAGCAAACTGTGCAGTTTTGGCACATTGCGATAATTATTAACTACATGTATCAGTGTTGTGATTCTAGTAACTAATATTTAAAAAAGATTCCCTGTGTGGAGAAGACCTTGCCTAGACATGAGCAGTTGAGCTGTTCCTGAATGATTGCCAGTGGGCCTTTAAGCCTGTGCTCATGTTCACTGTTAAAAGATGAAACATCAATACTTAGAAATTGTACTTCAAAAGACCTATTTCATGAATAATAAATTCTCAGAGTGTAAAACCATACCAAGTGCCAGAACGTTTTCTGAATTTATGGGATATTTTCCTGTGGAAAAAAAAATCCGTGAAGATAACATTAAAAAAGCACATCTCTAACTCCCTAACATAATATAAAGGAGATTGGATTTAAACATTAAATCATTCTTGCTTTTAGGATTTTTGTTTCATGCCGTGATGTGTCTCTTTCTCCTGCTTTCCCATTGCTATTGGAATTAACAACCTTATGAACCTCTGTTCAGAAATCACAGGCAAGGGCAGGTATAAGCAACAGCAAAAAGTTCTCTAAACTAGAAATGTGTAATTGACAAATTAAATTTCTCCATGTAATTATTATGTCTAGGGTGATGCAAGGTTGAAGTAAGGATGCATTTGCCTTTGTGTCTTATGTAGCTCCTGTTGATTTATGAGTTTTTCACTCAGCAGAGTGTGGTGGTAAGGAGTGATGGTTCTTGGTGAGCACATTTGTATTAAACACAGATGATCTATACAGTATGTTTGTCTAACATTGAACTTCGTAGCCTTCTTATTCATAGTTTATAATCATGTTTATTTCAGAAATCAATTGTATGCTTTTCCAAATAGGTGGGGAAGCAAATACATTCTTGATGTGGGGTCTCTTCTAGTTTGTGAGTGGTACCACATCATTGACACGCATATATACACAAGATTAAAAAAAAGAACTTTATTTTCTAATAGGATTGTAGTTGAGAGAAAGATTTTTTTTTTTTTCATGCAACTTAACATCTCTGTGGTCTCTTTCCTTCAAGCTTACCCAGATTTCACAGAATTTTTTTCTGGCAGTATTCAAAGTGCCTTTTAAATTATGTATGCGTTCGGCTAATACGCCACACTTGCAGTCTAAAAGACTAAACCTTCCAACAAAGAAGTCATGATTTGACATTGTTTAGTTTGCTATGCAATCACATTAGATAAGGTAATTTCATAAAGATGACATGAAACAACCATATATAAACAATACATTGCCATTCTTTTATCAGTTGTTTAAACAAATCAACAAGTTGAATATATTTTTAGCTTCAGATAGTTCCTGTGCCACAGCAGCCATACATTAACATGTATTTTTAAAAATTCACACCAGTACTAATTGTTATATCAATTTGGAATACAAAGATGGTTCTTCCCATGTGTTTGCAACATACTTACCTGTCAGGAGAAGACTGATGGATGTTGGTAGGCAGTAGAAGTAACCAGTGAAGCAATTAGATAACATAGTCAATGGTGATGGCAAAGCAGTATTACATACCAAAACAGAAATTACAGAGGTAAAAGGACAGGCAGAAAGAGACAAAGAAGCCAAATGAAAATAGTTTCAAGAAAAACACAGGGGAGTGATGTCTGAAGTTTTTCACAGGTTAAGGAGGGCAGAGGTAGCTAAAAAGAGGTCAATGAAGACTTCACCTGACTGCAAGGCACTGGAAACAGGTTGAAGGAAGTTTTCTGGGGAGGGGAAGAGGGAAAACACTGAAGAATGACATGTTCAGTGTCTGGGGGGACAGTAGTACCTGTAGTGGCAACTGGGACCAGGTATTAAAAAATGGAAAACATAATTATTAGTGTATATACAGTATTAAAGATCTTGTTAATGTTTGCTGTGTAAATTCTGTCCATATCAAATGTCAATTAAAAAAATTATCAAGAAGTATTAAAATGGCAGGCTTTACATTTATTTCTGTTTTGCACAATTTAAAAATGAAAAAAATATGTTCAATGGTAATCAGCTATTGTAAGCCCTTTATATGTGTAAATACAAATTAGCCAAGTCTAAATTCTAAACCACAATATTCATTGCTTACCAATGTGCAATTTTACCTGTTTTGTTCCAAGTACATATTTGAAGATTAATAAATCAGCCACTCTAAATTCCATTATTCTCACATTTTACTATTAGGGCATGTAGGCATAACATTGGGTTTTATAAATTCCTTTAATTAAAGTAATTATGTCAAAGATAAGATATAGTAAGCATATTAATATTTTAAGTAAACAGAATTAGTAGAAACAGGAGTTTGGCTACAATAAGGGTTCTTCACTTGTTCTGAGTGCTGCAGTGAAGAAAGGGAAATATAAGTGTACGCCTATGTTTAAGTGCATGCTTAGCCTTACTAACCCGCTGTGAAAGCAGCAGGTTAAGGGTACTAAGTACGTACCTACAGGTAGGCATGTGCTTGACTGCCTTCCTAATCTGAGGGCAGAGACAGTAGGATGATGAAGATTCTGAAAAGGCTGTTGGCACACTCTCAACATGAGTTGAGTGATAACAAATAACTTTATCACAAGAAACTTAACAATTGAAGGGGTTGAGGATTCAGTTATGCAATAAATTTGCTTTGGCAGCAAAACCAGTTAAAACATTTTTTCTTCTAAGTGGAGACTTAATTCTAGTCAACCAGTTCAAAGCATGGTGCCATCAAGACTGCAGAGAGAATGAATTTTGGCCTAAGAACAAATTGCCTCCATGGTGTAAGAAGTTATTAAGTCAGGTTCATGGTCAATGCCATGGAGTTGTATCCTATGTCCCTTTAAAATGTATCTAAATATACAAAAAGACTCAGGTACCCTATGTTGGCCTGACTCTACATGTGGGTGCCAAAGTCTGGACTTGTGACCCTAAAATTCCTGGATAATTCTGGAGGTGCCAAAGATGTTGATATTAAAATACCGATTTATAGTGCATTTCTGAAGCTCAGCTTCTCGGTATGGTCAGCAACACCTTTGTTATCCTTGGCAGTGTTTGGCTTCTGTCTTAGTCTAATCTTTTCTGAGATCCACAAATGAAGGTTCTTTTCAGTCTCTAAAGTGAAATGCTGCTGTAGATACCTGTGGTGAAGATTATAGGGAAGGGGAGGAAAGGGAGAATTAACTCCACTCTCCTTTCATTTAACAGTGCAGCGATTAAAAAACTCACATAATATATGACAAAATTTGGATAAGGTGCTGAATAGTTAACATAAACTGCTGCCATTACTTCCTTCGTACATACTGTAGTTTGATGTTCTAGGGTATAAAGCAAATGGTCTAATCTTCACATTATCCCATACCACGCTATGGTATAGGATAACTAAATATGGCTACCTACATAATAAGGTAAAACCCAAATGAAAAACCAAAAAATATTATAAGTTAGAAACCTTCAGGAGATCATTAGAATATTGAAAGGTTGTAGGTTTCTTGAAGTCTAGAATGTTAATCTCAGCAAGTCACAAAATCATTAGAATCATAGAATCATTAGGCTGGAAAAGACCTCTAAGATCATCCAGTCCAACTGTCAGCCCAACACTGCCATGCCTACTAAACTATGTCCTGAAGTTCTGAGTCTACATGCTTTTTGAATACCTCCAGTGACAGAGACTCCACCATTTCCATAGTCAACCTCTTCCAATGCTTGACTACAGTTTCATTAAAGGAAATTTTTTTTAATACTCAACCTAAACCTCCCCTAGGGCAACTTGAGGCCACTTTCTCTTGTCCTATCACTTGTGACTTGGGAGTAGTGACCAGTAACCACCTTGCTACAACCTCCTTTCAGGTGGTTGTAGAGGCCAGTAATATCTCTCCTCAGCCTCTTCTTGTCCAGGCTAAGCAATTCCTGTTCCCTCAGCCACTCATAAGACTTGTGCTCCAGACCCTTCATTAACTTTGTTTCCCTTCTCTGGATATGCTCCAGCAACTTGATGATCTTGTACTGAGAGGCACAAAACTGAAACAGTATTCTAGGTGCAGCCTCACCAGTACCAAGTACAGGGGCGCAACCACTCCTCTAGTCCTGCTGGTCACACTGTTTTTGATACATCCAGGATGCTGTTAGCCTTCTTGGCCACCTGGGCACACTGCTGGCTCATGTTCAGCCAGCTGTCACACAGAACCCCCAGGTCCTTTTCCACTGGGCAGTTTTCCAGTCACTCTTCCCCAAGCCTGCAGCATTACATGGGCCTGTTGTGTCCCAGGTGCAGGACCCGGCACTTGGCCTTGTTGAATGTCATACAATTGGTCTCGGCCCAATGATCCTGCTTGTCTGCCCTCTGCAGAGCATTCCTGCCCTCGAGCAGATTGACATTCCCACCCAATATGGTGTCATCTGCAAACTTACTGAGGAGTCACTAAGTCCCTTCATCCAGATCATTGATAAAGATATTAAACAGGACTGGCCCCAACACTGAGCCCTGGGGAACACCACTTGTTTTTTTCATAAAAGTTGAGAAAGCAAGTCTGAATACTCTTGCCTCTCAAAACAAATTACTCACTTCAAGCAAATAGATGACTAGGGCTTTGTGAAGCTGGGATACACTCAGTTGTGAAACTGTATATAGAAACAACACTTTGCCTGTTAATATTTATAGACAAGAACAGTTAAGCAAATACTAAAGCTCTGTAACTTTTTACAATAAAATATCCAACTTGCTAAATAAATGTACACCTACATAAATAGATTTCATTTTCAGCTGGGAGGGGAAGGGTCAGAGGTTTAGTCTCTGAATAAACAGCTCGCAGACCAGTTCTCCCCCATCTCTTCCACTGCTGCTGCCTCGGGCTCTGGATTTTTTTGCCTGCTTAGTCCAGCTGCTTCCTTGCTGGTTGAACCCTCCGACATGACTCAAATTGCCTTAGGAATGGCAAGGGACCACCTCCACTGGGGCCAGCTGGGCTCTCCTGGCTGTGTGCATGCATGAGGTTTATCTACCCAACAGGCTCAGACAGAAACAGAGAGCTGCTCTTCTCTTCTCACTTTCTTATCTTTCCCCCGCTTTCCCAGCAACAGTGACCTGCATCACCTTGCCTGAGTGCATCAGCTTTGCTGCTACTGGGACTCAGCGCAGGCAGCTGTAATCAGGTGTTCTACTAAGACCCTGATATTTTTGAATTTATCACTGCTTACCCTCTTGGTTGTTCCCGTGACTAGCAATAGCACAACATCCAGAGGCAAGGCACTGTGCCTCCCCACATATAGGTTTTCAGTGGTTATGCCTGAACAATGGTGTGCAGACTGGGGCTACTAACAGGAGCATTATTGATCCCTAGATTTAGCTGTGGCAATGTGTAACACTTCTATAAGCATGCAAGGAAGGTATACATTCTAAACTCCCTAGTCAAGGGAGCTTCCAGTCTAAGTTGGTGCCTTGTTGTGTTTTCAGAGGGGTTGCTGTGGGGCTGTCCCAACTAGTGCTCTGCAAAGTGTCTCTTTTGTACTTCCCCTTGAGCTCACCTTTTCCAAGGAACAGATTTCAAAAATGGTCTTATTAGTCAAGGATTTTTAGTCATATCTCCTCAGTAAGAGAGCATGGGGTTTATTTATCATGAGAAGTGTCTGAGAAACATTTCATGGGTTGCAATGAATGGCTGAGACCATCACATAGTGATACAAGGATCACAGAAGATGGGAAGACAATTTCAGCAATTCTAGGAATCATATTGGAATGGACCAGAAAGGAATCACTGAGGCTGGGCCAAGGTCTCCTGTGAGATAAGTTGCAAGAGTACTGTCTGCCAGATGTAACCTGGAGCTCCATTTGTATGTATGCAAGCAGCACTCAGAACATTTCCTCCCTGCTCTGAAAAATGATAAAATCAGAAACTGTTAACCGAGGAGTGCTCACAAAGCAAGAGCATTATAGAATTATCATTAGGGAAACTGCTTTTGGAAAAAAGTGCCATGACTATTAAACCATTCTGTTTAATTGAAGTGCCAGTAAATTAGGGCTAGAGAAGTTTTATGAAAACTGAAGTTGAATTGACTTTTTTTTACAAAAAAATCAAATTAAATATTCAGTTTTATCCATATTGTGCTGTTCTTGGGTTAGCAGTTCATGAAAATTTTTTGAGATCTCAATTTGTCATAGGAAAACATCTCTAAATCTCCAATCTTGACACAAAAGAAAGCCCATTTCCTGAGCAGTCCTGTATGTGATATAGAAACACCACCCTTTCTATCATTTTTTCACCCACTTTTAAAGTCCTTTTAACAATGCGCTGATACTAAGATTTTTTTTCCAATGGAAATATTGCCAGAATTAACATGAAGAAAACTATAGTTTCCTTCCCAGCCTCTCAGAGCAACAATGCCAAAATCATGTTGAATAAGGAGGACTGTCTATTTGCATTTTTCACTTAAGTTCTCTAGATTTCTATACATAAAATTTCTTGCAGAGGATTCTATATGAAGTAGATTGCTGAAATACTTCTTGGCATGCACAGAAATTCCTTGCAAACTAAAAAAGCTGTGGGGGAGGTAATATTGCCTCTGATAATTTCTGAGTTTGAACTGAAACTGATGCATGGCCAGATGTGGCAGGTAACATTTTGGCAGTCTCCTCACCTCTCCTAGTGGAACTATACCATTCCTTCAGCAGGTCAGAGGCCTTGCAAGGCCACCTTACCACTTACTGAAGCATGGTGCATTTTTCTCTTCAAGATAGGTGATACAGCTAGAAAGATTGCCTGACTTCTCCTAGTATGGCAACCCACAGCTCCAAGAATTCAGCCAAACTTTAATATTAAAGAATACATTTATTTCCTTATATCAAGACAGAAAGACAAGACCTTACACACTTTGATGTGTGAAGCCACATATTGGAAAAAACACAGCCTCTGAACTCAGGATGTTTCACAGGAATGCTCCAGACCTGTGCCAACAGATTCCGACTCTAATTCAGGAAAGGCACTAGTTAATTTTAATTTCTCAGTGCTCTCTTCAGTTCTGTTGTCATAATTAGAAAGTCAACATTTACCCACATCTATCATGAGACCTAGGAAAACTATTAGTTGCAAACAGCTGATTTGTTGAATTTAGCTCTCTTTCCTGATTGTGGTTGATCAACGACCACATTTTAATTTCTATTAATTTTATTCACTGTATAAATTCTTCTGTGACTTGTTCATCATGTGAATGTATTTCAGCATATGTATTGCTTGTGGAGTGGATGGTGTATCGGTTTTTGTGAGCTGCAATTCACTATTCAGTTTATATGTGAGGATCATTTGAGTTTCAGTCTATTGTTTCTGGTCTCCAGGTGAATAGTCTTCAAAAATATAAAGGGATTTCAAGATGACTTCTGCAGACAGTTTGGAATTTTGTTGGAAAAAAGTTCACAGGGGTACTTGTTTCACTGTCTTTTTAAATATAAATTTATGAACTAACTTTTCTCCTATATAAGTGTATGCAAAACAAAAACCTGGTGAACTCTTAGGGAAAATGACAGAAATATTCTCATTGAAATACAAAAGGATCCCATAAAGTTCACTGTGGATAAAATGGGGGAAATTTTTATCCAGTTAAGTAGAGGTTTTTCATTAATCTTTGTCTTTCTTGGATTCTTAAAACAGATCTCCAGAAAGATTGCCCTCCTTTCCTCCCTCCCCTCATTATTCATCCACCTGTAGGCATCTTTCTAGTCTCAAAGACAACTCAATATTTTTTTTCTGTTCTTCCCAAGTGATAGTGGGGTAGGGGAAAGGCTGAGCTTTTGAAAAAACCCTTAATATTGCAATGCTACTTTAGAAATGCAAAAAGAATGTAAAAGAAGCCTCATTGCTTTTCCTGAAGTGTTCAAAAATCTCTTGAAAAGAGGGAAGCATAATGCTAAGTACAGCCCACCACAAACCTGCCAGTCCTTGCACGTGGAGGGGACATGACTGAAGACCATCAACCCAAGGTCACTGCCAATAGCCCATGCCAAAAAATAAAATCAAAGAATCATTTAGGTTGGAAAAGACCTTTAATATCATTGAGCCCAACCCTTACCTATCACTGGAAAGTCCACCACTAAATTGTGTCCCTAAGCACCACATCTACATGTCTTCTAAATACCCCCAGGCATGGCAATTAAATCACTTCTCTGGGCAGCCTGTTCCAGTGCTTGACAACAATTTCAGTGAAGAAAGTTTTCCTAATATCCATTCTAAACCTCCCTTGGAGCGACTTGAGGCCATTTGCTTTTGTCCTATCGCTTGTTACTTGGGAGAAGACACCAGTTTCCACCTCAATACTACCTCCTTCCAGGCAGTTGTAGAGAGTGATAAGGTCTCCTATAACCCTCCTTTTCTCCAGATTAAACAGCCCCAGTTCTCTCAGCAGCTCCTCAAAAGATTTGTTCTCCAGACCCTTCAGCAACTTCATTGCCCTTCTTTGTACATGTTCCAGCAGCTCAAAAGCTCAGACCAGATTGCCTACATGAGCATCAGTGGCTTTTAATGGCAAGTGTTGTATATTTCCTTTAGACAGCAGTGTGGGCTAGCTGTAAGTATGGGGTATGTTAATCCTAAACTGGGTTATGATCCTCTCACTGACTGCCAAAGTCTGTGAGGAAAGATGTCTTCTGTCTAAGGTGCCTTAATGATGTCCCATCAATGCTGTGTGTGGGAAAGCTCGGAAATAGCATTGGAAATTTGATATTAGAAACATGTTATCTGGAAATGTGTGCATAGGTGTAAGCATATATATATGTGTATACAGACAGAGACAACCACTGGAGCCAGGGCTGAGCTTTGGGGCTGTAACCTAGTGGATCACTAGTGGCAGCACCTGCTAGTCCTGTGGCCACCGTTAGTTAACCACCCATTATTAAATTATTAAAGCCTGTGCCTCCTGTCTTGCCTCTCATGCTGTCACGATGGCACCATCCCCCTGCACCCTGCTGTGCCCTTTGGCTGGGCTGCGCCTGTGGGGCAGGGGCTGTGCCTGGGCTGTTCCAGTGCTGTGCTGGAGCTGTGCCAGGGCTGTGCTGGCAAGACCGGGATTGGGCCAGGGCTGTGGCCAGTCCATGCCTGTGACTGTGCCAGAGCTGTGCCGGGACTGTGCCAGAGCTGTGACAGGACTGCACCAGAGCTGTGCCGGGACTGTGTCAGAGCTGTGCTGGGACTGTGTCCCTGCTGTGCCTGTGTCTAGATCGTATCTGGACTGTGCGAGGGCTGTGCTGGGGCTGTGCCAGGGTTGTGTGTGTCCAGGCTGTGTCAGGGCTGTGTTCGAGCTGTGTCAGTGGGACAAGGGCTGTGTTGGGGCTGTGCTGGAGCTTTGTTGGGGCTGTGTTCCGGCTGTCCAGGGGCTTTGTTGGGGCTGTATCGGGGCTGTACTAGGGTCATGTTGGATCTGTACCAGGTCTATACCAGGGCTGTGTTGGGGCCGTGTAGAAGTTGTACTGGGCCTGTGTTGCTGTTGTACAGGGGATGTGATTGGGCTGTGCCGGGGCTGTGTTGCGGCTGTACCAGGGCTGTGTTGGGGTTGTACTGGGGCTGTATTGGGGCTATGCCAGGGTTGTGTTCAGGCTGTGTTTAGGTTGTGTTGGGGATGTGTTGGGGCTGTGCCAGGGCTGTGTTGGGGCTGTACTGGGGTTGTGTCAGGCCTGTGCCAAGGCTGTGTTGGGGATGTGCCGGGGCTGTACCAGGGCTGCGTTGGGGCTGTGCCCTCGGGGCGGGCTCATGCGAAGCGCCGGGAGCCGTTGCCATAGCGACACTGGCAGAGCTTAGCCGCGATGCGGGAGCGCAGCCCTGAGAGCGATAGTATCGATTAAGCGAGCTTTTTATATTAATTTTTTTTTGGGGTTTTTTTTTTTTCAGGTCGGAGGCAAGCAACTGCAAAGCCACGCAGCTTTCGTGCCGTGGTTCTCCAGAGTGAAGCCTCCCTTCCGCAGCATGCACATACTATATCATTGAATCATAGAATCACCAGCTTGGAAAAGACCTTTGAACTCAACAAGCCCAACCGTACCTGTCCACTACTAAATCAAATTCCCAACCACTTCATCTGCCCTTCTTTTAAACATCTCCATGGATGGGCACTCTGCCACCTCCCTGGGCAGCCTGTGCCAGTGTCTGATGAACCTTTTGGTGAAGATTTTTTCCCTAATGTCCAATCTGAACATTCCCTGATGTTACTTGAGGCCATTGCCTCTTGTCCTATCACTTCAGAGAAGAAACCAACACCCACTTCTCCACAACCTCATCTCACGTAGTTGCGTCAGCCTCCTCTTCTCCAGGCTAAACAACCTCAGTTCCCTCAGGTGCTCCTTGTAAGATTTGTTATCCAGCCCCTTCATCAACTATGTACACCTGGAGCCGAGCCCCTGCTGCCTGCTGCCTGCATAGCAGGCTGCAAGGAGTGCTTGGAGGCAAATATGGTTTGGTTTTGTGATGTTCAGGGACAGCTCTTGCTAGCTGACCAACAACACTCAAGCCCCACTTCCCGGGTCTCCAAAAGTCACTGTCAGTCTGTGGACACGTCAGGTTATTCCATAGGGATTCCTCTGGTGTTGAAAAAAGAACTTTCTACTAGAGGTACAGCTCTCCTGTAAAACTCATTATCCTCAGCCTGACCTCAGTGTGAGGATGCAGTGGCCTCCTCGTAAAAACAGGGCACCCCTTGCTTCCTAGCTGTATGACCTGCACAGGACCGTGCACGCCTGTGCAGTCCTCTTACCTCCCCCATTGCAGGAAAGTGGTACAATATGGTGTGGCAGTCTGCCTGCGGATCTGTTACTAAAGGAATTCATGCATCTTGCATCTTGAAGATGCATTATTAATGCCTGGACAAATCACATCAGGTGGAGCTCAGCAAGTCCCTGGCACTGCAAAAAGGAACAAAGGCTGGTTTTACAAGAGAGAGAAGGATGAGACAAATTATAACAGCTGGGAGTTTCTTGTCAGTAAGATGGCATAAAAACAGAAATGCTAAAATTGTTTTCACATAAGGCAAGTTTATATTTTTATTGGGAAGGAAATTACACATTGCACTGTGAAGAAGGTACTTTAATTGTATCCTAATAAACATCACATTGTTGGGCATCTTTGAATTTCACAGCAAACTGGGCCAGCTTGCTGGCGTCCAAATTACTTCCAAGCACAGTTTTATTTAGTATCTGGAAAGGACTATAAAGACTGGATTTGCAAGCAGAGACCTTACTTCTCATCTCCTTGAAGTCAATGGCAAAACTCCCATTCACTTCAGTGACAGGATCAGGCCAGAATTTGTAGCAATCATCCAAAGGGAAGGAGGCATCACTGTCTGCAACAGCACGTGGGAAGGCACAGACCCTAGCCTCCTGGGCAGAGAGCAATAGATCTTCATCTTTGTAATTCTTGATAAGAAGATAAAATTTGTGCAGCATAGACTTTGATGCCAGCTAATATTTTTGTCCCTGTGGTGTGAGTACTTAGCCAAAATCCAGGCCTTGCTGGCTTCATTGCATTAGGAAGCAAAGAGGATGATAGGAACCCAGGATAAATTTTGGAAAGGCCCTTTTTATTTACAGATGATGCACACAAAGTGCTATTGCAGCAAGACAGGAACAAGTAAGGTAGTTTCTTTTCTGGAAGCGTAAGTTTCAGCAATATAAGAACCATATTTTGGTTGCATGCCATGGTAATGCACCATTGTTTATTACTCTAACAGGTATCTTTCCCAATGTCCTAGCTTTTCTCATTGTTTTTCACTCCCTGACACATCTACCTCCAATCATACAATCCCCCAGCTGTTTTACTTGCAACCTTCACCCAGGAGAATTGTTTGGACAGCTCTCTATTCTTGCCTTTTCTGCTCTTGCCTTGTCAAGCTGAGCTGTGCTCTTGGCCATGACTTCAATTGTTTCTGTTGCCACTGAATTAAAGGGCACTTAATTATTGTTCCAGGAAGTTCATTAAAAAAACCTTCTGAATTTCACCCACCTTGTGTTTTGTGATTGCCATTTCAGCACATCAGTGTATTATTTTTGACTTCAGACTGATTGACTGGGAGGCAGAATTTTCTTCGCTAAGTCTTTAAGGGCACATGGATACTTTCTGTTTAGCTGACAAAAAACAAACCAAAACAGAAACAAAACAAAAAACCCAACAAAAAAACAAACCCAAAACAACAAAAAACTCCAAGTACTTCCAAACATTTTTTATGAACTTTTATTTTCTCACTCAGTATATGACTCTATAGTATTTCTAGAAAAACAATTGGCTAAATTAAGGGGGAAAAAAGTGCTTAAAAATCAAAGTGCTTAAAAAGACCCTAAAGTAATTCTTTTATCACTAAAACAGCATGAAATGCATTTACACTAAGTTGTTGAAAATAGATCTAGACTAGATCTATTAGACTAGATCTATTATTACCCTAGAAATAGATCTAGGGTATGAAGTGGAGAGAAGAGAGTATATGTTAGGGATCCACATGAGATGGTAGGAGATTATTGAGATATTTCTAACCATCACTATAGTGATAATCAATCCCTTGGAGCAAGAGATAAAGCCCTCCGAGGAACAGGACCCAGTAAGGAGAGGGAAGAAAAAAGAAAGGACAAAATGCACAAACACAGCAAATACGTACTATAGAAAAGGTAAAAAATGTATCTAACTCTTTAAGGTACTGGCAAGCTGATAGTGATAACCTTGTTTTGCCAGAACCAGATGGATCAGTGAAGACCATGACAGGGGAGCATTGGTGTGAGGATTATGTACAGGCAGGCATACACTAAGGACACCGTGGGGTGTAGAGGTTGGTACATAAAAGGAAAGGACTCAAGGAGCAAGTCCAGAGAAGAGCGA
>WAAB01000996.1:45040-66911 GCA_013389865.1 Piaya cayana | reverse complement strand
AACAACCCTCATGCAACAGATGGCTGGCTCTTGCCAAGAGTAAAATCGAAATGTGCAAGAAGTTTAACATCTTCCCTACAGAGTGGCCTGCCATAAAGACCACAGGGAAACAACATGGTAAGGATTTACAGCTTGCCCCAGCCATGAATGAAGTTGTGGCCCTTTTGAGAACAGATCAAACCCACTGGCAATAATATCCGACTTCAGGGGAAGCAGTCGAGCACAGTATTTGTGTTTGAAGCAGCCGTGTTGAAAATGCCTCTAGAAAGGGGTGGTCGGGAATTCTTTTCTTGTAATTCCATCATTACAGTGTGTCATAAACCAGGCAACGCAAATTACAGTGGTTTTAGATTCATCAAATTTGTGATCCTGACTATTAAGAACACATATCAACACAGTATGATTTTAATGATTTTTATGATGAGCGAGTCCAGAGAGGAGCAACAAGGCTGGTGAAGGGGCTGGAGAACAGGCCTGATGAGGAATGGCTGAGAGAGCTGGGGGTGTTTAGCCTGGGGAAGAGGAGGCTGAGAGGAGACCTCACTGCTCTCTACAACTACCTGAAAGGAGGTTGTAAAGAGGAGAGAGCTGGACTCTTCTCCCAGGTGANAAATTCTCAGTCTAATTTGCAAGGCTTCTCACAATTTTGATCTTTATCTGCTGTTATCTTTTCTAAACACATACACCTGCTGGCATTAATATCTACCTCAAAATGTACATCCCTTTTAGCCTCCTCTCTCCTAAACCCCTTATTTACTTTTCAGGCCAAAGCCGTTCTAGAAAATGTTTCCTGAATTTGTTTGTAATTAAAAATCTATATTGTAATTTATCAGAAGCTATCATCCCAGGAGGTGTTCAAGTCCAGCTTGGATGGGCTTTGAGCAGCCTGGTCCAGTGGGAGCTGTTCCTGCCCATGGGGGTCAAACTGGATTGGCTTTAAGATCTCTTCCAACCCAAACCACTCTGATTCTATGATTCTATCAATTAGTATGTGCTAACTGGAACAGACAGACCCAGATTACAACTACAAGCAAGTTTTGAACGCAAGTTAGTACAGATTATGTCTTGATCCAACATTTCTCAGCTGTAAGATGTGATGAGGTTTAATTTGGAAAGACCCCAACACATCAATACCACCACACTGAAATGATACAATGCATGGAAGGGAGACTAGCAGAAGGCAGACTCGTTCCTACTCACTATTCCAAGTAATGCAACTACAAAAACATTGAGTGATCATATTGTTTGTACCTCTGGAAAGCCTTACAAACAAAATTTCACTGTGCAATATCAACTCTTTACTAAAATACTTGCTATTAATGGTTTTGATTTATTTTTTTAAGATGATGATTAAAAAGGACAATGACAAAACCAAAACAACCCTCATGCAACAGATGGTTGGCTCTTGCCAAGAGTAAAACCGAAATGTGCAAAAAGTTTAACGTCTTCCCTACAGAGTGGCCTGCCTTAAAGACCACAGGAAAACAACATCGTAAGGATTTACAGCTTGCCCCAGCCATGAATGAAGTTGTGGCCCTTTTGAGAACAGATCAAACCCACAGGCAATAATATCCAACTTCAGGGGAAGCAGTCGAGCGCAGTATTTGTGTTTGAAGCAGCAGTGTTGAAAATGCCTCTGGAAAGGGGTGCTTGGGAATTCTTCTCTTGTAATTCCATCATTACAGCGTGTCATAAACCAGGCAATGCAAATTACAGTGTTTTTAGATTCATCAAATTTGTGATCCTGACTATTAAGGACACATATCAACATAGTATGATTTTAATGATTTTTATGACGAGCGAGTCCAGAGAAGAGCNGTCATTGGGCCCTGGAACAGGCTGCCCAGGGAGGTGGTTGACTTGCCTTCCCTGGAGGTGTTTAAGGGATGGGTGGACAAGGTGCTGAGGGACATGGTTTAGTGTTTGATAGGAATGGTTGGACTCGATGATCCAATGCGTCTCTACCAACCTGGTGATTCTATGACAGTCTATGATAAAGAAATTTGAGGGGTGCAGGGTGCTATTATTTATTTAATGAACCTTTTCACATTGCACTGCTCCNTTATCATTTTATCATTTTATCATTATCATTTTATCATTTAAATTATCATTTAAATTATCATTTTAAATTAGTACAAGCTATATGCTAAACACAAAGATTTCTGGCAAGCTATGAGGGTTGAATGTAAGACAGTCCTTGTTTAAGTTGCTAGGATAACCATAGCTTTGGTCACCAGGCTGCATCTTCACACCAAACCCAACTCTATTCCAACACCATCCATAAGAAATAGGTCCCCCTGCCACTGGCCTGCAGGAAGATGCACAGATTTCAACATTAAATCAACTAAACTGGAACGATGGTAAAGAAATAAGGTGGAACTACGTACCCCAAACCACAGTGGAAAATAAACAATACACTGATCAAACGCTTCCTTACATGACAGTCCAAAGGCTTCGATTCTACAGGCACGGTTACTTTACAAACAATATTCTTTATTCTTAAATACGTATAGATGTACTAGCTGCAATTGCATCAACCTAAGTTGAACCACGTTAAAGATATTTCAAGGCAGCAGTCTGCAGTTTAACACACAGGGAAAAGCCAAAAATCCTTGGCAGACAATAAAAACAAACTTGCATATTTAAAGACAATTATAGTGAAATACTCTATAACCACCAAATTGTATGAAACCAGGGAATAAAGGTTAACACGTTTTGGCTAATTCTATTTAAAGCAACACAAATTAAAAGATTTACATTACAAGGGCTGATGTAGAGTAAGAATTTTCATATACGATTAACTTGCAGAACAACTGCAGCGAAAACCCTGAAAATACTGACAAGACTCTATCCACATAGAAATTATATGAAATCCAGGTTTCTCCATTCCAGAGAAGCATAATATTCTAATAAGAACTATCCTAATCTTCACCCAGCAATAATTTCAAGATGATATTATTATTCTCATTTCCTTGAATAATATCCATACTCCAGGGCCATTTTCCTTCTCATATTCAATATCATGCATGCTTGTATCAAGACTCCTTTCTTCATATCCTGTCACAGTATCAATCACTGCCTCCTGTCCACTCAATCCACTTTTGATTTATCAGCCGCCGTCTTTCTGGACTCCATAACTCGACCCAAACCATTTTAGCAAGACATTGACAAATAGCACCCGGTATCACATCAACCTGTTCCACTTAGTAAACTAAGAAACAGTAACTGTGACATCTCTGCATAAGTATTCCATTCTATTCCCCAGACTGATGTATATTAATGAGGAGATGGTATTTGAAATGCTTCTTCCACATCAGCATCTAATATGATCAAATTAGGAAATGGGATGATTTATTAAATTCCGTAGAGCTGAAATATTTCTTTATATCACTGTATGTGTGGTTTCAGAAAGCGAGCTGTTGCTTTCAATTTTTCTCCTGTGGATGTGCCTGCGTTTCACAGACGAATTATTGTCTTTAAAAAGATTGCAAGGAGGCAAAATGTTATTAAGCAAATGCTCAGTAAAACAAACTAAATCGGTTTTAAAATTCCTAATTTAATGTAAATCTTGGTTGTTTTGCTGAAATTCAGTTTGTGATCTTATTAAGTCGTATTTGCATTGTACTATCTTGCTGTAGGACAGCTTTAAATTTATAGCATTACTACAAGCCCCACTTTTTTGACTCTAAAGATGCATCTAAAATAAAATAGTTATATTATGCACAAGTTTTCTTCTCTTCTAAAATTAAGTACAAAAGAAACCACTTTAGGTTATAAACAATACCTACTCAAAATATTTTTAAACATGTCATTATGAAAAAAAACGCAAACTTTTAAAGTTAAAACTTGAGATTTTGTTATTTTTACACTGAAAATTATTCGCTCGAAACACCTATGTCAGAGAAGTTATTAAAAAATTATATTACAGTCTCATATACTTTTATCAACGTTTTCATCACCGCGAAAAACACACAGTCTTAATTTGGGATCGTGGGGAGCAAAGACTTCATGGGATATAGAATTTATGCCATCTGCATGACTTATACTAAAACCAAATCCGGCGATTTAAAGGTACCAACCACATAATGGACTTTAATTTCCAATATGAAACTAATTTTGTGGTGTCACTTCTATTCCCACTAGTAAAAAAAACCCACGGTTGCACAAGTCCTGGTACTCTGAAGATACAAGAGTGGTGGGGCAAATACAAGCAGCACGGAGGTGATCTTCACTTTACTGCCGTGTCTTGTATTGTTGCTTTTCAGAGGGGTCAGTAGATTTCACACCCTGACACTGGCAACTCTGAAGTTGGAGATCAAGGAGGACACTTCATCGGGTAACACAGTATCTGCCACTCTAACACAAGGTGGCTGCCTCAGTTACTACCATCATTTTATCACCTACATGAGTTTTTAATTCAGTACTTATCTATAAAAGCCATAGGAAAATAGGCTGTTCCCACCCACCCCCAGCAAAAAAAAAAAACACCTAAACCTGAATTATAAATGCCAAATTTTAATGAGAATTCTATTTCCGCACTACAAACGCATGCATTCCTTAAAACAAATATGGTCTCTATGTGTTTAAATGTTTTGAATGGATTTTCTTGTATGGCTGCTTTTTTAAATTCATTTCAACTTCTGGAATCCACAACCTCCAACAGAAGGGGCTGCCACAGCTTAGTTTTGTGCTACGTAAGAACCACCTCCTTTTGCTTGACTAGGATCTGCCATCAGCTCGCTTCACTCATTCCTGGAGGAGCAGGGAACACTCAATCCTTGACCATCTTTCCACACAAGCTATTTTTATGGTTCCATCCCATCCTCTCTTCCCCTCACGATGTCTTTTTCTAGCTTGAAGAGCCCCAATGCACACAGTCGTCTCAGGAAAGCTGATCGTATGTTTGACCGAGTGCACAAGACAGGTTATAAGGCAGCAAAGAAAGGAACTATTTAGCACTGCGACTGCCTCAGCACTAAAAAACAGGGAAGACCCAAGCTTTTAGTGGCAGCTTTCTGCAGCCCATTTAACTCTTCTCCAGAAATAAGATTAATCCGTGGCTTCTCGGTATAACATTACAGCAGAGAGCAGGCTTGGAAAAAATTACAGTAAAGGATTCAATGTGTCCTGTTGGTTTTAGTTTTATGCTTTTAACATTTTAGTTTATGCTTTTAACATGCCAGAATGCTCTTCTGTTACAATTTAGGATGTTATTTATAAATATTTTCCCTGAAGAACCATGTCTGTGAATAGCAACATCAGTTAAAGTGATGTGCAGCTGTACTTCCACAGCCACAGTACTGAAAAGCTGGTATATTTTATACATATTTCACACGCAATATTTCTGAGCACAAAATGAAATCAACAGCAGTAACGCTTTTAAAGTTTTTTAGGTGCATAATTTCCAAGTACTGAAATGACAATTAACATCAGCAAACCCTTCGGAAAAGCTGACCGTTAGTCTATGTCAAATGAGATCTGTAATTTCTACTTACTACAATAAAAACGAGATCTTTAAATGAGATTATCGCATTTCCTGATGCTGATATCTGACGTACTGAAAAACACCTTCATTTGTGACTTTTTTTTTTTTGACATTTTATTGTTTAAAAACTGGTTTTGTTGGC
This sequence comes from Piaya cayana, assembly GCA_013389865.1. Classification (NCBI taxonomy): domain Eukaryota; kingdom Metazoa; phylum Chordata; class Aves; order Cuculiformes; family Coccyzidae; genus Piaya; species Piaya cayana. Next base: position 61,284 of record WAAB01000996.1, on the reverse strand, counting down.
AAAACAGTGGATATTTACAGGACTATTTCTATGAGCAGCATAGTAGCTTATTTGGGTCTACAGCACAGACAGTAGGTTTATTCAGAGAGACACCAGACAGTTTAAATAACCAAACTGCTACTACAAAGACACTGGAGCAATAACTGTCCAGGCAACTATTATAATGAACAGCTGTGAATAAGTCATGAGAGAATACAAATAAGAGAAAGTGAAACATTCACGTCTTTCAACAATTTTTCAACACTTAAAGGCAACAGCTCTGCTGGTTTGGTGCATAAAAATAACATTTTCCTAAATTCTTAGCACAGGTACACAAAATCACCTGGCTGAAGATCTGTAAATACATACCAAAAAAAAGCTTTGATCTGCCTGATACACTCACTGATTCAATAAAAAATGCTAACAGTAATTCTGATAGCCAGGGATAAACTTTATTTAAACTTTTAAATTAAGAAATACACGCAAAAGTCAAGCTTTGAATTACCAAAGTATTAATCTGATTTTATAACACAATTTGCAATACCTGATTAAGATTTCAATATCTGAATTACATTCATTATCGAAAATATTCGTTTGCCACAATCTAATTTATGAAAAAAATCTCAGCACCATAAATATCTTTTAATATTATGAAAAATTTGCATAAGTAAATACTCATCTCTTATTAAGGGAAATACAAATGAGAAAATAACAGTTTAGCCTGATCTTCAGGGAGCCAAAGTTATGCAGGGCAGTTACGGAAATCAATGATCAAAAAAAAAAAAAAAAATTCCACAAAGAGTTTTCAGATGATTACAGTTAAACCAAGGTGACTTCATTAATTTTTTTTTTTGCACTTGGTCAAATGCAAAGTATATAACTTATCTTCAAAACCAATTGTTCCACCAGGGCAATTTAAAGATTTAGTACATCAAAAGCACAGCACAGAGATATCAAATTAGGAAGAGTTTCAAGTGACACGCAGTTCAGATGATCACTTGCAATCATTATTTCTAGTATATTCCGAGCTCGGTAACCACATGGAGATTTTAAATGAATGTTTTTACAGTAGAAATAACAATTTGTTTCCCCAGAAAACGGTCTTACCTTCTTGTTCTACTTTTTGATCTCGATCTTTGAGACCTGTAGGATTTGCCTCTGCCCCTCGATCGGCTACGACTGCGTTTTCTTCTAGAACCATATGAAGAACTACTGCTTGATCTGTGCCTGCGTCTAAAATAAAACCATGCTATTAGAATGCTACTGCTTCTAAAAAAAAAACAAAACAACAAACCAGGAACAAAACCCCTACAGTTTACTGAAAGGGACACAAACCTGTGGGGTTTGTATTATGTAGCCTCAAATACTATTACACTATAATAAATAATTCACACACACACGTCTTAAAGGGCTTACATTCTAAATATATAGACAAAAAAAAGGGTAGAGGGAGAAACAGAAGTTAACTGATTCACCTAAAATACATCAAGGGCAAAGCCAGGACCACAACCCAGTTCTCACTGGTTTTCAGTCCCATGACCAGATCATCGGAACTCACGGCCTCTTTGCTAAATCTAAGGTTGGAGAAACACTCAGAACCTACATTCTCAGCAGGATTTACAGAGATAAATGAGATGCTACATGGGATAAGGGCTACAACTGCAGTGCTAAAAATGGAATTCACAAAACGTTAACGTTTGCATTGCTGCTCTATGCAATTATCTCCAGACATATCATGCACATACCTAAAATGTAAACATACAAACATATTTTAAAATACACACACCTGAAGACATTTTTTATATATATATATATATCTATGTATAAAACCTTACAGGTTTCTTTCTCAGATTTCGTAACACAGAACCTTTGTTCAGCTCTGATGAAGACAGCCCGTCCCTCAGACTTTTTTTTTTTAGTACTATTAGTAATCAAATAATCAGTGTTAATTTCTTCCATTTGAATTTGTAAGCTCAGTCCCAACTTCAATCAGGAGTCAGAGAGGTATCTTCCTTTTCCCCTCCCACCTAATCTCGCCACTTCATTTATGCAGGAATAAAGTCTTATTTTATTTACCAAGGAGAAAGGTGAAAGAATCTATACCAATAGATACAGGAATTAAACCAACTAATCCCAAAACTGGGGGGACAGATACCTTCCAAGTCTTAGCCTTAAAATTTCCTGTCTCCACCTCCCTAAGAGCTAACTAAATAGCAATTACAATCCTTACGAGAACACCCAGATTCTTTGCTTTTATTATGTTTGATTAACACTAAAATCTAAAACCACTTAGAAACCCTTCTGGAATTCAGGATGTAGGCAGTATGCTGTGTGCTCGTCTAGCACAAGGGAAAAGTTGCTGTATTAGGCACAAGGAGCACGGCAGGAGCCCAAACTGGAAAGGATATGTAGGTTAACTATTAAAGAACAGGTCTTCATCTGAAAAAGGAATGCAATGTTCCTGCTGAATGAAGATGAAGAACAGTAAGAGACTGCTGCTTTTGATTCTCACGGGTCAGGCATAAATCCAGCAGGACCCTAGCGTGTAATAGTGACTTAACTGCCAGGAGCAAATACCCTAAACTAAGGGCAAAGCAAAGGTGCCAGCCAGATCCTAAAAGCAGACACTTTCGTCTTTTCTGGATTCAATTTAAGTCAACTGGTCTTCGTCCAGGCTCTAATCTCCCTTCAAGCTCTGGTTTTATCTGTGAGATAGCCATGCCTGCACTGGACTAAAGAGATTCATAAGGCTGCGTGTCATCAGCATATTGCTGGCACTGAAGCCCATGCCATCTCTCTACGTCCCCTGAGGGCTGCGTGTAGATGCTAAGCAGAAGAAGGGGGGAAGGGGGGATGGTTGGAATAAACAAACCAGACCCCCCCCCATAACCAGCCAACTTGCCCCTCGCTGACACACTCTTCTGCCAGCCAAATAAAGGGTTGTCAGGAGCTAATGTATTTGCAGCACAGCTAGACACGAGCAGTCTTGTCCAGCTCCGGTTACCACCATCAACTGACTGGTCTGATTCCAGGATCACAAGTCAGACTGAGAGACAACCAGTATATCTAAAAAGGTCAGGCCCTGAAAGGGGCCCCTGATGAAGGAAAAGCAACGCTAGGTCAAGAAAAATACGGTAGATACAGCTATGTGATCTGTGTTCAAAACACATGGCTAACTACTGTACACATCAAAAATAGCAAGAATAACAGTGAAAAACAGCTGCTGCAGCCAATGTACAGACCTACCTCAAAATCTCAATAGAAAGACTCAGGGTGAAAGTCTACCTATTGCCTGGAAAGGCCTCCTTGGTTTGTCACAACAGAAGAGTAACACTGAATAGTCCAGAACTAGCTGAACAAAACTATTTTTTCATCTGGCATTAATATGTGAATAATTTCCAAAAAGATAATAGGAATTCATTATTTAGAAGGAGAAAGAAAAGTTATTTTAGTTCACTGTTTTTTGTTCGTTTTAATAAGCAAGTCACCTCTGGATCCACACATATCCGGGTTTGCATTCTTGGAGAAGGGGGAAGGTGTTTGGGCTCTTTTGGTGGTGGTTTTAAATTTTTCTTTAAATGTAAGTGGAAATATTGCCACATCTGCAGAGATTCCAAGCAGAGTCTACTATAAAATTCCAACTAACTACGCACTAGATTCAAACACCTCTGGTTTTGAACTATAAACAATATAATATAATGTAATAGAGAGTAAACAACTATAAATTCACCTTTTCTCATAAGAATGCGAACGAGGATCTCGAGACCATGACCTTGACCTTGATTTCCTTCCAGATTTTTTACGGCTGTATGATCTGCTGTCTGAGGAACTACTTGAAGATGAACGCCTGCGGTGTTTCTTTTTCCTTCTGCTTCTGTTCTCTTCTTCTGTGTCCGAGGAGCGACGTCCCATTTTTAAACTACATAAAACCAAAAATTTTAAACTGTAAGAAAGTCTCCTGCTCACACTATGTTGTTATATATATCAAAAATATGGTGGTGAAGAACTAGCACACGTTGCCCAGAGAACTCATCAATGCCCAATCCCTGGAGGTGCTCAAGATCAGGTTGGATGAGGCTTTGAGCAACCTGATCCAACAGGAGATGTCCCTGCCCGTGGCCCTGATAAGATCATTTATACAACAGAACATGGTTTTATTTTCACATTTTTACCTTAGATATTAATTTTTCAGGACTCTGAGGAGTAATGTGTAAGAGATTTCTAATATCTGATGCTTCACTTAAGATGTTACACAATGAGTAGTACAGCGTCTTCAATATGTTTAATTTACAGTTATAGATGAATAACCATAATACACAATCAATAGAACACAGTCTATTGATTTCGGCTACTGATGTGACTCACTTCATGTGTTTTTAGCTTGAGCAACTAAAATAATGTACATTTTTGTCCAATTGTCACAGTTAAAATACGGATCCAGAAAAAAATTCTAGGAAGCTATTTTTCAATTCATTTAAACTAGAATTAGGTGGAATTTGGTTCTCAGTTTAGACCCCATCAACTATAAATTAGTATTTATAGGTCTGATTTTGGAATAAAGCAAACTTCAGTAATGTTTCTTGATCACTGATGTGTTTACTTGGACAAAGTCTACAGACTTTGATAATCCATTTGAGAAAAATAAGGAGTGCGGAGGCCTGCTGCTATCACCTTCCGTTGGAACTCCCAGAGATCAGTTTCTTTGCTCCCCAATCAAAGAATCACTTTCTTGACTTTCTAGGCTACAAAATGTGTACAATGCTTTAAAAATATTTTCTGTCCCAGCAGGATCAGTCGCATCCATCCAAGACTTCAGGACCCTGCTCTCCCACACACTTCAGCTAAGGGTTGGTAACAGCCCCAAGAAGAAACTCGCACCTCAAGGCTCCCCAGCTACTTCTGCAACAGGCAAACGGGAACTCCTAATTCCTTAACATTCATATCAGCTGCGGGATCACAGATAGATTTCACCACAATATCACCGGTTTTTAACCAATACTGCAATATTCTGGATCCTCCCATTTCTAGCACAAACAGGTCAAACTTGTTCATTTTCCGCATACAAACTTTTGCCCTTCCGCACCATTTCCAGCACTTTAGAATCAGTCCTTCACCTCACAAACTACATGATGTATTTTTAAAATATTCAGCTTAATCCAGCAAATCTCCAAGCACCTAAAGCAGCAGAATTTGAGGAAGATAAACCACTATGCAAGATAATTTCTTAAATGAAGTTCTTCCTACAGTCTTCCTGAAGTTATTCTACACAGATTTTACAAAGACAGAGGCAGTACTTCACAGACTATTTTATCTCATTTAAAGACCCAGGACTTTAATTCACAGTTCTGTAGAGAAATATCAAGGCACTATTTTGTGCGGTCACTGTATTTTTTTCCCCTAGTAGATTCACAGAGCTCCAAAGTACTAACAGTTATTGAACAGTAAAATAAAGCTCTTTGAATATATACTGATAGAACGATCTTCAAATGAACACAAACCTGAATCTCAAACTTAAAATAAGCAGAACTGCTTAAAAAGATGAAACTACAAGGCACAGACTTTAACTCAAAAGCTCACAGACCACAGCTCATGACAGCAAGATTAATGAAAGAGGCCAGAGAAACAAAGAGTACAAAAGACATTTCTGCTGAGATATTCGCCACTTGATGTGGATATCATTATGAGCCAGAACATTATACTTCAACATATATATCAGCTGCTGTTTAGCTTCCTTTTTTTGCCATCAGCTTTTTTCTCTCCATTTGGACATCTAACCAGAGGAAGCAGCACATAAAGCTAGTGAAACATGCCACATAACTCTCAATTTTGTGCCTTCAGGACCAAAGAAGAACTACGCAGTCTAGCTATTCCCTGTTACAGGACAACTCTGCAGTCTGTGTGCACATACGTGAGCCTCGGAGGTCCCAGGAGCACTAGGTGCACTATGGATGACCAACAGGACAAAGGTACAGAGGTAACTGATGCCCAATGTGTTCTAGTTTCTACGGGAAAAGTGGTTGCCAGAAGCAGACTGTTGACCCTGGAACAATTTGTGTTCCACTAGCTGAGTCCTAGTTGCTCTCTCCTATGAGGAGACCTTGCAAGCACACAGGCAACAGACAACTGTGTCTCACAGGCAGTGTCTTTCACCAGAAACCAGTCAGCTAGCAAGCTGAATGGTTAGTATTCTCCCCAGTTACATCTACTCTCTCGATACTCCTAAGCAGAGCTAGGAAAAGCGATTGCCGACACTCTGGTTGAAATGCAAACAAGGTGGACACTCTCCTACACGCTTTTTGCCAAGAGAAACACCAACATCAAAAATTTCAAACCAGCTATTTACATTTGGCAAAGCTATAAACGGTGCTACCAAGCTCACCTGCAAGCTGCTAAGTAACCTCCCACCCTGCATTTAAAAATGTAAAGAAAACAGATGACAGAGGAAACAGACTTCTCAAAAAAAAAAAAAATCTATTCCAAGAGAGTAAGGTAAACTTTAAGACATAGTAAGAAGTAAATATTCTTTGATCTGCCCTTATTCAACCTTGTTTCACAGATTGATGAATTATTTCAAGCGTTCAATACTTATTTTCAAACATGAGCTTCAAACTAAGATTGTATTTACTGTTGTAGATTGCAGGAAAATAATATTGTTTGATTGTTTTTACTTAGAGGCTGTTATCCAGCCAACATTACTGCAGTAGAATGTGTCTTGAGCACAGTATCCAATTAAACAATACAACCTTTAGCTACCATCAGCAACCAGAAGCAAGGAAGAAGAAATAACCTCCACATTTGTTCAGCATCAAGCTGAACATCAAGTTACATTGTTAGTTACTAAGAAATTTTGATTATAACTAATTTGCAATAATCACTAACCACCTGCACTGCTTATGTAGCATCTCTACAAGACCCTTTAAGAAATTATAACCAATTATAAGGGTGTTGATGGAAAAGACACCGCAACAATCTGTTTGGCCTTCCCTCTTGCTGAACCATGCAAGTTCATTTCTGGGGGAGAATCAGCAGGCCAGGATCAGCCGCTACCTGAGCTTCAGCCAGGAAATAAGGCAAACTGAAGTAACAGGTGTTCCAAGACCTCCACAGACTTCTCAATTAGCTAACGAGTAGTTAACGAGTACCCAAAAGGGGAAATTACAAAGAGGCACAGCGTAGAAGTACCTCTCAGGCAGCTTCTACATGCGTAGATTTGTTCGTCTTTGTATCTACCTCTAAGACTGTTTTTATGCAGACGGTCTCCCTGTTCTACAGGTCAGAAAAACTGCTCTCAGCAGAGGAAGAGATTTAATTAGAAAAGACAATAAGGTGGCTGTGCTTACGAGGGCAGAAACCCGAATTATTGCTGCGTATTTTATGTCCTTTACCAGGGGTACCTCCCTCCCTTTGCCAAGTTTCCAGATCACTATAGGAGGAACACCTGAATCACATCTAGCGAGACAGCTACCACAACTGGTCACTTCAGAAGAAAGCCTAGAGATCAAAGGATCACAGGAATTCACTTACTTCCTTACAAACTCTTCCACAGCAACAAGAATCCAGACACCAGATATATCACAACACTGATTAGTTACTTAAAGGATATCCTCTTAGGCAATCACATGAACAGTATTTTTCAACATAATTAGTTTTGGAATTGAAGAAAGTTTTCCTCAATTTGAAATCATGAATGAGCTGTTTAGTTTACAGTAACAGTATTCCTTAATTCAGTTTCAGGTCTTTAGATTTCAAAGTTAACTGTGGGGAAATGCTAGGCTTGAGGTGTCTCGCATGCCCAGGGCCATCTAGGACACCAACACTGAAGTGGAGAACTGAGTCACAGCCTCAGACCCCAGCCTGGCGCTCACATGCCAAGAGCTGGCCTCCACAAGCAATCGTTTGCTCATTAAGTCTTAATTCTACAAACTGGCCTTTCACCACATAACTACAATTCCAGTACTTGAGGGCAGTAAGAACTACAAACATCCCTATTTTAGATCAACCCAAGTCAGTTCACCAAGGGCATTAACTGTTCAACATTTCTTCCAAGCAACCAACTTCCAGAATAAGCTTAGAGACCAACTAACTTCACCTGAACATTATGACACAGTTTTTGGTATTTCTTTTAAATCAAATAAAATATCATCCTTACTCATGGGGTATAGGACCATGCTAAGCCACTTAAAATAAAATGTTTAAAATCCGTTCATTAAAATAAATGAACCGTTCAAAGACAAGTTTCATTCATATCTGAAAAAGCGACACCCAGAGCTGTAGTTAGCTGAAATACAAAATGAAAATACCCAGAATGACTGCTGCTAAAAACAGCCCATCAGGTATAGAAGAAACTAAACCACATACCTTCTTTAACCACACTTTCAAAGACAAAAGCTAGGAAAGTAAGATTCTGCATGAATAATTTCCTCTTAGCACCCACCCTACAAATCAAAATACAAACTGGATTCCGAGGGTAGGTGTCAGGGGCGGTAACATCCATCACAGACAACGCGTGCTCCCCGCTCCCATCGGTTGGGCCCTGGCAATACACAGCAGAGGGACAAGCAGCCTTGGAAAAGGCTGGGAAGAGAGCAGCTCCTGGTGCTCCATGTCAGTTTCCACGGGGAACCTGAGCAGGGGCACCAGAAATGCTCCCAGGGCCCTGCTCTGCCTCACACACGCCGTTACTCGCTCCTCTGCCCTCACTCAGTATCACAGAATAACCCGAGTCAAAAGGGACCCACAAGGATCACCGAGTCCAACTCCTGTGCCTGCAAGGGACAACCCCAAAACATACACCATGTGTCCGAGCGCATTTTCCAACAGCTTCTGGAATATTGTGAGGCTTGGGGCCGTGCCCGCTTCCCTGGGAGCTGCTCCACCACCCTCTGGGTGAAGGACCCTTTCTTAGTGTCCCACCCAACCCTCCCCCGGCACATCTTCCTGCGGTTCTCTCGAGTCCTGCCATTGCTCACCAGAGACCCTCAGGACGGGGCTACCCCTAGAAGAGAGGAACACCTTTAGGGCTGGGGTTACGCTTTTCACCGCCCTCCTCAGCCGCTCACGGCGCTGCCCGCGGCCCCAAAGCAACCGGGAAACCGAGTCCGGGAGAGGAAACAACCCGCACCGCCCCCACGCCTGGAGCCACGGCACCCGGCGGCCGAGCCCCGCAACCCCACACCCTCTGGTGACCGAGCTTCGCAGCCCCCGGTGACCGAGCCCCGCAAGGGCCCATCCTGAGGTCCCGCGGCTGTGCCAGCATCGCCGTGGCGACACCGGCCTGGCCCGGCCCCGCCGCTGGCGCCGCCCAGGGGAGCAGCAGCGCCCCCAGGGAGCAGCCGCGGCCCCGCTCGGCCCCTCAGAACCCTCCCCTGCCCCCGGCTGGGTGTCCGCCGGGCCGCACCGCGTTACCGGAGCGGAGCCGCCGCTGCCGGTTTGAGCTCAGCGCCTTCCGGGGCGGCGGGCAGGCAGCAGCGAAGCAGCGCCGAGCGCATCGAGGCGGGCGAGGCAGCGCCGCCGAGCGCCGATCGATCGATCGCTCGGGAGCCGCTCCGGCGGGGCGAGCCCCACGCGGGACGGGGAGCGACGCGGAGATTCGCTTCGCTTCGAAGCGGTTAAGGAGGGTCGGAGGGAGGGGAGGTGGCACGGAGAGACCCCCCCCTGCACCCCCCCTGGGGCCAAAGGGTCAGCGCTTCCCCAGCGGTGCGGGCACGACCCGTGCTCACCCCGCACCGGCGAGAAACGCGACGAAACGACCCGATCCCCGCGCTTAATCCCGTCGGTTCGACGGCTGCGGGTAGTTTAACGCGACTTTCCTCGCACGCGCCTCCCGCCGCGGGATTTGCCGTGTCGGGGCGTGTGAGGATAAACGAAATGTGAGGATGGAGCGGCCGGCGTCGGCTCTACCCCGGGCAGCCGGTTCCCTTCCCGGTGTCCGAGCCCCCGTAGCCCAGAACGGCAGCCGGGGCGGAGCGGGGACGAGCTGCAACGGTTCCCCCCGCGGCAAGACCCGCTCCCGGAACGGAGGAGCAGTAAATCGTCGCCTGTCGCGACTTGAGACGCGTGTGATCGGGTGTCAGAGGCGCCGGTTCCACGCCCGGCACCGGCCCCGCTCGAGTACATAATCGGTCTTTTACATAAAGTCGTTTTTTTCTTTCCAAAGGTCGAATGAAAAATCAATACATAAGCCAGAGTTAAACAATTTTGAATAATTTATTAGAATTCTAGCGAAGGCGTAAAAGAGACGCGTCCTGAACGACAGAAAGTCCTCTCCTAGTGGGAAATAAACGACAAAGGAAAAGGAGCGTTGGCGATAAAGAGCATCCTTCGCTCTCATCTGACGCCTCTCTCCCCCGATGGCCCGGCCGCCTTTCTCATCCCCATCAGCCCCTCGTTAATTGGCCCGGTCTGGGAGCCCCGGGAGCCCTCGGGCGGCCGCCCCCGGGGCCGCTTCCCCCGGGCCGCTTCCCCGGGGCAGCCCCGGTTGCCCCCGACCCCCCGCGGGGCGCCGCGCGGAGCCTGCGCGCTCCCCNCCCCCTCCACCCCCGCCGCCCTTGGCCACTCCCCCGCCGCTCCGTCCCCCTCTCCCCGCGCCGCGCTCGCCCGGGACCTCGCGGACGGGCCCGCGTCTTTAATTAAATTAATTAGGGCGCAGCGGGGCCGGGCGGGCGGCGCCCTGTCCGCAGAGCCCCGCGGCGGGCGGCGCGGCGGCGGAGGCTGCGATCAGAGCTCCGAGGGGAGGTAATTCGCCGGGAAGCGAGGGGCAGGCTCTGCAAAGTATAAATAGTGCCACTTCAATCGAGGCGTCGCTGTCAGACCCCGAGAGCCCCCCGCACGTCGGGCCGCACGGCTCGGGGCGCCCGCTTCCCCGCCACCCGGCCCCGTGGATGCGGGGGAGCCGGGGCAGCGGGGCCCCCGAGCCGCGGCCATGGAGGAGCTGACGGCGTTCGTTTCCAAGTCGTTCGATCCCAAGGCGAAGGAGAAGAAGGAGCTCATCACCTACCGCGAGGTGCTGGAGAGCGGGCCCCTGCGCGGAGGCGGAGGACAGCGGGACGGCGGCGGAGCGGCGGCCGAGCCGGGGCGAGACGAGGCGGGCAGCCCCGCGGCGAGGGCGGGCAACGGGCGCTCCCCGCAGAGGGACCCCGACGCCGAGAGAGCCGCCGAGGTGGCCACCCCCAAGCTCAGCGACGGTAACGGCGGCGCCGGCGGCTCCCCCGGCTCCCCCTTCCTCCTCCTCCCCCTCGGCGGGGTCGGGACGCGCGGAGCGGGCGGGTGGAAGGGGAGCGGCGAGGACGAGCGGCTCTTCCCCTCCTTTCCCGGTTACGGGCCTCGAAGTTTAGATGAAAAAAAAAAATTCTTTTAAGCGGGGATTTAACTCGCTCCCGGGGAGCGTCCCGAAAGTCCGGGGACGCGCGGCTCCGTTGGCTCCTCCGCGGCTCCGGGATGCGCGGATGCGGCTCCGCGTGTTTTCCGCCCGGGGACCTTTTTGTTCGGACAGGCGGAGCGGCCGGGAGCATCCCCGGGAAGGGCTAATTAACGAATTCCCGCTAACGAGCGGGGCGCGGGGGGGATCGGGCAGAGCCGCGGGGAATTACCCGACAACGGGAACGAAATTCCCGGGAACGAGGGGGCGCGGAGGGGCGCGCCGGGACCTGTTGCTGCGCGGAGACCCGCGGAGAGCCCCGTTCCCCGCCGGCAGCCGTTACCGGAGCCGGGAAGGCAGCGGCCGGAGCGGGCCTAGCGCGGCCCCGGGAAGCGCAGGGCCCCTCTCCCGGCAGCCCCGTTCCCCGGGGAGCGGCGGGGCTGGGCGATGCTCCCCGCCGGCCTTCCCCGCCGCTTCCCCGGTCCCGTCTGACCGCCGGTGTCGTGCCCAGTCTCCCCAGAGCTGAAGGAGCGCAAGGAGGATGCGAAAGCGATGGAGGACGAAGGGCAGACAAAAATCAAGCAGAGGAGGAGCCGGACGAATTTCACCCTGGAGCAGCTGAACGAGCTGGAAAGGCTTTTCGACGAGACCCACTACCCGGACGCCTTCATGCGGGAGGAGCTGAGCCAGAGGCTGGGGCTCTCGGAGGCCCGGGTGCAGGTGAGGGAGCCGAGCCCGGCGGGGGACGCGGCTGCGGGGGGCACCGAGGGGCTCTGGGGTCCTCGGGCTCCTCGCGAAATCCCCTCGCTCTGCGGCGTTTTATTTCATCCACGCGTTTATTTATTCCCTCTCTGCCTCGGCAAGAGCCGCGGCGAGGATTTCGTTGCGGTCCCTCTCGGGCTCAGCCGGCGGGAGTGCCGGTTAACTTTATAGATGTAGAGACCGTAAACTAAACTAGGAATTGCTAAGCGCCAACAAAAATACATATATGTATTTTTTACAATCATAGTTCTTAAATATTGGAAGGAAGCGTGCACGAAAACTCAGCCGAGTGGACAGCCCAGCTTTGTGTGATGGATGAAACACAAAAGTCTGGATAAACCCAGGCTATTTTAAGCCTTCTCCCGTTCCGAGAAGCCGCAGTTTCCTTTCATTTAACCTCGGGCTGCCTCCCCAAAGTTTTTCCAAATCGGTTCCTGGGCTGGTTCCTGTGAGCTCTGTTGGGATGCGGTGAGGGGTGAGGAAGGGTCCGAGCTTTACCCACCTCAGGAGAAAGGCAGCTCTCGAAACGAGAACATTTTCTCATCTCCGATGTATTCCCGTTCTAACAATAATAATAATAATAAAGAGAAAACGCTAGCTATTATTTGTTGGAACACATGGAGCAGTTTTAGGCCCCTCACATCTGCAGCTGTTCAAGCTTGGCTGTAACAGATACTCCCTGCAATCTTTGTGCTCGTAGGCCACCATCTGCACCCAACTGGGCGCTGAGTCCTTGAGAGGTTTCCCTGCGTCTTGTAAACGGGGCGAGGACAGAACCGGCGAGAAGAAAAAGTCACAATAAGCGGGGTTTGTCCCCGCAGCTTGACCCACACCAAATAAATCTTCCCCTTTCCCCGCTGCCCCGTTTCACTGCCTGTTTACGCCCAGCGAATCTTAACAAAAGCGAAGAAAACCAAGTTGCTGGGCTTCAACTTGGCTACGAAAAACGGCAAAGGGTGGTGGTGGGGGGGTTCCTTCTGCCTTCTGGATCGACAAAGACCGCGGCAGCAGCGGCACCGGCGCTCCCGTTCCCCAACAGTTTCGGGAGATTTACGGAAATTAAACTCGTGTCCCCCCTGCCTAGATCGTTGCGGGAAAAAAAAACCGCTTTGCCATAATATTTTTGCATCTGCACTAATTTGTAAATTACGGAATGTGCGTTTCCGCGGCTCAGGGCGGTCGTGGCTCTTGGGTAGATTTTGTTTGGCTGCAGTAAATGACAGGGCGGGGGGAATTCGCATTTATATTTGTCTCTTCAAGTAAGACCTCGAAAAAGACCTTTTTTCTTTTTTTTCTTTTTTTTTTTCTTTTTCTTTTTTGGCTCTGGGGAAAGGATCCCTTTCAATGCGGCTCCTGAGATGCGGTACAGAGCTCCCTTTTAAAGCAGGAATGTTTTAAGATGCACTCTCCCTCCTTCCCTCTCCCCGCACGGTTTAGTGTTTGATAGGAATGGTTGGACTCGATAATCCGGTGGGTCTCTTCCAACCTGGTGATTCTGTGATTCCTCTCTAAGCGAGCAGAACTTTATTCTGGATATTTATTTCAACAATTCAATTTCCAGTAGTAAAAGTATTGTTTTGTCTAACGTGCAGCCTTTTCTGTGGAAACAAATTAGATTATCATGATAATGAGACAATTATTCCTCTTCTGTGCCACACTCCGCTGCACAGGAGAACAGAGAAATTCAAAACTTCTTTGTAGCGGAGCTTTATGACAGTAATTACTCCTCTCCCTCCCCAAAAAGCGAGTCATTCAATTCTTTGGTGTTTGTTGTTTTTCCTTGAAGATAAAGCTAATTAATTTACTTATTAATGAGCACCATCTTGGGCCTGATGGTTCAGACATCCAAACCCATTATCGCCAGTTGGTATTAGATATCGGGGGCGATTTGGGTCTTCTGGGACCCTGATGCGGAAAGACGAAACCCGGGGCGCAGAAAGCAATTTCCCCGGAACGAGTGCGCTGCCAGCGTCGTTTTTCTGTGTTTTTTTGACTCATTTTCCCTTGTCTTTTGCCTTCCGGGGGCTGCCCGGGAGGAGGGAGCCCGGGTTCTTTGTCTGCGGGGTGGGTTTCTTCTCGGTGGGTCTGTTTTTCTGGCCGACAGCAGCCCCAGCCCGTGACACTCATGTTTCCCCCCCCGCAGGTTTGGTTCCAGAACCGAAGAGCCAAATGCCGAAAGCAAGAAAACCAACTCCACAAAGGTACAGGAGGGAGTGTGTGTGTGTGTGTGTGCCTGCCTGCCTGCCTGCCTGGGGCTGGCTCTGCCACGCGTGTGTGGGGCTGGTGCAATTGGTGGCTCTGCCACGCGTCTGTATGCGGGGCTGGCTTTGCCACGTGCTTGTGCAGCTGGTGGTTTTGCCGTGCGTGTGCAAGAGGTGGCTCTGCCACACGTGTGTGTCTGTGCAGGTGGTAGCTCTGCCACGCGTATATGTAGCTGGAACCAGTGGTGGCTTTGCAATACGTGTGTGTGTGCAGGTGTAAATGGTAGCTCTGCCACACGTGTGTGCAGGGCTGGCTCCATCACATGTGTGTGTGCAGGCGGTGGCTCTGCCACGCGTGTGTTTGCAAGAGGTGGCTCTGCCACGTGTGTGTGTGTACTTGCAGGTGATGGCTCTGCCACACGCCTGTGTGGGGCTGGCACAGGTGGTGGCTGTGCCACACGCGTGTGTGTGCGCACAGGTGGTGGCTCTGCCATGTGTGTGCGTGTGAGTGCAATTGGTGGCTCTGCTATGCGTGTGTGTGCGGCTGGTGCAGGTGGTGACTCTGCCACGCATGTATGTGCACAGCTGGCTCTGCCACGCATGTGTGGGGCTGGCACAGGTTGTGGCTTCTGCCACGTGTGTGTGTGTGGGGCTGACTCTGCCATGCATGTGTGTGTGCAAGTGCAGGTGGTGGCTCTGCCACACGTGTGTGTGTGCGGGTGCAGATGTGCAAGTGCAGGTGGTGGTGTGTGTGTGCAAGTGCAGGTGGTGGCTCTGCCACACGTACGTGGGGGTGTGTGTGCATGTGCAGGTGGCGGCTCCGCCACTCGTACGTGTGTGTGTGTGTGCATGTGTAGGTGGTGGCTCTGCCACGTGTGTGTGTGCAGGTGCAGTTGGTGGCTCTGCCAAGCATGTATGTGTGGGGCTGGCTCTGCTACACGCGTGTGTGTGCGCAGGTGGTGGCTCTGCTACACGCGTGTGTGTGCAGGTGCAATTGGTGGCTCTGCCAGGCGTGTGTGTGCGGGGCTGGCTCTGCCACGCGTGTGTGCTTGCGGGTGCAGGTGGTGGCTCTGCCACGCTCACCTCCCGCTGCCTCCTCAGGGGTGCTGATCGGCGCCGCCAGCCAGTTCGAAGCCTGCCGGGTGGCCCCGTACGTGAACGTGGGAGCTCTGCGGATGCCGTTCCAGCAGGCAAGTGCCCGTCGAGGCTCGGGGTTGGGGGTCTCCGGGGGGGGGGGCGGGGGTGCTCGGCCGGCGCCCCGCGAGTGGCGGGTGTCGCTGCCAGCGCCGCCGTTTGTCGCGCAGGTTCAGGCGCAGCTGCAGCTGGACAGCGCCGTGGCCCACGCGCACCACCACCTGCACCCGCACCTGGCCCACGCCCCCTACATGATGTTCCCGGCTCCCCCCTTCGGGCTACCGCTCGCCACCCTGGCCGAGTCCGCCTCCGCCGCCTCCGTGGTGGCCGCCGCCGCCGCCGCCAAGACCACCAGCAAGAACTCCAGCATCGCCGACCTCCGCCTCAAGGCCAAGAAACACGCCGCCGCCTTGGGGCTGTGACCGCGCTCCTCCGACGTTTGGTTGTTTTTCTTTTTTGTTTCGGTTGTTTTTTTCTTTTTAGATAAAAAAAGGGGAAAATGAAAAAAGACGAGGGAGAGGAGAAACTGTCGGGAGATATATACTTATTTAAAGAATTAGAGGAACTAGACGCGCAGCTGGGAAGTTCACAGGTTTTGAAACTGACCTTTTTCTGCGAAGTTCACTTTAATACAAGAAATTTGATAAGAGAGGCGGGCCTCCTTTCACGTTGCATCAGATACTTGAGTTTAACAACCACGTCTGGAATAGAGACATAAAGAAGAGAGAGAGAGACGACGATGAAGAGAGAAGAAAAAAAAAAGTAAAAAGGAAAAAAAAAAAAAACCCAGTGAGAAGAAAAATCTCCGCTGA
>WAAB01000996.1:0-43637 GCA_013389865.1 Piaya cayana | reverse complement strand
TTTTTTTTTTCACTCCCGAGTTTTCGACGTTACAAATCGCACCGCGGCGGCTCCGCTCGGCTTTTGTTTTCTTTCGGAGAGAAACAGACCGGTGGAGAAATCACGTAGCGACTGTGTCTTTACAAGTTCTTGTCGAGTTCCCTCAGGTAATAAAATCGAGGAAAGCGTTAACGGCTCCAAGTATTTCCCAGGGAAGGAGCGGGGAGGCGGGGGGGAGCGTTTGCACCGTGGGGAATTTTCACCTCCACCCACGGGGAGGGGCGGCTGCGGAGCGGGGCTGCGGAGCGTGGCTGGGGCGTGGGGCAGTATAGGGAAGGGAAGGTGCCCTCCATAGGGGCTCTTGGGAGAGCAAGATGCCCTCTATAGGGGCTGGGGCGATATAGGGAAGGGAAGGTGCCCTCTATGGGAGCTCTTGGGAGGGGAAGGTGCCCTCCATAGAGGCTGGGGCAATGTAGAGAAGGGAAAGTGTCCTCCATAGGGGCTCCTAGGAGGGGAAGGTATCCTCCATAGGGTCTGAGGCAACGTAGGAAAGGGAAGGTACCCTCCATGGGGGCTCTTGGGAGGGGAAGGTGCACTTAATGGTGGTTCTTGAGAAGGGAAGGAGGTGGTCCCTGTGAGGGGCAGGCACCCATCAGGGTCTGGGGTGGCTGGGGTGCATATTGTGAGGGGCAAGTGCCTTCAATGGGGGCTGGGGCAACACAGGGAAGGGAAGATGCCCTCAGTGGAGGCCTCCTGGGGAAGGGAAGGTGCCCTCAATGGGGACTGAGGTGCTGTAGTGAAGAGAAGGTGCCCACTGTGAGGGCTCCTGTGAGGGGAAGGTGCCCTCAGTCAGGGCTCTTGGGAGGGGAAGGCGCCCACAATAGGGGCTGAAGCAATGTAGGCAAGGGAAGGTGCCCTCAATGGGGTCTCTTGGGAAGGGAAGGAGGTGGCCCCTGTGAGGGGCAGCCACACATCATGGGGTCTGGAGTGGCTGGGGTGCACGTTGTGAGAGGAAGCTGCCGGTTATGGAGGTTTTTGGGAGGGCAAGGCGCCCTCAATGGGGGCTCTTGGGAAATGGAGACAGTGGTCCCTGTGAGGGGCAGGCACCCATCATGGGAGCTGGGGTGCACGTTGTGAGGGGCAAGTGCCTCCAATGGGGGCTGGGGCAATTCAAGGAAGGGAAGGTGCCCTCAAAGCGGGCTGAAGTGCTGTAGTGAAGAGATGGTGCCTATTGTGGGGGTTCNTAGGGAAGGGAAGGTGCCCTCCATAGGGGCTCTTGGGAGAGCAAGATGCCCTCTATAGGGGCTGGGGCGATATAGGGAAGGGAAGGTGCCCTCTATGGGAGCTCTTGGGAGGGGAAGGTGCCCTCCATAGAGGCTGGGGCAATGTAGAGAAGGGAAAGTGTCCTCCATAGGGGCTCCTAGGAGGGGAAGGTATCCTCCATAGGGTCTGAGGCAACGTAGGAAAGGGAAGGTACCCTCCATGGGGGCTCTTGGGAGGGGAAGGTGCCCTCCATAGGGGCTCCTAGGAGGGGAAGGTATCCTCTATAGGGGCTGGGGCGATATAGGGAAGGGAAGGTGCCCTCAAAGCGGGCTGAAGGGCTGTAGTGAAGAGATGGCGCCTATTGTGGGGGTTCTTGTGAGGGGAAGATGCCCTCAGTCAGGGCTCTTGGAAGGGGAAGGTGCCCACAGTAGGGGCTGGGGCAGCACAGGGAATGGAAGATGCCTGCAATGGAGGCTTTTGGGAAGGGAAGGACATGATCCCTGTGAGGGGAAGCCACCCACCATGGGGCCTGAGGGGGCTGGGGTGCACGTTGTGAGGGGAAGGTGCCCTCAATGGGGACTGAGGTGCTGTAGTGAAGAGAAGGTGCCCACTGTGAGGGCTCCTGTGAGGGGAAGGTGCCCTCAGTCAGGGCTCTTGGGAGGGGAAGGCGCCCACAATAGGGGCTGAAGCAATGTAGGGAAGGGAAGGTGCCCTCAATGGAGGCTCTTGGGAGGGGAAGGCGCCCACAATAGGGGCTGAAGCAATGTAGGCAAGGGAAGGTGCCCTCAATGGGGTCTCTTGGGAAGGGAAGGAGGTGGCCCCTGTGAGGGGCAGCCACACATCATGGGNGGGGCGGCTGCGGAGCGGGGCTGCGGAGCGTGGCTGGGGCGTGGGGCAGTATAGGGAAGGGAAGGTGCCCTCCATAGGGGCTCTTGGGAGAGCAAGATGCCCTCTATAGGGGCTGGGGCGATATAGGGAAGGGAAGGTGCCCTCTATGGGAGCTCTTGGGAGGGGAAGGTGCCCTCCATAGAGGCTGGGGCAATGTAGAGAAGGGAAAGTGTCCTCCATAGGGGCTCCTAGGAGGGGAAGGTATCCTCCATAGGGTCTGAGGCAACGTAGGAAAGGGAAGGTACCCTCCATGGGGGCTCTTGGGAGGGGAAGGTGCACTTAATGGTGGTTCTTGAGAAGGGAAGGAGGTGGTCCCTGTGAGGGGCAGGCACCCATCAGGGTCTGGGGTGGCTGGGGTGCATATTGTGAGGGGCAAGTGCCTTCAATGGGGGCTGGGGCAACACAGGGAAGGGAAGATGCCCTCAGTGGAGGTCTCTTGGGGAAGGGAAGGTGCCCTCAATGGGGACTGAGGTGCGGTAGTGGAGAGAAGGTGCCCTCAGCCAGGGTTCTTGGGAGGGGAAGGCGCCCACAATAGGGGCTGAAGCAATGTAGGCAAGGGAAGGTGCCCTCAATGGGGTCTCTTGGGAAGGGAAGGAGGTGGCCCCTGTGAGGGGCAGCCATACATCATGGGGTCTGGAGTGGCTGGGGTGCACGTTGTGAGAGGAAGCTGCCGGTTATGGAGGTTTTTGGGAGGGCAAGGCGCCCTCAATGGGGGCTCTTGGGAAATGAAGACAGTGGTCCCTGTGAGGGGCAGGCACCCATCATGGGAGCTGGGGTGCATGTTGTGAGGGGAAGATGCCCTCAGTGGGGGCTCTTGGGAGAGGAAAGCGCTTGTTAGGGGCTGAGGCACCATAGTGAAAGGAAGGCATCCATTGTGGGGGCTCTTCTGAGGGGAAAGCGCCTGCTATGTCAGTCCCTGTGAGGGGCTGGTGCCCATCATGGGGTCTGGGGTGGCTGAGGTGCAAGTTGTGAGGGGAAGGCACCTCTTACAGGGGTTCTTGTAAAGGGAAGATGCCTGCCATGGAGGTCCCTGTGAAGGGCAGGTGCCTATCATGGAAGTCCCTATGAGGGGAAGGTGCCCACCATGAGGCTGAGAGGGACCGAGACACCTGTTGTGAGTGGCAGGCGCCCTCAATGGAGACCCCGTGAGGGGAAGATTCCCACTATGGAAGTCCCTGTGAGAGGCCGCAGGGGGTTGAGGCACCTGTTGTGAGGGGAAGGTGCCCATTATGGCGGCACTTGTGAAGGGAACATGCTCGCTATGATGGTCCCTGGGAAAGACAGGGACCTGCCATGAGGGTGAGAGGACCTGAGGCACCAGTTATGGGGGCTCTTCTGAGGGGAAGATGCCCACTATGGGTGTCCCTGTGAGGGGAAGGCACCTGTCATGAGGGTTTTTGTGGGGGTAAGATGTCAGCCATAGTAGTTCTTGTGAGGAGAAGGTGCTTGCTGTGGGGGCTGGGGAGAGGCTGAGGTGAATGTTGTGAGAGGAAGGCTCTGATTGTGGGAGCTCTTGTGAAGGGAAGATGATCTCCATGGCAGTCTCTGAGAGGCAGGTGCCCACCATGCAGGTCCCTGAGAGGAGGAGGTGCCCAGCGCCCACCCGACCGCTGCCCCTTCACCCCACGATGCTCCGAGAGGGGCCCTGCAGGGCACCTGGGTCCCTCCATTCCCTTCTGGAAAAGACTGCAAGGAGCAACTGCAAAATCAGCTCAAAAAGGGCTTGATAAGATAGATTTTTTGTTAGGTAAAACAGCTTTATTCAAGCAAAAGTAAGATTGTACTAATTATAAAGTCAATAAAACTAACGGCGGTGTCGATTGATCTCTGAATAAAGAAGTTAATTAATATGAGCACAAGCAGCTAATATTGCAGCCCCGTCGCTGTGGCCCTGCAGTTCACATCCACAGCACAGCCTCAAATATTTTCTGGATAAACTTGCTGCATCCTACCTGTGTTGCTGACAGCACAACTGGTTTAAATAAGGTTCCTTCACAGTTCTGTGCCAGGTTATGGGTGTGATGCAAACTGTGAGGAGTGCATGCAAAGTGAATTTTGGATCCTTACAGCACCCTCAGATACTGGCATATTTGTCTTCGAGAGGATTGTAATAAAAACCACGGAAAATGTACTTTCATCCTAACAGGGAATGATGATTGGATGGTGTAAGAGAACTCTGTATTTTTCAGTGCAGCTGTAATGAAAATAAAATAATCTTAATGAGATATTTTGGACAGCAATACTTATGTTCTTGGATTTCTTGGACTGGAATGCCTAACCAGCCTACAGACCAATAGAAGCTGGCCAGAATTCTCCCATTTCCATTTTGTTTCTTGGAGTGCCTGAACCGATATGAAAATCTGTAGGTTTCATGGAATTTAATTACGGATATTTCAGAGCCAGCCAGTACACGTACAATACATGCTTTCTGCAGATAAAATTTTAGTGTGGGATTTACATGGAGATATACTGGCCTGAGAAGGGGATTTAGAGAAGGAATCGGATAAATCACATAGGACGAGGTAAACACCTGTTTCTGTCCTCATAGAGCCAATCGCATGTTCACAGCAGGAACTTTGCAGATTCTTGTGTGGTGAAGTAGCAATTTCCACGTTGTGTTCTCTCTACAGCAGCACGATATTAGGTGAGCAGTGAAGTGCTGTGGCAGCCAGATGTCCTATAGAAAACTCCAAACACCGCTGCACTGACTCCTATCATAGACCTCCATATGAGAAGACTTAAAAGGAGAAAGAGAGAAAACACTGGCTTTGCCCCCTGCATCAAAGTGCATGAAAGTGTGCTAAATGCTGTGTATAAACTTGGTATGTCTCATTGTTCGTTATCAGCTCAGCTTTGTTCCGGGCAAAGCTTTTAACCAATGCACTTAAACTTACCTTTCACAAAAGCAGCAGCAGAAGAGCACTCGAGCAATGTGGCATCCAGCAATGGTTCTGTGCAACAGCTCTATGCCCTTAAAAGCACAGCAGTCCTTTGAGTGAACTGTTGCTGGGTACTCAAGAAATACATAATGTGTTTTATGTCACACTACATACTGTACTAACTCCTGCCCAGGAAATATTGATACTGTTCCCTTAAATTTTCAGTTTCCTCACAATTTCGAGCCCGTTCACCCTTACTATGAAGTAGCAGCAGGGGAAAGTGCACCTGAACGTGATATCACTGGCCTGCAGGCAGCCTGCCTGCTCGGAGGCAACGGCTGCGAGTGAGTGCAGGGAGCTCCTGCCTGCAGCCTCTGTTGGGATCTGCTGCATCAGTTGTGTGTCGAGTCACCCATGCTTTGAGCACGCTGATGCTGTGCCAACAGATGGCTCTTGTTTTGTGCTGCAGAAGGCAGCCTCTTTTTCAGCAATGATGTTTTGCACTCAGACAAGAGCCTTAACTTTTCCTAAAGAGAGAAGGTAACCTAAAAGAATAAAGAGGGGAAAAACTGCTGCTCTGCTCTAGTGGCTGCATAACCAGCCTACTTCTGTGGTCTGAGAAAACAGAAAATTTGGACTCTGATGTCCCTTTTTCTGCCACTCTGGCCCCAAGTTGCTAGCTCTTTCTGTAAGATAACGGAAAAAAGTAGGTGTGCAAAGGAGATTTGCGTCACATTTTGCAAGCACATCTACCTACCCCTCCTTTTCTCTGTGTTCAGCTTTTTAGTATTGCAGCTGTGAAATGCGTTTGAAAATGTTTTCCTTCATAATACAGGTTTTATGGCCTTTGCATGTAAAACATGCTGTTCAATAAATACTGATGTGGTACCATGAGCCTTCTTTTACACATGGAAATATCACCCAGGGAAAAATTCTGAGTGAGAATTCTAAAATAAGGAGGTACAAGGTGCACTCATCATGGGCCACTGCTGTGAACAAGGGACAGGTTGTCCCTAGAAGCAGCTACAGCCATCCTGAAACTACTGAGGGCAGAAACACATGGCTGATATAACACAGCGCCAGAGTAGTGTAATCTTTCATCAGCGTCTTCCTCGAAGGAAGATAACAGTTTTAATAATGCATTAAGAAAATGCAGCTGCATCATTGTTCAGGTTGACATTCCACGTTACAGACTAATGTCCACATTGCTGCTCCACACTTGGATTTCCCACCATGATCCTGGAATAGCATCTGCAGGTCCTTAACCGTTTCTGCAGCTGGTGGCTGGCAGCTCCCTCAGGAGGCGCCTGTGCTTCATCCTCTCTTTGCTGGGACTGATGCCTGGGTGTTTTGCTCCTTGAAAACGTCACCCTGGATTCTGCATCTTCTGGAAAAAGCAGAAAGCAGGTATGAATTAGTCAACAGCTGCTTCTGTCCGATTGACAGCAGTTGTTGGCATCTAGCCTTCAGTGTTTTGAATGCACTGTTCAATAGCATCTGCATCATCACTGAAGCTTTTTGGCTTCCTGGGTTTGCATAATTTGATCTCCTATCACTGTGAGATGGTAAATAATGGCAATTTTGCTCAGAACTTAATAGCTGTGGGGTCATATTGATGTCAGTTGTTGCACTGTGCAAACCCCTACTATTCTAATCTCCAATCTTTTGACTAGCCCCTTTGCTGCTGTGGTCACACGCTCCAAGCAAGATGTTAACATGCTCCGCACACTCTGTGACAGAGGAAACATTTCATCACTCTGATGTTAAGTGGCCACAGCCTCCATTCCTATTGCCCTAAGAACAATTCAGACCTACTATTTCCCTCTCTTTACAGGAGGAGAACATGTCCCTGTAGTCAATGATGATGAGAACACCAGATGCAGCTTAGATGAGATGGTGGTGTTAACCCATATTTGAATAGCTCACACTAGAAAGAGCTTTTGAAAAATAAGAATTAGCCATGTTATTAGAAAACATCTGAATTTTGGATGCAGCCAAAGAGACATAACAACTTTTCTTGGAGGGCTTTTTAGTGTAGTGACTAAAACTGTTCTCCTGGTGAGAGCTGGCACCAAGCACCTGTCCCTCTTGGTGTAGGATTGTAGAGGGTGATTAACCCTTAGACCATGCACCATACTGCATCAAAGACAGCACTGAGCAAACTCTTAGTATTAACAGCAATGCACTTACAAATCTCTTAGTTGTCCTTTGAGTAAATATTTGAGTAAATAATACATTAATGAAAACTTGCCTAGCGCTTACCAAGAGAGATAATCTGCTGAAAATTAAGGTACTGCCTGTGGCCCATTGTGAGATAACTGTGAGTACTCAAAACATCTTTTACGCTATTCTTTCGTTTAATGTGTATACATTATTTACTATGCAGATTCTCTGTTATGAAATATTTAGATTTGGAAGTGTTTTGACATGTGGTAATCTTTAGGAAGAAGGTAAACATATTCCTGTTTAAAGAAAATGTAAATAAAGTATTCCCCCAAAATATCTTTGAGAGGTTAAATGCAGGACAATGGAAACCACATGTAAATACCATTGCTGTCCCTGTGCAGGCAACATTCATATGTATTTCCATTGACTTTGTTGACTGCAACAGAAATTCTGCTTGGGTGAGGGCCATGACACAGAACCTATAAGAAAAAGAAAACAATAGGCTAATGAATTAACTGGGTTTGAGACATGTTAAATATCTGGTTTAGATTATCACAGTTACTTGATCAGCCATTAATTTGAGGAAATACCATTGCCACAACATTCATCCTTACTATGGAGAAGGATGATAACTGATCTGTATGGTTTCTGATGATTTTTCAGATATTTTTCATCCTTGTCCAGTACCTGTAGATTAGATTTTGGTTATTCTTATGCTGCTGCAAATGCAAGGCTTCAGGAGAAGACTCCCTGATAAGATCTGTTGGCTACCAGAGCCAGCTTTAAAGGCCAGATTCTTCCCTGGTGTAAACAGTGGTGGCTCTGTCCTAGTGCATCAGGAAAAGATCTGACCTTTAGTGTGTTTTGTCCTTGTTCCATGCAGCTGACAAACAGCTTTCTAATAGGAAGCAGATGAAAATCTTTACATATGCAATCAGTTTAATTACAGAAATAGTTTACAATATTTTCCTACCTAGGTAAAGGATTTTTTAAAATGATTTTAAAGTAAATTAAGCATAGTAATATTGCTAAAGGAAAGATAAACATTTGCAATTAATAAATTATTTTATGGCCAGAAGTAATTCATTTAGATTAATTTCTAATGGACTCATTTTACTTGTAATCAAGAACTTATTTTCGTGGGCCAGTGAAATGCCTGTGAATTTTCTCTCTAAGCTTTCTTTCATAACATCTGCACTGAGACTTCTCAGTTAAACAATGGAAAGGCAGGATTTACAGAGTGTCAGCTTGCTGTTCTGTGCCTGGAGAAAGATGAATTAAGCCTTCTGTTATAAATGGAACGTATATACTTCAAACCAATTGTTATTAGCCAAGATATGTCCAAGGTCAGGCTAAGTTAAGTATGATGAATTCCCATGAGTAATTTATCTTTACGGCTATTTAAAGTGTGAATACATTTAATGTTTTTTCAAGCTTTTGCACAAGTTTTGTAAGTGTCCCACTTAGTTTTTAGGAAAATAAAAATTAACATTAGCCAGGAATTGCATTCATTTTTAACTATTTCCCACGTGCTCATTCACTCATTATTCATTACCACAAGGAGATGTGGTGATTCAGTCTGCTTAGAGTGTTGTCAATAAGGAAACGGGAAATTTGGCCTTTACTGGTTTCAGAAAACTTGAAGCAATAGCCAGCAGATGCATAGGTTAATGTTAGGGGCTCAGGCATGCCAGGATAATAATTGGGGCAGAAAGAATAATTTTAGTACTGCCATTGGTAATTAAAAAATGCCATTTATGTTAAAAAAGCTTGCCCTTTCATATTTTAACACTATAAGATTGGGATAGTCATAATTTAAATAGAGGAATTGAATCTTCAAAAACTTAAAGAAAATGCAAAGGAATTCTGAAAGCTGTCCTTAAATCTGCATGGGCTTCTTCTTGCCTTGGTGTCTGTACAGGCAGTACCACCACTGGTCCTGTGCTCCCATTTCTGTGTGCTGTACATCTGACTTCAGCAGTGCACATTTGGCACTTGGGAAAGAGCCTTTCATTTTAAAAGTACTAATCCTCTTCTTTGCACATTGTTTATTTCCTCAAAGTTTTTAACAAGGCTTTACAAAGCTTAAAAAATGATCTGCACAAAGCTATTGCTGTATTTACCATCCTCCAGGTTTCTCAGCAATCACTGTGCCCAGGCAGGTGGCCTGGAACTTTGTAGTACATTTTGGTAAGATTTGAAGCAATGGGATCAGTTTTTAAATCCTCCAGCTCATATAAATATCAGTGAACAGGCTTAACATAACCTTACAGTTCTTCACCACCCTTTGTCTCCAGGTGCCTCTAGTCTCACATAACCATTCGTAATTTCTTGCCTGGTTCTGCATGTGGTTTTTGCATCTCCATGCTGACTTCCACAGCTCTTCTTTGCTCCTTTCTCTCACGTTATTCCAGTCTCCCTCCAAAATACCATCAATGTCTTTCTCCCCATTTTCCCCACTAATCTGTATGATGCGTTTCTGTCGCATCATTTGTCTCTTCCTGATAACCCTTCCCTGTGCTCCTCACCGTGGGCCCTCAAAAGATGTGGTTTTTTTTGTCCTCATTTCTCTCCACTGGCAGTCCTTTCTCCTGGACAAAACCCTGAAGTTGTTTTAAATGCTGGAAGGAAACTAAGTGACTTGTTCTAAGGGCGGCTGGAGAACAGTGAAGGGCATCACCTGGGTTTACTAAGGCAAGATAAAACCACACAAAGGCTGAGCTCCAGTGACATCACATCAGCTGTGTAAAAACACCCCAGATCCCCAGGACTGTCTCAAATTTGCTCTCTACAACTACCTGAAAGGAGGTTGTAGAGAGGAGGGAGCTGGGCTCTTCTCCCAAGTGACAGGGGACAGGACAAGAGGGAATGGCCTCAAGCTCCACCAGGGGAGATTTAGGCTAGAGATTAGGAGGAAGTTTTTCACAGAAAGGGTCATTGGGCATTGGAATATGCTGCCCAGGGAGGTTGTTGATTCACCTTCCCTGGAGGTGTTTAAAAGACAGATAGATGAGGTGCTGAGGGACACGGTTTAGTGTTTGATAGGAATGGTTGGACTCAATGATCCGGTGGGTCTCTTCCAACCTGGTGATTCTATGATTCTATGAAATGCCTCTGCTGCGATGATATAAAGGAATTTTGTGCTGGTCAGCAGCACAGTTTGGGTGCCTGACATTTGTATGGTAGCATCAGGGCTATGTTCCTATCAGACCCTGCATAGGGAATTGTTTCCTTCTGTGCACCATGTCAGCCTTTAGTGGCTTGTGGAGAGCACAGCATGAAGAAGTACA
The DNA here is from genome assembly GCA_013389865.1 of Piaya cayana. NCBI lineage: Eukaryota > Metazoa > Chordata > Aves > Cuculiformes > Coccyzidae > Piaya > Piaya cayana. Next base: position 33,172 of record WAAB01000996.1, on the reverse strand, counting down.
GAACCCTGCAGCAGGGATGGCAAGGGAGGTCTGCATGATGCATCAGGTCTTCTCTTGAAAAGGGGTGGGCTAGGACCTGTGGATGTCTTTTCTCTTTCTTATCTTCTACTGAGTGCCTTGTTCCTGTTCATAACTGCATGGCAAGTGGCAGGAGACAGCAGAAGGCAGCCACACTGCTGGTGGAGGAGGAGAGGCTCTTGCTTCAAGCAGGAGCAAGCACCTTGACAACTTGTGTGTGGAAGGGGTGGCAGCATGAACGTCTTCATCTTGGCAGGGGCTGATGGAGAATGCAGAAGGGGTACCCAGCCTGGGGTGGGGGACACCAGCAGCTGCTGCTGGGGAGGTCAAGATGGGGGCTGGAGGGGAGGTGGGCAGCCCAGGGGTGAGCCCCTCTTCATCCCTCCCTCCCCAGTGAATGTTAGCATTACTGCTGCCCCACCAGCTGCCCCTTGCTTACAGATCTCATTCTTTTCCTTGCTAGAAAAGCAGCTAAGGTGCATGGAGAGTCTGAGTACAATTTCCTGCTAACCCATGTCTTTGCAGAGGGTAAGTGCCGTGATGAGCACTCTTCTGTCTCAGATCTTAAGCTGCTGTCTGCGGCAGCCAGTCCTCCTCTTCTCTCTTCCACTGCTGGCATTGCCGTTTACAGTATTGTCTTCCTGGGAAGATGTGAGAGTGCCCTGGGAACAGTAAAAGACCTGAGAAAAATATGTGTGTCCTTAGGAAGCAAAATTCTGTGCACTCACAAACATCCCAGAATAGTCGATAATGCTGGGAAAATACAGCAAATTTAGTTTGTCCAGCCAGAATATAGCAGTTGGAGGACATCTCTGTAAAGTGAGAGTAGGACAGGAATGGAGCTCCCTGAAGGTGGAGGTTGAAGGAGCTCCAGCCATCTCACTCCTGGCATCCAAGCTCATATATTCAGGGTCTTTCTGTTTGCAAGGGAAGTTATGGTAGATCTGTGGTGCAAATGTAGCCCTCTGAAGCACGGCTTTGTTGTTTTTACTGCCAGAGAGGAACACACAACTGTGTCTTCTGGACAGTGCTAGAAGTAAGACCACAAGCCAGGCTTTCCAGCAAAGGTGCTGCAAAATGAAAATGAAAAAAAATCAGGTTTGTGCACAGAAGAAACACATTGTCCACAAATTGCATTTTCCCTTGATTTCTTCTGTACAGCTATTGAGTAGATACAACCTTGTTTAGCTTAAAAGATCTATGAAAATTATAGCCTAGGGCTCTTGGCTTCTGTCTGAGTGCTTCTCCTGTCACTGAAGTCCTGGGGAACAATCTAAGACCAAATGTCCATCACGACTCTTTTACTCAATGCTACTGGCAGTTTGCCCTGGGACATCAAGGAAAGCATCACATGTGGACAGGCTTTAGAACAGATTTAAGTGAAAACTGTATAAAATTGTTAAATACAGCTCCAGCTCCCACAGAGAAGCAACAAGCTTGTAATGCTGCTTTTTTTCAAGTGGTCACAACTGCTAATGTGAAAAGTATTGAATCTCCATAAAACTAGACTAGATCAGACAAATAAATAAACTGAAAACACCTCTTTGAAGCAAACTAGCATTGACTCCTGCATAACAGCTTCCAGGCAGTAGCAAAATTAGTTAATTCTATATAAAGCAGCCTTATATCTAGGAACCTTTGTGCGCGTGGTGCAGTAATAGGATCAAGTCCAGTATTACTGAATGTGGTGGATGCAGTAACCAAGCTTCACTGCAGATGAGCATAGGAAACAATTGAGCTTCCTTATGTAATAGGATGGCCAAAGCAGTAGAAACCATTCCCTAAACGCAGGCAGAAACTGAGATGAGTCACAGATTAGGGGTGTGTGGGTGGAGAGCATCCTTGTGGTGTGATGACAGGCATGGAGGAGAGATCTGGAGGCTGTGCAGTGTTTCTGCGTGCGTGACAGCATTGCAGGGAAAGCAGGAGAGAAGCAGAGAGGAGCAGGGAGAGGAAGTGCAGCACCCAGAGCAGAATAGGATGTCAGGGAGAAGCACTTTTTTTAAAATTGTGATTGCCTTGAGATAGTGGGAGCTGTGCAAAAGAAGAGAAGTGTTTCCTGGTCAGTTGGCTGCCTTTTCAGGGGAACAACTTGGTACATCATTTGTAAATAAACATTGATGTAGTTGTGGACTAATTTACCCACTCATCAATCTATTTTCCTAAATTAAACAACCTAAAAGAGCCTCAAGAATAACTTTATGACACGCAGGCTAACAGTATTTTCCCTTTGCTGTCCCAACTACGTGAATTCAGAAGGGAATAAGTGGAAGGGAATATTCACGACTTGGCCCTTGAAATATCATTATCTCTCGCACATTTATGTCCCTACAGAAAGATCAGAATCATAGAGTATAACCAGGAAATTAAATGTTCTGATAGCCATTAATCCATCATCCATTAATGGCCAGTGTCTCCATAATTCCCAGTGGCAGGAAAACCAAAACACCTTCGGGGGGATGGATGCTGCCTGTGGGCTCAGGAGGCAGAAGGAAGCACCATTGGGTGGAGGACATGGAGATCATCCCTCTTCTCACTAAAGATCCTTCTGGCATTCTACCTGCTGAGAATGTGGTAACTTCTGGTACGAGGTGGTGGGTTACCTTGCTAGAAAGGGTATGTGCAGTGATGGAAAGGAGGACAGGAGACCACTAGGCTTTATGTAATGGGTTTTTTTTTCCCTTCCACCAGATTGTGCACAATTAGACAAGTTGAATAGGTAATCTTATTCTAGCTATCAGCAAATACTATCCTTTAAATGCAATTAATATGAAATCTCTTTGAACTATAACTGTCTTCCCTCATTTTCATGGATAATATTTCAGTGGGTTGGGACTAAATGGGAGGTCTCATGAGCCAGTACCCTCTGCAGCTCACGTTCATTGGCCTAAATGTTACTACACAAAGTACGACTTTCTTTTTTGAGATCATTATAGAAGAAAATTTAAATCTAAGTAGCAACTTACGTCTAAGTTCTCAGAAAAGTCATTCAATACTCAAAACAAACTGTTATTTTAAAATATAATTGTATACAAAATCATATAAATTCTTTATAGAGAAAGAAGTTGAATTCCAGTTTACATGTGAAACTCAATCTGACCATAAGCACAGAGCTGTGCAAACTGCCTCCCTAGGTATTTAAACGGTGTGCATTTGCATGCAGCTGAACAACCACCAAGTGCCCTTGGCTCCAGGGCCCTCGCAGCCCAAACTTCTTTCACTGGGTGAAATTGTGTTTTCAGAGGGGAAAACATTCTTGAATTAGTCATTTTTCAATGTCTTTTTTGGTTTTTTGTACTCAAGGTGTAGGGCAATGAAGCAGATTCTGTTAAAACTGCTTTAAAGAGGGTTTCCAACTGAGATGATGTGTTGTGATCTTAAGCCTAGTGCTAGAGTGGCTTTGAGCTGGCAGGCAAGGAGCAGGCGTGTAGAGCAGCTGGCTGGGCAACCACATCCCAGCATGCTCTGGCCTCTCCACCTGCCTCGCTCTAGCTCCTCATCTTATGGGAGAAAGCAGAGAGCTTCTGTATGTCCAAAGAGGTCTCTGCCTACGCCCACTGACCTTTCACAGTGCTTTTCCTGGCCCATCACTTGGGAGTGAACCACGAGGTTCGTAAGGAAATAAAAGTTAACGCTGATTGTGTGTGTAAATATTGACAGGACTGGACTTAAGCATGTACACAGACTACAAGAACAGGCTGCATTTCTAAATGGAAACAAAACAACCTCTTGTTCTTCAGAGACTCCCCACTGGTTAGGTGCTTGACATATTTGATGTAAAGTTAATGGCATTTAATTAAGTAGCCTAGAATGAAAAATATTAGTTCAATATTGAAAAGAAAAGGACGACTAATCTGGTTACATTCCTATGATCATTTTTATCAACATTTTTTAAATGGGATTTGTTATTTTAGATTAAAAAAAAATGGGCTGGCAGAAAAAAAACAAACCAGCCCCTACCTTGTTAAGGAAGGCTGCTATGTAGTAGATTCTTGCTGATGTTGGTTTTATGCTGCAATAAGAACAGAGCAAATTATTGACGGGTTTTGTATAATATTGGGTTGAGCATTAAAATATGCACTTCATCGAGTGTTTGTCGTTTCCTGTGCCTGCTGTCTGCAAATGCTTTAGCAGACATAGATATCTGTGGGAATACTGACCACAACAGCTTATTTTATTTGCTGAAAATCAGTTTTGTATTGTAATAAAGAATATTTGCTGTGGCAGCTCAGGCTTTTTTTTTGAGCCTGGTTTATACCTGTCCGATAGCTAAAGGAAAATGCCGTAAGACTTAAATGCACAATTACATTATCCTAGGCATTGGCTATCAAATTCTTATAGTGAACTGACTGTGAATTTCTAGATTAAAACTGAATTCTGATTAATTTAAAGTAACAAAGAAACAAAAGGAAAACCATGAGCTGTGCCACTACATGACAACGGGAACAGAATGTCCTGGTGCCCTGGTGCCCTGATGGCTTGCACCCATCCAAATAGTTCTGGTTTGTGGTGGGACCAAGCTGGGTTCCTTGGCAGGTATTGCCAGGGTCTCATAAGGCAAGAAGGGAAGCCTACAGCGAGAGCATTGTGGAAGGCTTCTTCCTAAGACAATGTCTTGAAGGTATTTCTACTGTGAGATGGTCTACAAGTCTATAATTAGGAGTTCAGCTGTCTGCCGCCGCTGAGCTTGGTGATGAGAAGCAGATATGCCAAATATAATAGCATGAGGAGAAGGTGGTGGGAGGGACGGGCATTTATGGATGGACTTGCGGATGGGAAAAAGACAGAGGCAAGGGGGAAATGAAGGAACAAATGAGAAGCAAGAAATGACTAAGTTTGGAAACATTCCTTCACTTATATTCTTTGGCAGGCAGTTAACTTTCTGATGATACTTTCCTCTTAGATCTGCCTGACTGGGACCCATTTTGTAACTATTGCCAGTTTTCCCACTGAGATAGTGCTATTTATACTATGTTTTGGTTGGGGTTTTAATCAGCAGCTTAGCAAACTGGACTCAGACCAAGTTAACCAGTTACAGACACAAGTGGGTTGATACTAGTTTAACTTTCCTAGTAGTAACATAAAAGCATCCAAGTAGTGCCTGAGGAGGAGCCTCCCACCTTGGCCGGTTCACAGCCAACGCTGAGCTCCAAAAACATGCCCAGGAATTGGATCATCCAGTCTCCTACCCTAACTGCACGTGGTCCTTGCTCTCCTTGGGCTTGAAAGACACCTCCTGCCCTCCCCTGCTCTCTCAGAGTGATTTCAGGTGTGGGAGCTGTTCTGGGGTGTTGGTGCAGGGGTGCATTTTCATACCAGGTTGGTATTTGCAGTGCATAATCATTGCACCAAATCAGTACAGTTATGTCAGTTGCTCAAGCAAAGAATCATATAAGTTGGAGGAGGAACAATGATCAGTTATACATTAAAACAAGATAAAAACATTAAAAGTGCACATGACCCTGGACTATATTAACTGCCAATGTCTGTCCCCCACTTTTTCCTTTACCTTATTTGTAATGAGGGTGATATGGAAAAAACATTTAGTGGAAACTGAAAATGGTGACTCACACAGGCAACATTAAAAATAGTCCTCAAAAAAGGGGTTTTTTTTCCAATTTGTAATTTTTTATATATACTAGTCATTTTTCATTATTTTACATACAACCAGACATTATTTTTTTCTGATTTAAAACAGTTACAATTTTCTCTTTGTGAACTGAATGAGTTCTTAAAGCTGTTCCAGATGCCAAACGTGTACATATGTAGCATTCCTACTGGAGGAATAACTTTTGATATTTAATCAAAAGAAACCATTTTAACAAACTGTGCACTAACACATGAAAAGAAAACATGGTGAGAAAAAAAAAATCTAAGCTATAAAATCAAGATGAAACTTTTCCAGCTTGTAAAGAGGGTTTTACAAACTGACCAATGGTAAGACTCAGAAACTAAACCCCAAAAAGTACAAAATAACTGATTTCAGCAGAACACTATAAAAATGGAAGGAAGAAGAAATGGAAGAGAATAAAAAGTCATCAGACAAATAGGAGCTTAAAATTTAAAGAAGGAGATTAAAAGAAATATCAAGACAGGATATGTCTGAGAAGACAAGAAAAACAAATGGAGTTGCACAAGAAAAAGTGTAAGAAATACCATGAGTTACAATATTCTAAAGAAAAGAAAATTGTGGAAATACAGAGAAGAAAAGAGAAAATATGAAATCCCTCATTTTGTATTAATTGCGTTCCCCTTCAAATGACACATTTCAATGCTGGGAAAACTCCCGTAATTCGATTATTGTTTACAGCAGGTTATTACTCAACTGGTTCCTGTTTGCGCTGTCTCTACTTGATCTAATTCTGTCAAGCCTTACACTGAAGCTATTGAGTTGTTACCTGAAAATAAAGACTTAATCACGTCAACGTATTTGGAACAAATATTCTCATTATAAGACCATTTTTCCTAAAGGCCTGGCAAGACAGAAGTGCAGGGCTCAGGCTGCAGCTGTAAGGCTTATAGCCAGTATCAATCTATTGACATTCAGGTGGTTGGGTTATTTCCTGACCTTGAGTGGCTTAGGTGCTGCCGTTGGAATCACCAAGAATTTCACCTTCAGTGCAATGCCAAGGAATGCAAATAACATAACCAATTAAATACAGTCCAAATAGTAATACACAGTAATAAAGTCCAATCCATGATATAGGTCGTTGATAATTTGCTGCTCTCAAAAACCAGCAAATCACTGTACTTTTGGGGAAAAGCACATTGGAAAACAGACACAAAGAAAAAGAATAAGAGAAGAAAAAGCCACACTAGGAGTCAATCTACTTAAATAATCACAGGAACACAGCAAACAAGCAACCAGAAAATGTTGTATGTAGATGTTTTTACAGGGGAAAAATGATTTTATTATCATGCTTTTAAAACAAGAAGGTTACCATATTTGTCATGTTAGGGCACTATTGAATTAGACATTAAAATCGGTTTTTAACCTACTTGTAAATGCTCTTCTTTTCCTTGCATTCCAGGGTTTGAAACTGTCATTTGTGTAACCGTTCTCTTGGCTTCCACTGTTTCTTTACTCCACAATTATAATAGCTTGCTAATAGACCCTATCATTGATAAACTTTCTCGTTAAGAAGAACCTCGGACAAAAAATGATACTGGTTCTTTAAAAGTTTATCCCTATGGCACCATCATGTAAGCATACATATGGGACAGTAAAAATGGAAGACGACACATTAAATGACATTATTATAAAATGCAATACTCTTGGAATGATCCCTTATTAAATTAGGTTCTATGATCTGAGATGAATTTCCCCGATCCCTAATCCATCACTAGAGAAATATTAAAAGATAGGTCTCAACTGGTATTAGAATCGCACTCAGTCTCTACTTTCATTATTTTGAATTAGGGTGCTACTGGGGGGAAGCCTCTTAATGAGAATTAGAGTGATTCACTGGCCTTCTTTTGGATTTTGACAAGTAAAATATTAACTCTTCAGTCACAGCTGTCGGAATTAAAATACTTGGCAGCCACAGATGCACAAATTAAATTGGCCTTTATGTTTCCATATTGCTGACCTCCTTAGAGGCAAAAACATCAAACCCAACAATAACAGAAAACCCACAGTATGTCATTTCTTGGAAGAAAATATATTTATTGAAGTTTTTATATTTGTTTCAGTTTTAAACACATAATTGAACAAATACAGAACAGTTTTACAAAAGGCTATTATTGCAATTTTGCATCCAGTAAAACTTCAGCTACAAATCAGTTACTCCGAACCATTAGTCAGGCAATAAATTAATAAATGAAGTTATTTCAGGGATTTCTTAACTGTTTAAACCAACATAAATCAGATTTACATGTAATGCATCAATGAAAACATCTTAATGGCTTTGACTGGCATGTTTTTATGGTAGTTTCTCTGTAAATAAGAAGTTTTCTTTTTTTGAAACAATACATGAAAATGCATAATTATTGCAGAAACTCAAGACTTTTTAGTACTGGAGCTCCAGTTTGTAACAGCAAAACAAGCTGAAGTTTAACAATGTTGAGAAAACATCCTTTCTGATCTTTTCCCCTCCTTTTAAATTTACTGCTGTGGAAGTGGTGGTGGAATTTCAATTAGTCTCAATTAAGTGTTTCTCAATTAAGTGTATTTCAATTATAATAAGTGTTTCCAAACTGGAACTTGTAGCACATAAAAATCTCAAATAAGGGAATTATGCCAAAGTGGCATTTTTTTCTTAAAGCTGTCCTTAAATGATATGATCCATCGTATCCAAGCCAGTGTAGGGGTTTGTTATTCTTTTATCTGTCTCTGGTCACCTACAGCATCTCTCCGTCCTCCCTAACGATCACTCATTGATCTCAACTTGTGATCGGTTGAGAACTACTTGGGGAGGGACATTGATGGATGCATTTTAACCATTTTACCCTTCGCATCCAATACCGCGATGAACTCCCCGATCCTGGGAACGGTTGCGTGGGGGGAGAACTAGGGGCTATGACAATCGTAGGCATCCAGGGGATGAATTTTGGCTGTGAGTAGGCACGTGCTTCTCAGAAAAGGCTCATTTTGTGTATAGGTGACTGCAAACCACCTCCACCTGATTTCTCATAACACACGTTGGGTATTTTGCATGCTGGGTGGAGTGCAGAGACTGCAATATTGACTTTATGAAGCACATTATATTGATATGAGGAAATAATTTGTTACTCTCTCTCTGTTTTTTCTTTTTTTTCATGTAATTTGCAAGTATGAAGCTATGCCTTTTCTGCTCGTGATGATGGATGTTTAGAACTGAGAACACAGGATAAATGCATAGTTAAAAGAATCCAGCTCTAGAGTCTTAATATTTTGAAATAATTTGTTGCTGACTGGCAGGGATCTTGTCGGACGCATTTGCACTGCAGCGCACTCGTCACCCCCTCCGTAGGCTGTGACAGGGCAGCAGCGGGTATGGCATCACCTCGTTAGTGACATCTGAGACACACTTGATGCACTTTGTACAAATCCCTGAGCCCCCAGCACTGCTCACATGTCCTGAACAGAGTCCCCTCCTGGCCTGTTCTGGGAGCAGCTGGTGCACCAGAGAGCATCCCCAAGGGAGGATTTGAGGAAGCCCCTGCTTTCATAGAGGGAGCAGGCTGGGGGCAGCTCAGGTGACCTGGTGGCTGTGACATCCAGCCCCACACGGTGCAGATCATGCTCAGATCTGGAATCGCCCTACAGCAAGTGGCTCTGCTTCTCTCTGCCAGGCTTCACCTTTTGCGGCTTGCAAAGCTATGTTTCACATGCATAGGGAGAGCACGCAGTGCCGTAAAACTACAATTTACCTGTAACTGTATCTACATTATTTTTATCCTTTTGTTGCTTTATCTCAGCTATGCAAACAGCTTGTTGCATGGCAATAAGGATTTTCCTATGAGCTCTTACTCCATCTTTCCTCTTCACAGCATCCCTGTTCAGCAATGAAACAGCACCCCAACAGCCCTCCCTTCCTTGGGGCATCAGCTTCTATCTCAGTTAGGATTTCCCCATCCAGATTGGGGCTGCTAACTTGCACAGACAATTTCCCTGGTTTGCTCCCTCTTTTCTTGGTCATCCGGGTGCCCGTTGGAGCTGAGAGAACACCGTGGCATTATGCAGGTGGATAGCGGGCACAGCCGACTCGGCATGTGAATTAGTTCTGCGCAGAACTACTTAATACATCTTTCCTGGAATTAAATGTGCACGGAGAGCTGCCACAGGGCAAGCCGTGGGGTGGTTTAATTTCTTTTTTAGAAGGCATTAGCAGAACTCGATAAAGGGTCAAGTAATTTCATCCAACTTGCCACTAGTTAGTTAAGAGAAAGCGACAGGGCTGGAGCCTGATGTCGTTACATTCCCGCAAATATATTTTATAAAACAGGAGTTTTAAAATTTCATTTTTTTTGCCAAAAGAAAGATTGCTGGAGGAACGCTCCTTAACTTTAAAAGATTACCTCACCGATAGCTAAATAGGGCGTTTTGATTAATATTTGCTATTTGGCGAGCTGGCTGAGACCCGAAATGAGATGGTTACTTTTGCGACAGGAGTGCCTTTGGTGCGAGGCTCGCCGAGCTCCCGGGGAGGCTGCCCGGGGAGTAATTTCGGCGAATTGTAAGCGGACAGTGAGTCCGTGGGGAGCGCTGGCAATCATGGCGGAAACAATGTTTGCATCGATCAGCTGTCACGGTGATTTATGGCTTCATTTTGCTGTAATGGAGAATTAGTGGAAAGATTATCAGGGACTCAACACTTTGGCTTGTTACCCATGTCCAGACGAGCAATTTGTCTCCCTGAAGCAGTGAAATACTTGTGACAGCTCCAACACTTGCCCTAATTCAATCAAGAGAAAATGTTGGAATTAATTTGTTACAAGAAAATTTAAATATGTTCAGCAAACAGTAACCGCAGAGCAGCAGGCTGATTTATTGTGCTCGGCAAGATATCGATCCGCTTCGATCTGGCCCATGTTGAGGTTTTAATGTGTAATAATTTCCAATTTAAAGCTCCTTTTCAAGATCACGGGTTTAAAGAGAGGGCAGGCTAGGTCTCAAGACCTGATTAGGAGCCTGTTGCAATGGCTTTGTCAAAAGCCTGTTTGAATGTAAATTCATAGTTATCTTTTGCACTATCTTTAATATTCTTGACATGGATTTTATTGTGTGTCAAACCTCAGGCCAGCTGCCTGCCACAACCATTAATGAAACATCTTAGGAAATAAATCTCAGTCTTTATACAATATTTTAAAAAACCTGAAACATTAGATGTCAGTGAAGAAGGTTTAACAGCATCCTTCTCCCCCCCCCACCCAGTAAAGCATCAGAGATATAGCAGTTTTACAGCTTGCCTACACAATTAGATTGAATTATTGTGCAAATGCTATTATGCCATAAGCTTAAATTCCAAAGGTTGCATGAATATTTTAGGTACATGTACAAATCTGTTATCTTCATTGAAGGTGTGACAGCTTATTCTACCTATACGTATATATAATTTTAAGGTTTTCATTATTAAAATGCTCTTCCCTAATGCATATAGGATAACGTCGCTCAAGAAAGTATCTAAGGCGTTAGAAATTCAGCCCCTTATAATTCAAAGAGCAGCTATGGTGGTCTGCGGAGCCTTGTTGCTCCATGCCAGGCTCCTTTGACACCCAGCTACAGCAAAATGGTGTGCAAACTGAAGTGTGCTCAATTAGTCCTTTAAACCAAGTTATTATGATTGATTAAAAGAGAAATCCTGGCCTCCAGCTTGTATAATAACCTCTCATGTAGCTCCAATTGCAAGTTTTCTCTAACATTTTTAGAGCATCAGTGGCTCACATAATTAGAGAGCAATCCTGTTCAACCTAATCAATAAAAAGTCATCACCCACCATAGGAGACAGCCATACAGAAGTATTTTTCTGCTTATTAGTAGAGCTGAGGCATTAGTTTGCTTCAGTTATTCTTACTTTTGCTAAACAAAGCACTGAAAAACAAGCTGTCCTTATTAGAACTGCAGTATTGAAAACCTTTCTAATAGCACCAGGGCCATCAAACATAGAGTTTAGGCATCATTTTTCAGTCAGTGGTGCTGTGAAAATGCAGATAGCACCACTGTCTGTTGGTGCAAGGACTCCCAGGTCCTCTGAGAAGAACCCAAGTGGGGCACCTGGATTTTTCTGGAACAGCTTTGGACTCATCTGTTGGGTGATGGGAGAGGCTTTGTGAACACCTCGACTCCATGGATAATCCCAATGGGACTTTGTGTCTTCCCAGTAGTAGATAAAGGACCAATGTGGCTAAAGCAATGAAGAACCTGATCTAGTGGGATGTCCCTGCCCATGGCAAGGGGATTGGAACTAAACGATCTTTAAGGTCCCTTCCAACCCTCACTGTTCTAAGAAGCAGAGCTCAATAACTCCCCTGGCCATCAAACCACATGCTTCCCTGACAGCAAATATTTTATCCGTAAGTGTATTTAAAATATTGTTTTGAAGGATTAAAATTATCCTATAAAACATTAGTTTCTTGTGTGGTAGCTGGACTGATAGGAACCACTTTCTGAATTCTTGACTTTGAGGGCTTTGGAGAGGTCGGACTTCTTATGTAAGCAAGATTTGGCTCTGTAGGAGGTCATGGAGACAAAATGAAAAAAATTCCTTGCCCAACCCTCAATTCCAACTGGTTGTAAATGACCAGAAGTCAAATCAAGATCACATCTGCTCCTTCAGTAACTGATTAAGAATGAGGCAAATCTGTGTAAAACAGAGGCATCGCTCCCTGGAGAAACTGTAGTGGAGGAGTGATGAGCTCTGCAAGGGGTTTTGATGGCCTGACAGCATGATGCTCCCTGTCAGTGTCCCCAGTGAGGGGACAGCTTATCTGTGGGACAAGCATGGTTGCTGTGGTGGGACACACCATGGAGTCACGCCTTGATACTGCTTTTGTCTCCTGAAAAAACAGCCTCTGCAGATTTATCTGCTGTGTCCTTTGCCACCACATCTGCCAATAAGCCCTTTCACCAATTCCTAGAAGCGGAAGATGTCATCTTTCAAGAAGTAAAAGGATCGTGTTATTCTCTGTTGACATCTCTGGTCCAAGGACTTAATGTTTCAGTGTATGTTTGCTGGACATGTTTCCATCTCGTTCCTTTCTCTGATGAAGCCTAACATCTCTGCCCCTTTCTGAGGGGTTCTCTACATATCCATTCACATGTGTGCACCCACATGCCTTTGGAAAAGTAAATACAATTTAATTAATTTTTTTTCCATGAGTTAGGTCATTAAAAAAAAGGATTCTGGATGCGTTCTATGAGCTTTATGAAGTGAGGTGTCTCTGTATCGCCAAGACGCATGCTGAGTCAGTACTTTAGTACTGGGAATTAACTTTCTTTTGCAAGTGCTGTGATGATATTGTACTTGTACTTCTGCAAATCCTTAATTATAATTCAATTTCTCATAGCAAATTAAATAAAATATTTCTGTGTTCATTGGTGGAATTTAACTTCAACAGCAAATAATACCCACACACATGTTTCCTATCTTGTTCTTAACCATGTAATAACATACATGCTACAGGTAGTAAAATATTATTATACAACTCCCTTTGCCACAAATCTTGACCAAAAAATCCAGAGTTTTCTAGCAGACATATGTTCCTGGGAGTTCATGGGAGTTAGCAGAGTTCCTGTTGTGTGAAGGGCCACGGCTGCCAGGGTGTGCAGGAGCAATGTGCTGACCTGCAACTTGGTCCTTGCATGGACACATCTTCAGCTGGTGTCAACGGGGGTGTCCCATCAATGGGCTCCACCAGTTTGGAACAGACACCCCCCACACCTCCTTTTCCTCCCTAATTTTGAGGGACCCAGGCTGGCGCAGTCTGGCTTTGCGAGCTGGGTTTCTCCCAAGGCTGGCAGACCACTCGCCCTGGCACGGAGCAGGGCTGAGCCTTCTGGAGCTCTGCAGCCAGCAGAGACCTCAACAGGAGGGCGGCCTGACACCATCTTAATGTGAACTGGAGGAGAATCAGGCCTTGACATTAAAAACTGTGTTAGAATGATATTTAAAACTGAGATAAACTGACATTTAAAATAGTCCCATGCTCTTTTGTTTCATTTTTATTCTTATTTTTTGGTTGTTTATTTTTCATTTCTGATGGACCAAGGCTCCACCACGTTGGTAGTTGCTTGCAGGGGTCTGATGCTTGATTGCAACCAGCAGGGACCCTGTGGCTGAGGACTCGCTGTTAGTTGGCTAACACTTGCAAGCAAGGAGAAGCAGCCTCCTGGCTGGTTCCAGTGAGATGCAGTAGGTCCTCACCCGTTAATGTGTTGAAATAACACTACCAAACCAGCTTGCAATAGGAACTGGGGAAAAAGTCAAATGTGCCTGAGCTGTCAGGAGCAGTGCCAGGTTAAATTGTGTTTAGAAGAAACACAGCGTTGGTTAACAGTGCTAAAAGGCAGTATTGTAGATTAATAATACCAAGAGAAATCTAGAAACCCCATCTAATTTTCAGAGCTGTGCACTTTGTATTCTTTTCTCATTCTCTGCTTGAACAGCCAAGAACTGGTTTGGTTCAATTCTGTGCCTCAGTGTGCCCAGAGAAATGTGCTTTTCCAGCTCTCACTCAGCAGTGTGGTCCTGCAAATTCCGCCGGGGGTTGTTTATTTGTTTTTCAAACAGTCCTATCAGAATTTGGATCTGCTTTCTGCAATTGTCTTTATTGCTCAAATAAAAGTTTAGGGGCTGTTCATGACTACAAAAGTAAATGTTGGTAGAGGTCTGAAAGAATGGCATTCTTTTCAAGTTAGATTTGCACAAAGCAAAAAAAATCTGAAGAAAAATAATCTTTAAGTAAGTTACCAATTGCGAACTTTATAACATTGCCAGCTATTAACAATAGACTCATTTGGGGTGGGTTTTTTTTCCCTTCCCATAACAATTTTTCTTTCTACAAGGTCATTTTAGGTCTTCAGTAATAATAATTTCTTCTGCGAGCCATTGTAGACAGAGCTGTCTACAGCCTCTCGGCTCGAAGGGAGAAATCCAATCACACCATGGGATCTTTCCTAAAGCTCCATGAACCAAGATGTCTTTATTTCACCCGGAATAAGGATGCTGCTGGGCTGGAGTGGCTCTGCAAGACCCTGGCACCTCTTGGGCACCGTGTTCTGCTCAATGCAGGGTCGCAGCCCAGGAGATGGCAGGGAGGAGCGTGCTCTTCCTTTGGGGTGAAGCCCTGGCTGGGCTTTTCTAGAGTTCCTATTGTTGCACAGCTGAATCCAATCACTGCTATTTGTTTTGCAAAACAGGGCTCAGTTCCCTGTTGCTGGATGATATTTTCATCTGTTGACATTTAACCGAGCTATTTCAAAATGAGCTGAGAACGTTTCTAGAATTCCTTTATTTTTTAAGTTTTATATAAATAAGCTTTTAATTGCCTGTTAGGAAATACTGTTAGTAAACAGCTTCATTTGCAGAGATTTGCAAAACGTCTGTGCCTGCTCTGGGGGCTGTGTGCTCACTGGACCTGTGAAAGTCCACTATAAACTGCTCTGCGTGTTGCACATTTTGGGAAACAATATCATTTTTTCCAAAACCACAGAGAGATCAGATAAGGTTCAAGTCTGCGTGCTGCATCTCAGACAATATGCCTGTGATCAACTATTCTCTCCAACTTCTGAATCATGATTTCACTCTAGAATAAAGGTAGAGCAAAGCTATTGAAAAAAAAAAAAAAAGGAGTAGTCTCTTCCTTGGAAAAGCAGCAGCCAGGCTCTCCTGCCTGTGGGAAGCTCCCAGCAGGAGGAGATTTCAGGAATTTCTGAGCATCCTGTTGTGATGGAGGGTCATTATGTGGGATGTATTTTATGAAGATTGGGAAATTAGTTTTGTTTGATTACGGTTATGACTTTCTTCAAATGATCTGCCAGGACTTCAAAATGCCAAGGAAGAAAGGGGATAAGAAATTAAGATCTTCAAAATATAATTTTGGCCTGCTGTGCTGTTGTGTCTCCCTGCCCCCACCACAAAGGGCTACCAGATGCCACTCTTTCATTTTCACAAGTGTTTCATTGATTTACATTCTCATGAAAATGAAGAGCCAAAAGACTGAGGTTGACTCACGTCTGCTGCAGCCACGGGCCATGCCAGCTTGCCGAGACACATCGCTGCGCTCAGCCCTACAATGACCAGCTAATCATAATTAATTGTCAGCAAGTCGGCAGAGTGCAGTTTAGTCCTTATGTCTGTAACATCAGTTCACAATTCATTTAATTCACTGCCAACTGAATCCAGACTTGACTCTAGTGCAGGCTGGCTCTGGGGCATTGCTGTCTTGAAGATGACAACCCATGTGCCTGGGTCAGAAAGGAAGGCTCGTCAAAACATCTTGAGGTTCCTCATAGTAAAGAAATCTGCAGGAACAGCTTCCAATAAAGTGTAAGCCCATAGCCCAATGGCGTGGCCCCTATAAGATGATAAAATACAGATATTTGCTTTCTGATGAATAAGGAAAATTAGAAACAACCATGAACTCGGGGCAGGGGAGATACGGAGCCTTCCTTGCTGTAGCATCTCAGGATTGCAAAGCTTTTAGCGTTTTTTAAAAGATCTGCTGGAATTTGGCTATCTAGATACTGAGGACACATTTAGAAGTAAGATGACTGTTTAACTCCCTTCTGGCAGAGCCAAGCTAATCAATTTACCTTATCAAGCTCCAACGTCTAATTAAAGGCTCTCCTGACATCATTCCCAGCCTGGGTTCAGCTCATCCTGGAGGCAGTGTAGCCTTTTTATTACTTTCTACAACTTAATCACTCTGTTTTAAAGACATTTTCTTTGAATTGCTCAAAGGTTAGCCCCCCAGTCAATTTAAGTCAATATCCTCTTCTTTTCAAAATTAATTGCTATTAATTAATCACCATCCGAAGGAGTTTATTTGTATTGATTTGCTCCCTTTTGTATGTTTCTATGAGATCTCTTATTGGTGTTCCGTACTGCATTTATTTTTCATCCAAGCTGCAAAGACCATGTTGGTGAGTGTTGATTGATAGCCAGGTCCGGATGAACGTCCAAATCTCAGTAATAATCGCTCTGTCAAAGGATAGCGATGGCATCTGTGTCTCTGACTTTTATGGTATTCTTATTTTCTGAACTTCCTGATTCGCTTAAAACCAAAATAGAGTAGTCATTATATCAGACTTATTCTTAGTGTTTCAAAAATGAGTTCTGGTTTTGGGTTCCTGGCATAATTTTTCCTATATGTATTCAATTAAGGAGCCCCATCAACTGTCCTAGCACCCATATTTCAGTGGTCTGACCTTCGGGCACATCAGTCTGGAACACAGACTGTGAGTATTTAAACAGGACAAGACCACACCAGGAGCAATAACACACCTTTCCCTACTTCATGTGCAGCAGCAAGAAACAGTACAAAGGAGAAGACATCACCACGACATCTTCTCTGTGTTTTGCTCTGCTTTCCCATTGCTCTTCTATGCCCATAGGAGGCAGAATGGTGACGATGGAGAAGCATTAATTTGCTTTCAAGTTTTGCACTGTTATTGGCATTTTCTGTCCGACCTTTTCCTAGTGTAATCAAATAGCTACGATCAATACATTAAAAGCCAGATTTTCTTATTAGCTTCTCTGTGCAGTCATCAGCCATCAACATACGGTGATCAGTGCAGCACCCTCTTCTGATTCAATCTCATAAAAGTGAAAGGTTTTGGGCTTAAAGAAGACATCGCATTTCATGTTGGGGTCTGGTGGGGCTGAGCACAGCAGGGGAGGGCAGCAAGGAGCAAGGATGGAGGCCTGGAAGGAGGTCTGCCGGAAGGAGGCTGAAGTGCATCCTGCAGAATACTATGCTTTTCACAATCTTCTTGAAAACACAGAATGAGAAGCCATTTAAATGCATTTATATTAGTTTCTTTTTTTCCTAACGGACTGGCCAGCATTAGGACCAGGGCACTTCAGTCCTCATGTCCTGACCTTGGGACATTCTTAGGGTGGTTTAGGCATCACACCTCTGAAATCTGAGAGGAGAAGCAAGCCATGTTTTTCACAGTTAGCAGGTCACACATGGTTTCTTTCCACGAGGATGTAACAGGCATGGTTTCCAAAGCAGAGCTTCCCACCAACTTCTTCCAAACCGTCAGACATAAATGATGGTGTTTCTAGCTGATGAACGGGTTTCTCATTGCTTGCTGGCCCCTCTGTTTGGTGACACCACATGGCAGTCACAAGCCCCTGGCATCAGCACCGTCACACTGCGTTTGATCTGGGACTCCATGAGACACGTCGCAGGCTGCTGAGTACTGTCATTTTTCAGCCTCTGAAAAGATGTAATTTCTCCTCTCGAAAGCTTCTGGAGGTCTCGGGGGATGTTGTCAGCTGCTTTCACTGCCTTGAAAAAAATGTCATTTCTCTTTTTAAAGAGTGCTACAATTATTATCACCAGGCCTCAGGGCACTTCACCCCAAATCACACAATGCTATTTCGGGTCTCTCTTTTACCGCAACTGTTCAAACCCAGCTGCTTAAATCCAGTTTTCAAAAGTGAATTGGGCATTTAGCAGACCAAGAGTCTTTTGGCGTCTCTGAGAGGGTGCAGTGGCTCTCCAGCCAGCCAGGAGCGCCTGGAGGCTTCATCCCGAGGCCATGGACCACATCAGGAGCATCCTGGGGTGTTTTAGGGGGCCTTGGATTTGCTGAAACTTTCCTCCTTTTCTTGCACTTTGGGATACCCAGATGTGAGCAAGCGGGACCCAGCTGTGCAGTGCCCGGACAGGCGGGGTCATGCTCACTCACCGGCTCAGCTCCACTGAAAAAACGGATTATATTTTGTATATAAGGCTTTGTGGGATTAAACATTGCTGAATTTGAAAGGCTAATTATTTCTCAGGCAGAGCTTACAGGATTTTTTTTTCTTCTGAAGTCTCTGATGACCGTGTTTATGGGTAAGTTTCCCTGAGTACCTCCAAGACTGAAAGCTTTTTTTATGAGACAGATGGAGATGTTCTTTCCAAGAGTGAGTAATATTTAACCTTAAGCACTTTCAAATCCGGCCTCAGGAATATTGAGATGAAAGCCTTATGGCACTAAGCTTCTTTCAAATGGATATTACAGAAAAGCTGCGTGGACATTTGTCTCCTCAAGCCTCCACTCTGTTTAGCATGCTGCCCGTGTGCCTGTTTTCCTCGAGGAGGTCCGAGCAGAATAAATACTTGTCTTTCAGATTTCATTTTCAGCGGCAGCTCTGCTCTCTCTATTGTATTTCTTTTGAGCATCATTTATTGGATTTGAAGTTCCTGATAGTGTCAGTGAGGGTGCAGCGAGATGCCTTTGTCCTCTCCCCACTGGCAGAGAGGGCGACTGCTGTGAGTGGGGAGAGGAGCAAGTGCCAGAACAGGTAAATCATCCTCTCAGGAGTGAGACCAGTCACCAGCACAGAGGCTGCGTTGCCCACACGGGAAGCAGGTTTGTCACACAAACACCCATTGAGGGAAAACTCAAGTTTGTACCATTCCCAGCAGCCCCAGACTGAGCTCAAGTGAAGCAGAACATTTTTTTTTTCTAGTATTTTCAATTATTTTAATACAAAGACAACTTGTCTACTGTTGTTGGTGTCTCCTTGTTCCACTCATTGAAACAAACTCTTAAGAATTTTAAATTAAATGATGTTACTTATATCCATATTGAAATGGTGATACTCAACAATTATTTATTGGGTTGGAGAACAATAACTAAAGAAATATGAAGCAGGAAATACAAGTACATTTTCAAGAGCTGCTATTCCTTTTCTTTCCCCATTGGCTCGATTCTTTACAGAACAAATCCTTTTCTCAATAGAATGATGTAGAGGACAAGGAGGGGGGATTGTTGTCCCATGCTACAAAACACACTGACGTTTCTCAGTTTTTCTTAAGATCTTGTATAGCCTCCAAGTTTTTGAGGGAAACCCTCCATGACTTCATCCTGCTGTGGTGCTTTGCGATGCACACCCTGCAGCCCCTATGCAATCTGTATTTGTCTTGATCAGGATATTAAACTACAATCGTGCGCAAAGCAGTGAGGTCCCTCTGCACTACTGTTGAACTAAGAAATCATTATCATCAGACAGAAGAGAAGTATGGATGATGGATAATGGGTCTCTCCAGTGGCCAGCAATCATTACGCTCTTGCCGATGAGGCAGCAACTGTTTTAAGTCCCATTAGTGGATGATGGGCTGTCTGGAAGAGGATGCTTATACCTGAGCAGGCAGCTTGCTCCGGCTGCACTGCGTTAACCCCGTAGCAGTGGGACCATTCCCCTCTCAGTGCAGTCCCACTGGTCAAGCCCCTGGGATGTGGGAAGGGGTGAAACGGCACGTACCCATCAGCACATGAGGCAGAAAAATGCATAGAGTGAGAAACCAGAGGTGAAAGGTAAATTGCCGCTTCCTGAAGGGGCTGTTGGGCAAGAAATACATTTAGGGAATTCTTAATGAAACTCTGACATGAATCTGTGAGTTTACACATGAAGGTTGTCTGCTGGTAGCTTTTCCATCTGCTTAGCCTGTCATGGGTTAAACTCTTTCTGTATCCATGGTCTGAAACTTCTATGGACATGCCAAGTTGTCGTCACCTGGAGCAAGGCGGGACTTACAAGTCCCAGCTGGTGTTGGCATGAGTGGCATTTATGAAAATTTAGGACATTGACTTTTAGGCAGTAACTATATAATATTTATAATATTTAGCATTTAGATATTACTTAGAGACACGGAGAGGATGTAAACCACAGCTCTGTGATGCCAACTCCTTTTTCCAAAGAGTCTCTCCTGAAGTGGTCAAGCAAGCCACGGCAGCACTGAGTATTTATGGGGTAAAATAACCTGATAAGTAAGCGAGGCTGGGATGCACAGTTAGGGACTGTCAGCCAGCATGAGTGTTACCCTGAGTTTCTCCCTGAGTCCACCCTAGTGCACCTCCAACATGCCTCAAATGCTGTTTTGAGATACTGTTGATGGTCCTCTATGTAATACATGACTCTCACAGGGTGATTGCATGCATGGTTTGTACATTTGCAGGTGGAGGTTGCAGTAAATTTGGGAACAGCTGTACAGGAATTGTTATAGTGGCATGGTGTGGTGTGTCAGCCAGGAGGGATGGAGCAGCAGGAGGCAATGACGCTGCTGGGTTTGGGAAAACAGCTCTCTGGGGTGTTTGAGCAAACCCATAGGCTCCTGGCATCCATTGTCAACATTGGCTGTGGGAAGGGTATGGGCATCTGATGACTTTGCAGACCAAAAGAGAGCATCCTATCCCGGTCTGCTTCATTTTCAGCAAAGGCCTCTCCTATTGCTGTTGTGCAGCTTGGATTGTGCAGGACAGTCCACAGCTTTTAGTGCCATAGCCCTGTATAAATGCATTCATGAATCCAAGTAATTTTAAGTAAACTTTGAGAAACTGATTTTTCGGTCATATTGAAGTCAAATCCATCAGTAGTCTGTGATAGACCTGGTACAACTACATGGTAATGAACAAACAGTATCCATTGGTACCTGCTGGGTCTCCCTCAGGGAGCACATCTTCCCTTGGCAGCTTTGTTTTAGATTACAGAGCCACGCCTGTGGCTCCTTTGGCATGTTTCATCCTGGCATGATCCCCCGGTGGTAAGAGCAGAGGACAGAAACCTGTGCTTAGCTGGAAATATGTTTGAAAATTATTCTGGAGGATTTTCTTTAAATTATTAAAGAACAGTAATTCACCTTTTAAACTCCTGAAGATGTAAAGCACTTTATGGATGATCTTTCAAATTGTTTGGAAAATCTTCAGATCCTTCTCTTGATGCCCTCAGAACTATTTAGTGAAACAATAATACAAATGAAACCAATACAAATGTTATCTCTTGTTTAGAGAAGTAAATATCCTTGGTAAGTCTTAGCAAAGCACTTATAACAGAGTGGTTTGGATGAAGTCCAGACTGTTCAATGGTTAATATATTATTCATATTAATAAAATAATGTTTGGAAAGGCACCAAGAGTCCTCATATGTGTACCAAGACCTGGATTTTAGTTGACAATTATTTACCAGCTGAGGATTTCCTATGTTTCTCTGAAATTTATTAGGGTTTGAAGAGGCTGGTTTCAAGCCACATCACTGACATGATTCCAATGTATTTGGCATTGCAGTGTTCAAAGTGAGTTTCTCCACTGGACTCTCAAGTGAAGAACCTCAACTTCTCCCCCAGGAAAACTAGGGGCTCCATGTGGGTAGGAGACTGGTTGCAGCTGAATTGAGGGGAAAGCTGGTGCCCAGCAAAGACCTGGCAGTGGGAGCAGCTGGGACAGGGGGGCTCATTGGACCTCACTCAGTGCTGGACAGGACATAAAGTTTGCAAACTTTAATGGGTCCCCTCGATGGGATGGCCCCCTTGCTCGGGTCAAAGCCCTCGTGCTCTCTTCAGGAGCAGCTCTTTGAGGAGCTGAAGCCCTTTTGCCAGAGCAGCAGAAAACAAACGAGCTATTTGTAACCCTTAATTTAAACAGCTACCGAAGTAATAGTATAAATAGTATAATGCAATTGTAATGGATAATGAATTATGCATACAGCCTCTTCCCTCTTTGAGTATGCATGAGGCAGGAACTTGCGAAGTGGCACAACATTGTTATTTTATTGCTTACTTAGACCCCAGGCCTAAAGGGGAGCTCTGGGGACACCAAGCCCGGGGGCACACCACCCCATAGCCCCACATTTACCACAGTGGTTTTCCAAACATGCTGATAACGATCTTCTGGCTTTGGGTAAAACTTGCACCAAACTATAATCCTCCAATCATCAGTAAGCCAGATGTAAATAACAGGGCCAGTTTCAGCTTTTCAAGCTTTTCTGCTGTCTAGCGTAAAAATCAGGGAAATATCAAACTAGTTCTAGAAGCTGAAGCAAATAAATTAATTTCAGTGACAGGAATAAAGTGGATCTAATTAGAAGTCCCTCTGCAGTGCCTCATTAGTGTGGTTGGTAAGTAAATGAAATTTCAGCAGTAGTGAGTTAGACTATTTGTCTTTAGTTATTTTTAGGATTTACAAAATGCCAACAAACGGGTTCCCTCGCAGAACATTTTCTTCACCAGATGTCTAGAGGCCTTTTTCGTACACCATGGCGCAGCCACTTCATTTACATTCCTTGGGTACTTCTTTCACTCTCTGCAGCTCATTCATAAATTGAAACAAATCAAAGCAATTTTTGGAGACAAATGGATTTTAGCTGTCTTATTGCATGTATGTAACTCTGTAGAGTAAGGTGCTGCTGCTCTATCTGAATACTTAATATACTTATTTTCACCCCACCTTGTGAATAAATTACTTTTTTTTTCTTTCTGTGGGCACCACTGTCTTTCAGTGCAGAAACCCACAAGTCACACGATAATTTTATTACAGTCTTGGCCAGGGAGCAGAAGGACTAATTTGTCAGTCGTCTTCAACTTGAGTCAGCTGTTGGTAACCTGCGCTCTCTGGCAATCCCGAATTGTCAGTCAGCAATGATTTGCCTTGACTTTCAGTGCTTATTAAGTCATACACGGTGGTAATTTAATGAGCAGGAGATAAAAATTCTGGTCAGACTCATCCAGCAACGGTCCTGACATATCATTTAGTTAGAAACCCTTCTTTCAGGACAGAGCCCTCTGATTGAAACTGCAAAGTTATTCCCATAAATTATGTCCTCAACAGATTAGAAACCCTAAACAACAGCAATTCATGTGGTTTAAGTTTTTGGATGTTTTTTTTCACCTATGATACTGTTGTTATTACCATACAAAAAGCTATGAACATTGGGAATTTAATCAAATTAATAGCGATACCGTTCTGGAGCAGCAGCTAAGGGACAGTGTGCCGTTAGCAAGGAGCAACCTGCAGCCTAGCTGAGGATCTCTGCTACTTGTTGAAGGGAAGTTAAGAGCTTCCATAGCTCATCATGCTATTTCCAGTGTTTCCTATGCAAGATTATACTTTTTTTGCATAAAAGGTGAAATTGCTGCAAGGAAAATGTGTGCACTTTTGCACCAAGTTCCACCGTTTGCAGGTTGCATCTCTGCAAGAAGGCACTTGCATGATTTCTGCCTGGTCTTGCCACCAACGTGCTCACAGCCTCCCCCGATGCATGAAATGAAAATATTGGGGAAAAAGAGGGGAAGAGCTTCCCAAGAACTTCCTCTTCCATTTCTAGGGCTGAGATAAAACCAGGCACAAGCTTTTATCTTGTTTGCAGCCTGAACTGTGCTTTCTTTCCACTAACCACAGCCCCTGTGACATTTCAGGTGTTTCAGAAACATTTGGATTGAGGTCTAGATATTCACCTTCCACCTCCAGAAATACTTGTATTCAAATGCTATTTTTATGACAGATTTTAAGCCCAGTTTTAACATGAGCAATAGCCTTAAAAACTAGCACAGACTTGGGGACTATATGTTCTAATCAGTTCTAACAAGAAGATCGATTTGAACTGGGATATCTTAGCTCTGTAGACAAAAATGAGGTAGACATATAAATTAGTATAAAATTCTTAGTACATTTTAAGACAAAGGCTAAGATTAACATCTTTACTTAAAAATATTACATGGATTAAATACAGACACTGCGTACTTCCATTCTGTTTTGCAGTAATACTGACTAGGAATCGGGCCACACAGCATGATTCATAAAATTTAGATACCAGATTAACATCATAAGGCAAGAACAATTTGATTTTTTTTTCCCCTAAATGTGTTGCCATAGATTTTCCTAAATGTTTTACAAACAGTTATTAAAAGCACATTGAGAATCTGAATTCCCTGTGGGCAAAATGTTTTTGTACTTAACTTTCATTTAATTCAAAAAATCACATCTGGTTGGAGTTGCAGCAGAACATGGGAAAATCGTACCCGGCTGTCACAACAGCAGTGACATGAATCTGAAGATTGCTCGTGGCCACCTTCTCTCGTCCCCTTTCTTCTGGGACTGAGAAGTGGTCAAGCCAAAGCAAAACTTTGGTGGGGTTTAGTTTTTAACCCCTCACCTGATGTGGGCTTCAGCAGCATCCTCGCAGGGTTCCACCAGGAGCATCCCAGACCCATAGCACCACGGGGCCCTCGGTATTTGCATGGTGATGGCCCTCGGTGGACAACCTTTAGCATTAACAACAGGCAGATGCCATGAGGGCTGGCACACCTTTCTTAGAGCAACCGTCCAGAGGCATAAAAACCATTCCAACATTAATTTATTGCACCAGTGTTAGAGTTCTAAAAAATGCATCTGTCAGCTTTTGATGTTAAATAGTCCATAACTGAGTAAATATACGGGTCTTTAAAAACCAAAATATCCACCAGCACTTTTCAAATCTCCCTTCCCTTAACAGCACCGTAAATTTCAATGTCATATTCCTGTGCATCGCTGCCCTTAATCTGACAGTGTCAGAGGGATCTATCTTCATTTTCTCACTCTTTTCATAATCTAATCCTCAGCTCTAACATGCAATTAGTGCCCTTCTCGGCCTCCGCATACCAAGCAGGCTGATTGCTACAGCTTTCACTGTGCAATCCATTTAGCCATGCGGCTTGTAATGAATATGTACATTTTGAGGACCTCAGCGAGGAGGGTCACAGGCAATCAACCTTGAATTCAATTACGCGAGTCAAGGTTAATGACTCGGCGCAGTGGTCAGAGGCATTCAGCCTCCTGCAGATTAAATCAGGCTGTCACAGCTGACAATGCCGCGGCTCGTGCGAGGAGCAGGGGATCGCGCCGAGAGAAGATGGTGTCACTCTGTGGCCGAGGCTGGCTCTCCCTGGCAAATCTGATTGTCAGGCTCCCCTCTACCCCCGACCCGTAATACGATTAGGCAGCAGAAAGGCACGGTTGGTTGGGAGCACGGAGTGCCCGTGCCCTGCTGATGCTTGTGTGGGTGTGTGGGAAGGATGCTGCTGTCTACAGGAACATTCGACCAAATGTTTCTCACCATCAGTTCAAGTGCTTTTACTTTTAGCACTGCTCTTGGGTGAAGCCTGAACAAAAAGCATGAACAACCCCAAACGCTTTTGCATCCCGCAGGTCCCTGCTCTCCAAGCACCCCGGTAGCAGCAGTGATGCCCACTATGTCACACCTGAGTGACTCCTGGGACAATAGTGCTGCTAACGTGCCTTTGCCAAGCAGCCCTGGGCTGAGCACAATGTGAAGGATGCTATGAGGTTCTCTGGTCCATGGGGAACCCCCTGAGAGGGGTGCATAACTTTCTCCCAGGCTGGCACCCAGAGGGATGCCCCAAGCCCAAGGACTGTGCTCCACTGCTCCAAGAAGAGATCACAGTGTTTCAGGACAACTTCACAGCTGATATTTAAATGGAACTTTTTTTTTTTAAATCTTCCTTTTTTTACTATGTCTTCCTGCAGCTCCCCCAAGGGCTCTATTTTTAGCTGTGCTCTAGGTGTAATGATATGGTGCAAGAGGGCTTAGAATAGGCTTGGAGGAGGTGCTTTAATGGTGGATTGCAAACAGTTTATTACATGTTACCATAACCACGAGGGCTAAATTACACTCGCAGTGGCTGCTGCCTGGCTCCAGGGGTGTCCCAGCCAACAGTGGGGTTTCAGCAGATCTGCCTTTGATGCAGGGCAGAATGAGTTTTCTGTGATGAGTTCAGCATCCACAGAAAACACTTTCAGAATGTCCATCCATGGAAACGGGTAGTGCGAGTGATTGCTCTGCAATGGGACACTGGGACCAGTGCCGAATGTGACCTGAGACAGCCCTGGCTGGGAGCCTGGCCAGTGCAGGAGGCTTTGGGACTTGGGACACCCTCTGAGTGCTTTGACTCCATCACCAGCTGGTGTGGCACAGAGTGCATTTGCACCCCAGTCTCCAGGAGAAGGATAACCAGTTGGGACCAGGGCTGACATCCCCATCAGTAGCTTCAGCTCCACTGACATGACACTCACGATGAAAAGCTGCTCATCAGTGCTGCCTTTTTATGGTGCACTATGTCAAGCCTCCATTTATTAAAGCCTCCACAGCATAGATTGATCTCTTGGCCCCTGCAATGGCTTGGAGGCACTTGTGAGCCTTTTCTTGCTTCAAGCAGCACCAAACTCCTCTCTCCAGGCATGCTGCTCACCCATGCTTCAAGCCTTTTGCATGCCTGCCAAGCTCTGGTTGAAGGTATGGGGTTGAATTGCCCTCTTTGGGTGGTTCTTTGCTGTGGTGACCCTGAGGGATCCCTGCAGCAGCAGCCCTGCTGACAACCACCACCTGTGGTCACCTTCCCAACTACTTATGGCACTTTTCAGCATTAAAAAAGATCAGGATGTTGAGCATGAGATTGCAGAGAGAAGCAGAGATGCCCAGTACTTGCAGCTGCAGCTGTTCATGCTGCTCCTGCCTGGGCTTCACAGGTATTTGGGACACCTGAGTCTGCAGCTACAGACAAACCCTCTGGAGAAGCCAGTGTCTGATGAGGACGAGGCCCCGAGGTCTCACTCTGCCCATTGAAGGCTTCACCATGGGGCTGCATGCTGAGTAAGGAGTTATTTAGTAGTGCAGACAAATTAAAAACATAAATAACATCGGACTGTCTGAATCTTTTCAATAAAAACAAATTATGAGGTTTATGTATGTAAAGCAGTATCACTTGGTGTGAAGAATATTTTACACGTGACTCCTACTGTTATTAAATACAGGGCAATTTTTAGAACCAAATCACTGCTGTAATTTCAGGACCATTACAATGTATTTAACACAAATTTGTAATGAATGTATTTTTCAAAATGTCTTTCCAGTGCACAGTCTACTGGTAGCTTTCAGAATAGTAATGTCTTTCCTTAAAAAATATTATTCTGTTTATTTTGTCTTCTGTTACTTCCTTTCCACTGGGAGAAAAAGAGAATTGGAGAGGCCAAATTGGCAACTTCAGTTCGCATGACTTGGCTTGCCAGAAATGCAGTCTGAGACCTAGCACAGTGTTGTAAATATATACGAATGCATCAGTGCTTAGCATGAAACATTTCCTCTGCGAGGGTGGAGATCCACAGCCCCACAGCAGGTACCCATCACTGCCCCACACTGCCTAGCACGTGAGCAAGGACAGGGGGCTTGGAACTACATGATCTTTAAGGTCCCTTCCAACCCTAACTGTTTTATTCTATGATTTCTGTGCTAGGACTGCTCCATCATCTCCTCCAGACCCTTATGGCCAGAGGACGCTGTGGAGCTGCTGCCAGGTTCCTCACCCTCAAACACTCAGCCTGAGGAACTGCGAGGTGTTTATAGTTGTATNTTTTATTCTATGATTTCTGTGCTATGACTGCTCCATCATCTCCTCCAGGCCCTTATGGCCAGAGAACCACCCCCAACACTCGGCCTGAGGAACTACGAGGTGTTTGTAGTTGTACTGGTCATCAGTGTGGTAGTTATGAATTAGTCACCTCCATTAGTGATAAGAAGAGAGGATAAACCATGGATCTATAGTCTGAAGATCCCTTCCTGTTACCTAGAAACTGGAGAAAGTTTCTGGAGATCCATTTGGTTCTTCCATCATCAATTCGTAAAACCAGCTCTCCTGGGAAATAGAAAAGCATTTTTAAGTGCTCTAACTCAGCCCTGAAACTCTGAGCCTGACTTAAACTTTCAGAATGTTGAATCTAATACCTGTAAGAGACCACATAGTCCCTGCCCCATGTCAAGGGCTGCTGTTGCTGTAAAGAAGTGAGGATAAATCACACAGAGAGGAGGATACCAGCCCTTACAGGAGCTGGGGCAATGCAGCAGCACAGGGAGCCGGAGCAAGGGAATGGGGTGATGTGCAGCGAAACCTGGAGAAATATTTATCTGCAGCTACCAAGGCTGCAGAAGGAAGGGTAGGATGACACAAGCTCACCCCTAAAGCTTGATTCAGTACTGCTGGCTCAATTGCTGGTCCATGGAGCTGCCAGAAACCGGGAACTACAGAAAATCATGGGAACTGTCCCCACACAAGAGCAGTTTGTGGAGATGGGCTGGTGGAAACTTTAAAGGGAAGATTAAACAGGAGAAAAATGTGAAACTGCCTGCGGCGCTTCTCATCGAGGTGAAAGAAAACTTGGGGGAGGTGACACCGTGCATTAAGGGAAATGTTTGTTGTTGTCTGATGTGATTTGTCTGACACGCAGATTTCTTAATATCACACAGTGACACATTTCAGGTGTTAGGAAAATTTGCATGTGTTTGTTTAGTGGTCTGGGGGAACCGCTAACGAGAACTCATAAATCCTTCACTCTGACTTTTAGCTGGCTGGAGTCTTCTTTTATTTAAGCTCCTTAAATGCAATTTTGGTAAAACCATAACATCAGATTAGAAACAAAGAGCAAATTGAAGCTTGTTCGAGAGGGGTAGAGTGACAAGCAGCAAAATGAAAACTTATGAATTGCCAGCACAGCCCCAGCTGGCTGCCCCAGCCATCGCTGCCCCGTCTCGGAGCACGAGAGGTGCATGCTGAGTTTTTGAGCCATGCAAAATTAGTGCCTGCCATCACCGTGTGGAAAACAGGGAATAGACACTGCTTTATAAACTGCCCAGTGATCTGGCTGTCCTGATCCCAGATATTTTCAGAGATGGAGGAATGGAATATTTTTAAGATTATCTGATTAGAGGCATTTACTTAAAATATCTCTAGTTAGTTTACTGAATATTGCAGTACAGAGGATGCTGTTGGGATGAATTAGCCACTTAAGCAGCAAATGATCAATCAGTGGAGACTTTTAATTGGTCTAACAAGTTTACTTACCACAATGTACGATCATGTCCTCCAAGTTTCGTTTCAGTTCTCACCAAATACCTAAGATGTCTTTCAGAACTGGGAAAAGCAAACAGGCTGCTTTTCCCCACTACACTTACAATATAAATTGGAAGGAGAGCCTGGAAACCAAGGGTGTGTAGGTGTTATATATGTCACTGATATCAGTTCCAAAATGTACTCAGGTGTAGAAAAGGAGCTGTGGGATTCGATGCTCTGAACCAGTGTCATTATTATACAGAATTATATTAAATCATGCTGTCTTAAGGAAAGGCCCTCCCAAATCCAGACTTTCAGCACAAAACAGGGCACCTTTCTGGGTGCATCCGCAGATTTCTCAATGGGTACTGAAAGTTAAGTAAAGCTTTCAAATGGATTTATCAGGTAAATGTTATGGATTGCTGTGATTTAATTTATGAGATTAGTTTGACTTTCAATTACCGGGCTTCACACTGAATCACTTTATATTTTGAGCTCTGTAACTAGCACTCCCTACACTCGATCTTTCATTTAGAGAAGGATTATCAATAATTAGACACCATGGCCTTATTGATCAACTAATCAATAACCACATTAATCATCAGCAGTCTGAAAACTCTTTGCAGTATTAATTCACTCTTTGCATTACAAGGAATCATTGCAATCAAATTAGCATCCTTTACTGCACACCCATTGCAGGTGGTACCTTTATGATAGATGTAATTTCTGAACTCATTACTACAGATCTAGAGAGTGTTTTATCTTTCTCTGGGCATCTTAATTACTTTTGGTCATTATTTCTTAATTGTCCACTGTTTATTTGTCACTAACAATATATTTTTCCTTATAAAAAGTATTGGGTATAGAGACTGAGTATCTAAAGCTGCCAGTTGATCCACACACAGGAAATAAAGAAGAAATGCAAAGCTCCCGGGTCTGAACCCTGGGATTCAGCCCTTATCTACATCCACATCACCCCACAGCTCAGCAGAAGTGAGGCAGTGCTGCCTCCTGACCCAGCTGCTTTACATGAATGTGTCTCTCTCAGCTTTTTTTTTTCCTTAATGGCTTACAATTTTCCCAGGCATTACAAATAATTATACTTTCATATTATCCAAGTTACATGGGCTTTACTTAATCCAGAGCGGAGCACTTGATTAAGTTTGCATTTGTTGTTACTTAGCCATAAAACCCATTTATAGCCATCTGCCTCCATCGGTCAGGTGAGACTATTAGGAAAACAACAAACTGCCCAATAAATTATCCTAATCTGTTGCAAAACTGATATTAGCAATTAATTTAGTCAATTGTATTTAAGCAGTTGGAAAGTCGCCTAAATAATGTAATCACATTAAGTATTTAATGGAATAAAATCTGAGAAAGCCATAAAAATAACTCAGAATAACATGAAACTATCTTTTTTTTTTTGTCAATATTATGTCCACCTGTGGTTCAGGTGGACAGATGGTCTCGGGTACAGCTGTGAATCGCTTTTTCTGGCAGGAATTTGGGTTGGGCAGTAGCTGGTGGGATGAAACTGGTGAGAAGGCGCCTAGCATTGACACAAGGATGTGCTGGAAATGGCCATCAGTGCATGAATCCGTGTTTCTGGTGGCTGGGACTGTCCAAAGGTGGGAGAAGCCTGGCACATATACAACTATGTGAACCAGGATGATGAAAATCAATGACATCTTCCAAAAGGGCAGTTCTGCTACGAAGGGGCAGTGCCCATCCCCAGGGACTCCTAAAAGCACCTTGTGACCTCATGGCTTATCCTATTTTATCAATGTACTTTTAATGGAGAGGAGACTTGTGCTTGCTTAACCTCATTCAACATCTCCAGTCAGCAATGGGAAAACACAAAATAAACTTTGTTCATGGAACTGCACAAAGGCTTTTTTTGTGGGAAACCTCGGCTGGTCCAAGGAGTTAGAGTGTGTGAACTTAAACATTGGCCTTGAATAGATGCCCGTATATCCTTGGAGAAGCTGAAAGGCTCCAGGAAGAGCCGAGTAAACAAGATTAGGAAGCTGCCAGGCCCCAGGTGGAATCACCCAGTTATGAAGTTACAACTGAGAAGAAGTCGTCCAATTATGAATTGTCAGTCTTTAGCTAAACGAATCGTGCATGGACGCGCAGCTCGGGAAGAGGTATAAAAACTCTTGTAAAATCAATAAAGATGGTCTTTTGGCCCACAACTTCTACATCTCGTGGATTGCCCCGACCGCGACAGTTTTTATTGAATTTGGTTTGCAGATATCTCATTTACTCACAAGAATTTCCCAAGTCAAGATAATTAATAGGGCTGGGGGCTCCAAAACACAGAACTGCTACTGGCAAACTGGAGCTTTTCGATAACATTTACGCATTCGGCTTCCAGAGAAAACAATAGATTGCGAATGTCCTGGTGGGAAGGATCCATT
Organism: Piaya cayana; assembly: GCA_013389865.1. Taxonomy (NCBI): domain Eukaryota; kingdom Metazoa; phylum Chordata; class Aves; order Cuculiformes; family Coccyzidae; genus Piaya; species Piaya cayana. Next base: position 1,442 of record WAAB01000996.1, on the reverse strand, counting down.
TTTTAACCCCTTCCTCTAAATTCCCCTGCTCCCCATATTTGGGTCTGATTGTACACTCAGAACTTTCAGCAGGCTAATGGCAACATCATGTATAATTTAGATGAAATACGTGTACTGCCATTTATCAAGTCATATAACTCACGTCTTGCCAATGGCCAGAAAGGAAGAGTTTTCTACAACAAACATTGAAAAAGCAGTATTGGTGGGACGAACATCAGAGATGGGGAATGAGGTGCAGACATTTGCAGCTGTGATGCAGGGATGCTCAAGGATACCTTGCACCACCAAAGAGAACCAGGAACCACCTTTCTGGTGCTCTGTTGGAAGAACAACAGTGCTGGTTGGCAGACACACATGGAGCACCTGCATGTGGCTTTTTCTTGCTTCTTGCCAGAAGTATTATAATTTTCTAAAATAATAAAACTGTTTCTTAATCTCATAATCTTGTTCTTCAAATTATCGAAGGACTTGTTCTATGTTGTCTTTTCCAAAGAAAGCAATCAAAAAAACTGGCAAAACAGAAGTGTCAGCGTATGTTTCCCTGCTGCTTCACCCGAGACCTTTGACTGATAGTGACTGAAGCTTTTGTGTTTAACCCGTGTAGCATTAAACCTTGCAGCACGGGTGGTACGGGGGAACAACAGCATGTGCTGTTTTGCTTGATGTAACAGTATGTGCCACCCTTGTGAGAGGTTTAAACAGTCTGCATGGAATATTTTAACATTGATGCAGTTTGTGCTAGAAGGGGGAGTTTTTAGCTGTGGGGTCACAGGAGACGTGTCAGGAAGGCAGCTCCCCACCTGGTGTGGGACTGGGGCTGCTGCTGGGGCCAGGGCTCCCCATCCTTACATGGGCTCATCCTCTGTAACACAGCAGAGACCAGTGATCCCCCTTCCAATGCAATTATTATTAATTACATTATATATACATGGGCAATAATTGTTGTCGCGGTAGTATAACACTCTCAAATGTGTATATCAATGTCCATATCCATATATCCTTGATTTCTCAGCTTGTGACTGAACTGAAGAATCACAGCTGCCCAAGCTGCTGTACCCTAGCAACTTTTCTAGCAGTTACCTGGCTAGTGCGTAACACCTTCCAACACTATGAAAAGGAAAATTAGCATAGAAATCAGAGAGATTTGGATTTGAAGATGCCTGGAAAACAGAGTGGAGGGCTCAGTCCCAGGATGCTGGGCTCGCTCCTAGTGCTGGTCCCAGCCGCAAAGCTACCTACAGGATTTTTTTTGAACTGTTAGCATCTTCATTGAGAAGCACTTAGAAATTTCACTTAAGATAGGATGCACAAATGCTCGGAAACCTGTGCTTGCAATATATAGAGCTTGGGTACTGCAGTAACCTTTAAGCCTTAAGTTAGCAGACTGTTCACCACTCCCTTTCTTATTTTATTTAGTGTCTTTGCCTTTTGTATTCACCAGC
>WAAB01000995.1:13973-31332 GCA_013389865.1 Piaya cayana | reverse complement strand
CATGGACATAAACCCAGGTGCAACTTAAAAGAAACCTTAGAAGTGCCTGTCACAAAGGAAATCTGCTCTGTATTTGGATCAACCTCTAATATTTGATTTGTTTATCACTGAATAATTAGCCTGGCAATAGGTCATGAGGAACACTAGTGAATTGTGGTTCTTTTAGCTTGTCCTTTTACAGCATTGGACCAGACAGATGAGTGTTAGTGAGAGATGTCTTGGTGCTGTCACCAGGAGGGACTGAAGTCCACCCAGCCTGTTATACTTCTTATGACATTAACTGGTGTTTAAGGAAGAGTATGAGAATAAGAGATTTTAAAGTTTATATTAATATTGCCTTTTGTTGCCCACTCTGCATCCTCTTATTAATTATCACCTAATAAGATGTGTATTTTTCAGTAGTAAAGTTTAAAGATATATATATAATTAACATGCCAGAAAAACAGCCGGCCTTATGACCACAGCCTTGAAAGACAGCACTTTGAAATACCTCCACTTTATAAAACTGCAGGCAATGGCACGTAGAGCTCTGCTGCTCTGCTCGTACCCCCAGGACATTCCCATGTTACAGCAAACCGCTTGTTCAGTGGCTCACTAAGATTTTGAATTAGTAATAAATACATTTTTACTTTATTTTTTTTATTATAATTGCTCCCTTTATAGAAAAGTCACTGACTGTCGTGCTTATTTCTTCCGTTTGAGGATTACACTAGCTATATCAGAAATAATCTGTGATATATTCTATTTAAAAAATATATAACATAGAGAAGTTATCTTCTTTAAGAGTGGATTTGCTCTCATTAACCCTTTTTTTTTATGAAAGCAACGAAAATACCTATTGTGAAAACCCCAATAACTTTCATTAAGTTAGGTTGTTCTCTTTAGACTTAGTTAGATGTATTTTATGCTTTTGTTTTCTAGAAAGTATTTGAACATCAGCTAAGAGTAGGATAGCCTATCGTAATAAGAGGCTTCATAGCATTCACAGAACCTATAAAATTTCTGCATCCAGATTTAAAAAAAAAATGAAAAAACTCACAAAATTTGATTTTTTTTTGTGTGTGTTCAGGGTCAGAGTTCAAATCTGGGGAAGGACAATCCCAGCCACCACTACTGAATCCTTTTTTTCTCTATCCCTGAGCTCATACAGACGTGATGCTTGAGTAAGGAGTTGTCAAAGCATCCGACCTTGCTCAGAGCACATCTTCAGCCCTCTCCTTCCTTTTTTACCTATGCAACACCATGAGTGTGCCCTGTATTTGGGGCACCTTTGCCCCTTGCTGCAGTGAATCACAGCACAGTTTGGTGGCCACTGGCTGGGAGGTCCATGCCTGGTTGGTGACAGCCTGGGTGGCTGCAGCTTCCAGTTCCTATTGACACAGCAGCTGGGCCGTTTATAAATCTAAGAGGTTTTGTGCTGAGAGAGATCAACTGACCCGCAGTCTGAAGAATGATGGAGGGGCCTTGATGTCACTATGCCTAGTCACCACCGCCTGCATCACTGGGAGGTTGCTCAAGCTTGAGTCACTGTAGGTTTTATGGTTCAGTACCACAAAGCAATTAACAGCAAGTGAGTGAGCGTTCCCAACCTTTGCTAAAAATCGTGGCTGTTTATCAATGTGTCAGGCTGTTGGCAGATTCAAGAAATCTAAATTTAACAGGTGACTGGTTCTTCCATGCCTGGCTGCAGCCAATGGATCTTCAGGATATGGTGTCCCACCTGGGCAGCTGGGGCAAGCTGGGGAAGAGGAGTGAATGAATGGGGCCAGCTTCAGAGTTCAGTGCAGGGGAGGCTTTTTTTACACCACAGCTGCTTAATGACTTTTTCAATTGATTTCAGCAGTGCCACTTTTCCATTACTGATTCCATCCCAGCCATTGGGCAGAAAAATGGGCTTAGGAAAATAATAGGAACGAAAGAGGCGGGGGAAGTATTCCAACTCAAAACCGACCATAAGAAAGACAGCGACATTTGTCCAGATATTTTATGCTGAATTGGAAAAAGAGAGAGAATTGGCAATTTCTCCCATCGCTCGGCCCATGCCGTGGAGGGGAGTGCGCATGTTCTCCCTTGCTTTCAAGCCCCAGTTCATCCATGCTCATTGACCTGCGCCTTGCTTTGGAACCAGCTTCAGAAAGCAGCTGTCATCCTCTGTTACTCTGCCAGCCCTATTCTTAAGGCAGCCATCAAAGTCTGGCACTGACTGAAAGCAATTCAATTAGCTGTGACGGTCAAACAGAAACCAAGGGTCAATTGAAATCTCTCTCTTTTTTTCCTGCCTCCTCCCCTTGCTTTCTCTGTTTTCATCTTGAAGATTGGAGATACTGAAGTCCACCATCCCCATCGCGGGAAGTTTTGGGGGGATAAGTGTGTGAGAAGGGTGGTGCCTATACAGGAGAAGCTTACTCCAGTGAGAGAAGAAGGACCAAAGAACAGGAATACACACCAAGGAGAAAGATGTATCTTTCCTCAGTCCTGCCACTTTACAATGCAATGAGCTTGGGAAGTGGTGCCTTGTTGGATAGCTTGTGATGCATTGTGGCTAAATCAGATAGTAATAATGAAAACTCCCTTAGCTTTACTGCTGCCATCTGCTCTGTGCCAACCACGGAGGCCGTTTTAGGCTTTTATCAGACCTGTGGGCTTATGCCCAGCACACCCAGAGGAAGAATGGAAGGTGAGGGGACGAGAAAGATGGGAAAGTAGAAAGTGAGAGCTGGGATGTGGCAGCAGGCACAGATGGTTTTGCAGCCCCTTCTTCACAATGAGCCTCCACAGCTCTTTGCTAGTGTGCAAATAGTTGTAAAAATAAAGGTCAAACAGATAGTCTTGATAAACATTTAATAGTTACTGTTTTTACATCTCTCTTATTGTTGTAGATTGAATGTCTAACACCTGTGACATGTGGCACACAACAGGCTAGAAGGGGGACCATATAGCCTCACCTGGTGAGGGAGAAGCAGGCACAAGGACGTGGAGGGGACAGCCTCCATGGAGCCTGTTGCCACCAGGCCAGCAGCTTAGACACCTTCAGCAGCCCTGCAGAGCCTGTTTGGTGTTTGCTCAGGAATAACTGCTTCCACTAGCCGCACAGACTCATCTTTTTTTCATTCAGTGAGACCTCATGTAGGATTCAGTAAATCCCAGCATCAGGACTCTGGGTTCTCTCATCCCTCTCTGAGTTAATTCTTATTAAGGACCATCTGCAAGCAGGTAAATTGGATGTGCTGTGTCCATGATTAGCAACTTTGGGGTCACTGTAGGCCTTCATTCTCTAGTTGACAAGGTAGTATTTGGCTCAGGGGGTTTATTACAGCACTGGGGACAGATTTCTGCTCCAGTAGGTTCTTGCTGCGCTATTTCCAGGCTGAAGCATCTCATAGGGATATTAAACAAGACTTGTGGTGATAACATTGTTGACCTCAGAGTTCTATCAACCAGCCAAGTAGTTATGGCAAAGCAAAGGCAAGCTGTGCTTTTAAGGGATTGCTTGGCAATTAAATGAAATGTACATTTCCTTGTAGCAGCAGGTAAGAAATCATCCATCTTTGCACAGCAGATGAATACTTAATATATTGTGGGAGTTTTTGCATTGTCCATACCTTAACTCATTGTGATCAATAGAAAACTCTGGGTGCCCTGAGAAAGCAGAACATGTTTTAAACCCTTTCAGCTCTATAAGACTGTGTGGCACAAGGTCTTGATATCATTTTCACTTTATGGAGATCCTGCATGAAGCATTTCACTGAGCTTCGGTTGGAAATTGCTGGCAGTAATGGATCTCCATATGGAAGAACTAATGACCCTAGAGAACAAATGAATCAACATGACAAACAGAGGAGAATCCAACTCCACACTCACTGCTTTGCATGACCTGAGTCTTTGTACAGCAGATGAGAAATGCCAGCGTAGTGGCCCGGCTATACATCACAACCACCTCTGCACTGGAGAAATCGGTCCTACTCTAGACAGGGTAGCACAGGGGTTTAGATCCCTGTTTTGGAACTCTAAAGACCCTTCAGAATGGTATTTTTGTCCTGAGAAGAAACTGGTCTTGAAACAGAAAGATGTCCTGTATTCTTGCAGCTGGAACATAAGGATTTTTTCACTTTTTCCATTTTAACCTGTGCTAAAAACTCAGCTCTACTTGGAGCTATGCATACCTCACCCCCCAACTCTCTCACTCCAATCTTCCTCTCATTCACATTGCAGGGAATGTGTCATTAACATTTGACAGTGACTCTTTCTCTCTCCATTGCTGCATTCTCTCTTTTTTTCCTTTTGTTGAAGCTTTGCCACCCTATTTTCAGGCTACACAATGTGAATGCTAGCAGAGAACCTGGTTCAGATATTGTAGAACTGACTGCACAGATGAATTTAAGAGGTGCCAGTGTTGGGGTAGCATATCATGCTCCCAAAGGCCTGACACAAATAGGGTAAGAATCAGTGGCAGTTGAGGACTCACTCAAACACTCTTTAAAGTCTTCAACAAAAAGAAGAAAGACTGATGGCTTTGACTTCAATGGGAAATAGTCTTCTGTCAATATTTCAACAGGCTGCTAAGAAGACATGCACTAGTACTGCGAACTTGATTTACTTCAGAAAGGCAACACATACTCTGCTCAGTAGCTAAAGAACCAACAGGGTATCAAGGCAGCAGGGAGGTACCAGGAGGATGTTGTAGCCATCAAAGCAGCGTAAAGCAGTAAAATTTAGAATGTCTGAATCTTGTGTAAGAAATTATGGCTAATATTGTATGTTGTGGAAGGAAATGTGACAGAAAACCTTTCAGATTGGCCTATAAACAGGCATCAGCAGTGTCTCTCATTAAAACATTTACTGAACACTCCTAGGTTGTCAAGTAAATCTCATTTTCCAGCCTGTTTGCNTTCCCTCTCGTCCTGTCCCCTGTCACTTGGGAGAAGAGCCCAGCTCCCTCCTCTCCACAGCCTCCTCTCAGGTAGTTGTAGAGAGCAATGAGGTCTCCCCTCAACCTCCTCTTCTCCAGGCTAAACACCCCCAGCTCTCTCAGCCATTCCTCATCAGACCTGTTCTCCAGCCCCTTCACCAGCTTTGTTGTTCGTCTTTCTGTATTCAGCTATGTAACAGTCACTCCTGACAGAGTATCACTGGCCAGTTGTCAGGTGGTGTTTCCTCTGCCTGGATGGCCAAAAATTTTGCAATTATTATTGCCAATATTAAAGTTTCCCTAAAAAAAGAGAAAGAGGAAAAGCCCTTTTGGCTCTGAACCTTTACGCAAATAGTCACTGAAATGCTTGTGATATTTTTACTTTCTTAGAATATGCTTGAAACAAGGGCAAAAACTATCACTCAATAATTGCTCACAGGATAACAGTAAAATAGGTCAGAAATGCAACTGGAACAAATGTGTTTGAATAAAAGAAATCCATGCAAACATTGCAGATACTAGAACTGTGCAAACACAGCAAATAATGTAAAGCTTCCCCTCAGGAGAAGAACAAAATGCAGAAATCTTGATGCTTTGGTTCACTTACTGCAGGACTCATCAGGGAATGAAAATGATTGTGCCCTGCTGTTATACACCTTCAAAATGCCGAGGGAATCGGTTAATGTGTTTTTGTGTGCAGGCTGTAAGGGATATGGGTATCAGTGGTGACATGTGACTCGTACGGGTTAGAGCAGCCTCGTGGCAGCTCTGAACTGGGCTGTAATAAGAATTTCACCAAAGAGCTGGGGATCATCAAAGTGTTTTGTGCGATAGCTGGGGCTGCAGTGTCACCGCCACAGAAAATCCTGAAAATCCCACATACTATTTCAGGAGAGTATCTTCCAATAAGTGCCTGCTTTCTGTCCCTGGTGCTGTTTCAGGCTTCAGAGGCTGTAGACCAGGTAGACCTTCCACAATGGTTAAACCAGCATTGTGTCCACAAAAACTGCGCATGTTGACATAAGGTAAGCCCACCACCCTTGAGGCAATGTGCTTTTGTGTCCTGTATTGAGGATCTAACAAACTTCCCTTCCCTGGGTATTCAGGATTGCTACTTTTGTCCCAGCGGAGGCATCATCTCATTTGCTCTTCCCTTACTGCAACCTCACTGCTAGACCTGCTCACGAGTTTTGAAGGCTAAATCATCACACACCTTCTGATTCTACCTGAAGATGTTAGAAAAGCCCTATCTAAAACTCTGTGCTTCTTTCTGCTTTTATCCCTGTGGTTGCCTCCAGTGGATGGCACCTTGCGTTAGCCGCTTGCTTTGCTCAGAAGGAGGAGAACAGCTGAGGGGCTCACACTGAATCCTTGTCTGCGACTCCCTCTGAGCTTGCTGGCTTTCACTTATTGAATTAGGATAAATTGGAACTTTCATAAAGGGTGATATAAATCATTATCTCAAGTTAGCAGATGCGGACTCACCAGGGTAGAGCTCTGTTAATAACTCCTTCGGATTAGGGCTGATTGGTACAATTTGAAACTTGTTTCTCTCAGCTTGATCAGTCTAGTTGTAACTGTGGCAATTATCCCATTTCACTTTAAATAGCTCAGCACAGAGGAGCTGCTGCCTCCAATCCATCCCTCTTTAATGAATCCAGTGTGATATGTTAGGGCCCATGGACAAATATACTTTGTCTACCCCTCACTCCAAAATAGGCATTAAAAAATATAACTCCTGTGTCCAAATGACACATAGGAATGTGTCTTTTAGGGGGTGAGATGCTAAGAATTTATGTAAACATCATTTAGGTATTTGGCTACTAAAAAGCCTCTCTTCATTCTTACAGCATCATTTGCACTTTTTGGCAGTCTTCCTGACTGGGAAATTAGATGAAAAAACAGGGTTTTGTCCAAGCACTGAAGCTGCTTGAATAGATTCTGATGAATGTGTTACATGCTGAATTTGTGGGGTTTTGTTAAATAACTTATCTGGTGATTTTATTCTTTTTTTTTTCCTCCAGGAGTCATTAATAAATGATTTAATGAGTGAACACAGAATTCTCAGAATGATATATTCGATAAGTACTTTCTTTCACTCCTCTATTTGACTCCAATAACAAGTCTGTGTCTCAATTTAACAGACCCTTGAAGAACACGCTTGCCTTTGACAACAGTTTTAAATTCATCTCTTTTTAAAAATACACTTGAACAAGCGTCTAAGCCCGTGTTTAGATCTTACCTCAGATACTTCACTGGACCATAGGCTTCAGCAGTAAGATCTACCTTGTGCTTAAATTGTTGTAGTAGTGGTTTACTTGCAGTTACCAGCTCTGCTGTTGACTCTTTCTGACCTATCCAGCAGCACATATATATTAGAATAACAAGTTGCATACAGTTTCCATGTTTCCTGTAGTTAGGAGCTGCACAAATGTCTTTGAACCCTCTCCAGCCTACCTTGTCTCTCAAGCTATTAAATAAGCATGCACATTCCTTCCAACAATTGTCTTATCTTTCTGGTTGTAAATCCTTTAAGCTGAGGCTGCTGCTCACTTCTTGTTCGTACAGCACCTCATACCATGTTTTATTAAGCCAATAAAATATTAGAGATTAAAATACACGGACTGATTTGTCTCCCACTTACAGCACCAAAGCTGTACATCTAAAGGAACATTGCTGATGCCCACGGAAATGTGCCAGGGAAAGCAACAGCATGATCCCACCCAAGCTTTGATTTCTAACTCTGGTACCACAAGAGTTTTCCCATTTTGAGTTCTGATCCAATGCATATTTCTTCCTGGGAATTGTTTGAGGGTGCAGCATAAGTAAACAATGGTGTCCCAGGATTTTGGAGGAGCAACCACTCCCTTCTCCCAACTCTTGCCAGCTCTCTCCTGCTTGGCTCTGAGTGCTCAGCCTCTTGCAGGGGCTTGGACAGCTCTGAATCATGCTGCTTGCAATATGTTTCTGCTAAAAATAATAGTAGTAATTAATGCTCTTAGTTTTAGTGCTGCCATCTGCCTTGACGCCAGCCACAATGGCTATTTTATTCTGTATTCCCCAAAGTGGGAAGGAGGAGGAAAGGAAGGACAGAGGCAGCTGCTTATTCCTTTCCCCAGCACCTCTGCTTCGGCTGGTGTGATCTGTCTGCCGTGGGGGTAGAGCTAAAGGCAACAGAGCTCAAAAAGAGACATGCATGGAGGAAAATATTCACATGGAAGCATCACTTCTCCTGAAGGGAACAGGTGTACAGCTAAATAGCCCAACATTTATAGCAGAGCATATTTTTAAGAGAGAGAGCTTCATAGCATAATTTTGGAGGTGCCTCTCTAGCTATAGACCACACAAGACAACGATGAGGAAGGCAGGGGTGTTGTAAGCTTGGACTAGCTCAGGTACTGAGATGAGATAGTGAGAGGTGAGCGCAAGGAGTCCCTTTCTCTTCTTTATCTCTGGAAAGCGGCTGCCTTGCCTGGGCCCTGCAGATGTGGGAGCAGACAGGCAAGTCGGGGAATTGAACAAAAGGAAGCGGCAGCGTGTTTAACAAACAGCATCACAAAAGGCATCTGTCACAGTGCATCACCTTCTGTTCCTCCAAGGCTCCTGCCAGAACATTTCCCTTTGTCTTGCCTCCTCCCCATAATTACAGAATTTGCTTACTGTCCCACTGGAGAACGAAAGGGCCACTCAGATTCACTGGGTAGGAAATGTCTGTGGAGTCAAAAGCACTCACCTGCATGCAGACAGCGACCGCAGCAGGAAAAGTAATCTTCACCCACAGTAAGAAGATCTAGGGGATCAAGATAGCAAAAGAATGTAGAAGGCAGCCAGGACTCCTCTAGTTCTCAAGATACGGAACTTTTAAAGGCTGTACAAAACCTTTTCTCCGTGATCATTTCTTTGCAAGCTGGTGATGCCTTTCTCTTCTATTAGAAGAGAAGAGCTATCACACATCAGCCAGCCACATCTCTCCTTCACAGTGAATGACACTTCAGAAGGCAATCTGTTGGTCCAAGTCCTATCTGCCACAAGAGTGCTCTGAGATGCCTATTTTGACTAAAGCAAGGAGAAAACACTTGTTGAAGATTAGGGAAAAAATATGAGGAACTGCAGCAGGGATTATATTCCTTGCTTACCTTCTTCCCTGGATCTAACTCTGGTGTCTTAATGGGAATATCCCAACATCCCAGTTCTCTTGCTTCTCCTCCTCCTCCCCAAATGACGCTAAAAGGATTCAGGGTGAGAGTTTCAGCTCAAAAATCATTTAATACATCCCAGCAGTCATCTCCAGCCAGGATCTAGGGTGAGTTACTGGGAGGACCTAATAGATCCATAGCTCTTTCATCAATCCTCTTTGGTACACACTTGGCTTACACAGGAAGGTACAACTGCATCAAAACCCAACCCAGCCCTGCAAGCCTAAACTGAGCAGCTCTGATATAAATTCAGATAATGATGTTAGCAATACATGAGGTCCCTGCTGATTCTGCTCCCTTTTGAACAAACAGCTAAATGGTTCCCTTTAATCCAAATATTTGAGATTGGTAAGAGTTTTCCTCTTCCGCCCTTCTCCCTCCAGAAAATATATGTGTTTTCAATGTGACACAGTAAAGTTCACAGGTCACCAGTTCTACAAATTGTAGTTCAAATCTCATTTGGGGGGGGGGCTTTTTTGGTTGCTTCCGTGTGTTTTGCAAGGGTGCCTCTGCCAGAAGCAGAGCAGATGGTTATATCTCAAAGGGGGTTTGAGCCTATCAGGCAGCCCCACTGTGGACAGGCTGTGGCTGTGGAGAACACAATGAGTATGCATGTGAGGAGAGATCCCGGAAGGTCAATATTGACTATTCATTATTCACTTAAAATATTTGCCATGCGATTTGGGACTGAGACAAATCCCCATGACAGAGGTGACCAGTTTCTGTGTGAAAATCTGGATCAGATAATAAACATATGGTTTTTAATCAAAAAAAAAAAGGAAGAGAGGTTTGTAAGAAATGTCAATTGTGATCAATACTTCAACCAGGAGAAATGACATTATCATGAGTGTTGCAAGGAATTGAACAGACATCATTAGGAAAACCTCTAAGGTTAGATGGGGTCAGTTCTCATCCCAGAACTTCACAGGCTTCAAGTTGTAGGGCTGTAAGAACCATGGAAGGCCAGAGAGAAGACCCAGCTAAGTGTCTTCTTTTAGGTGGTGGCTAGCAGTGGTGGCTAAGGGCAGTACAGGGCTACAAGTAGTGCTTGAGGACTTGTCACTCAAGTGGAATCACAAGTCTAATTCCCACCTTCACAGGGTTTTAGCAAATTCTGGTTTGAGGTCTGGAAAGACATTTTAGCAAAACATCCTAGGAAAATATAACCAAACATCTGGCCTTCTGCTCCTTAGAGCGAGCAAAAAGGGAGAGCTGTATATTTTACTAGTGAAGAAGATATTTTCCTGCTCTCCTGTGTGGGAAGTGGCTGAGCGGGAGTATGGAGCCATTCAGTGATGAATGTGTAGGACTCATACCTCCATCCTTCACATTCCCAGAACTCTGTAATTCCCCAGCATTATTATGTCATATTATTACAAAATCTTTGTCAGGCAAACAAGAAAAGAGCAGTAATTAGCACAATAGAAATCTATATTATAATTTATTGATCCCTCCGATGTCCTTCTGCCTTTGTACCTCAAAGCAAATAATGAAGGTCATGGAAATCTTGAGCTAGCCCAAATTCCCTGTCTGCAAGTCCAGCTCCGGCTCCTCCTCCCTGCTTGCCTTGGCCCTGGAAACAAGAGAAAGTATAAACAAACATAACAACCTCCAAAGTATTTCAATAGCAAAATAACTAAAGCAGCTCTCCTCAGGGCTGGTAAATAGCAGGCGAGCTATCGGAGCCCAGAGGGGGAAAAGTTCAGCTGAAACTAGTTACAAAACCTCAAGATGCAGTGTGACAAACTCCAGCCTGCTCCTGCTCTTGCACGGCATTGCCATTTTCCCACAGAATGACAGTTTTCAATTACTGGACTGTAGCTAAGAGCAAATTGTGCACTTCAGCAGCTGGAGTTCTCTCTCCTGATTTTCAGACACGGCTGGGTAAAACGTACAGGGGCAAAGAAAATGGCTTGCTCTGCACAGCTAACTGAACAAGGACAAGCCCAGAGACTGTCAGGAGAAAGTGTAAAGGAACTGCAAATAGGGAGGGGGAATGTCCACTGGCTTAATTTACCCTCCTCTCCTTCCCAGCAATCAGTTTTCAGCTGTACATGCTACAAGAGCAAGCCTGTGTCAACCTGTGTCAGCCTGCGTTTGCCTAAACTTTAAACAAGGTTTAGATATTCTTTTCCCCAAACAACTACTTCTCTAAATGGTCAGAGATCTGGATCACATCCTCCTCATTCCTAAGCAAATAATAATTTTCCTTTTTTTCCTATTAGACTCTCCCATTGGACCAAAATCTGGGTTTCTGAATGTAAGGATGGAGTTGAGCTAAAATACATCTGTGGGGGTCAAGCCTCTTTGTATAATACGGATGGGAAAAAGAGGCAAACCCAGGCTTAAGGAGATACCAGAGATGTGGCAGCAGGTACTGCTCAACTGAAGTGTGGAATAACTTAGGAGAAGTTATCCTAATTAAATATGTGTCCAAGTAAAAGTCAACACGGAGAGACTCACCAGTTCAGTTCTACCTATTCTCTACCATCTGCATAAAGACACACTGAGGTCTGGGGCAGCTTTTTCCTGTTTCCTTTTGGAGACTTTGGTTCTATAACCAGCTGCAAATCACAGAATCATAGCATCATTTAGATTGGAAAAGGCCTTTAATATCATCAAAATCACACAGGATGAAGGAAATAACAGGGCTGGGGGTACCAGGCTGGCAGCACCCCAAGCTTGTCAAAAGCTACCTGAATGTTGTCCAGGAAGAGAACTTAATGAAATCTTTCCTGCTGGGCACCTTGGGATCCGTCATTTTGATATATTTTTTTATTTTTATCATAGAATCATAGAATCACCAGGTTGGAAAAGACCCACCACATCATCCAGTCAAACCATTTCCATCAATCACTAACCCATGTCCCTCAGCACCTTGTCCACCCGTCCCTTAAACACCTCCAGGGAAGGTGGCTCAACCCCCTCCCTGTGCAGCCTCTGCCAGTGCCCAATCACCCTTTCTGTGATTTTTTTTTTCCCTAATGTTCAGTCTAAACCTCCCCTGGCAGCAAATTAATGTTTTAACACAACTAAGTTATTTTTCCTGCAGAAACCTTTACCCTGTGAAAGGGGACTCCCCTGCCCAGGGCTGCTGTGAGTGAACTCGCTGGAGAAGACAGTGAGTCCCACTGCAGGGCTCAGCCACAGGCTAAAAGGCTGCTCTGTGCGTCTCCGGCATCACCTTCTTTCATCCCTCATCAGCATAAACGACATGGCTTGGAAAAATAAAATGTTACAAGCGCTCTGCTGTTTCAGGTAGTCTAAGGAGATCCAATTCTTGGCTGAGCCCCGTGCCATCCCCAATTACCATCCTGCGCCGTGCCACCTTCATGCTTCAGACAGGCACCGCCTGCACGCAGCCCCCTGATGCGATGCGGGATGACTGAGAGCTCAGCTTGGGAGGCTGCCATTTTCCTGCACCCAGCCAGTCAAGCTAATGCTCTTGTCTAAACAACATTAAACGTCTCTGACAAAGCCAGAGAACCTGGAGAAATTTCCAGTCACGTATGACAACGTCTAGCAATGCATTCCTGACGAACAGGAAGGAGGAAAGCAGAGGGCAGGGCTAGAGGAGTACACTTAGTGGTGACATGCCATTTTTAGATGTAATTATGTAAATTACATAATTCATCTTGAAATATTGAGGGTTTTTTCTGTATTTACTGCAATTACGTCAATTGACCTATTTATGTTATCTGACGTGCTTATCATTAAAATGGGACAATATATCCCATTAGATCCTCTTACTACATTGAATGGAATGATGATTAATTATATCATAAAAAGGAGCTGTGCTACGCATCTCTGAACATGCGATTTGAAGCTTAAAATAAAATAAAACAACAACCTACCAGGATCATTTCCTGCCTTAAAACTTCATCTTCCTATACGGGAAATATTCTCGGGGTTCCCCACAGGGGATTGTCCTCCTCCACATTTGTATCAATAAAATATTTAGAAAGCCAAGCATACTTTTAGGTTTTGTAGAACCTTTTGCTGTGTATTATGCAGAGACAACATGCCTAGAGAAAAATCTAACAAACTTGGCTCGTGTATGTAACTTCATTACTATTAGCAATTCCTGTCAGAGTGGAAGAAAGGGGGTTTGCACGATTACATTGGTTATAACTTCTTGGAAACCATGTTCTGCTTTTCTCATATATTTGAGATTTCAGAAAGATGTAAGCAAGGAGAGCCTCAGATCTATGTAAAGGTTGGGAACAACCGTCTTCCAGGTGCACAAGTTAAACGCAAGCCTTATTCTCACAACTGGTGCCAATGAACTGCTGATGGCCTTGCTGATGAGGTTAGCACAGCAGAAAGAAGGTAAATCAGCCAGCACCATAACAAGAAACACAGGAGGGAATAGCAACCAGTGCTGGCCAAATAGAAAATTACAAAATAAGAAGGGGAAATAATGAGTATCCAGGGTGCTATGATAGAGGGCTGAAACCAGAGTGAAGTCAAAACTTAAAGTGGAAGGACAAGGCAGGAATAGGGTATTCTAAATTCCACATTTTCTCTAGCCCTAACACAGTTCATCCAGCACTAAGACAGAGACCTAAGACAGGCTGGGCAGTCAGGCACTCAGTTTAAGTATGTAACACACATTTTGAATGTCTCAAGCTGAAGTCAGCTTCACAGGTTAGTCTCAAATCCTCCACCTGGACATTTTACACGGAGTGGGGAGCTGCATCTAGACTGCTTTTTAAAATCCTTTTTCTGAGTTTATTCCATCAACTCCTCTTCCAAGAGGCTGGGCCATCATCTAAGTTGCTGCAGTGGTGCTAGCTTCCCTGCACTACAAACTAACAAGTTTAACAGTCTATTCAGGTTAATAATTGATAGTGTTTGAGAGATCTAACGCATTTTCTTTTGTGTGTTTCTCCCAGTACGTGGAAGATATTTTTGTCTGTTGGCCTCAGTGATTTTCTTTCTATATCTGACTTTGAAGGAGTCTGGATCTTTCAGGTCATGTTATGGCTAGTAACACAATGTCTCTGGGAATGCAGAATGACAGTGAGGGATGTAGTGTTTATTCTTGCTTTAGATATCAACTTGGAAGTGTAGACCGAACAATTTATTTTGTCATGTTTTTCCTAAGTAAAGGCTTCATCCCTGTCCTTACTTGAGCCAGGCTTTGCCTACTTCTCCTAAACCTTGTCCTCTTTCAGCTTCTATTACTCTTCAGCAACGTTTCTTTTTGGCAAGTTTAGACTTGAGCACAAACCAGGCCAGAAATCATAGAATCATAGAATCACCAGGTTGGAAGAGACCCATTGGATCATCGAGTCCAACCATTCCTATCAAACACTAAACCATGTCCCTCAGGACCTCGTCTACCCGTACCTTAAACACCTCCAGGGAAGGTGAATCAACCACCTCCCTGGGCAGCCTGTTCCAGTGCCCAGTGACCCTTTCTGTGAAAAACTTCCTCCTAATCTCTAGCCTAAATCTCCCCTGGTGAAGCTTGAGGCCATTCCCTCTTGTCCTGTCCCCTGTCACTTGGGAGAAGAGGCGAAATGTTGCTGTATAGTGGGCTGGATTTGTGCAGGGATCCAGAGTGACTACTCAAAGGCACAAGAGGAACTGGGCAGCCCAGTTCTCCCAGTTGTTTGCTCTGTTGGACACTTACAAAACTCCTTTAGTTCTTTGTTTTCTGGAGACTGATGCAGCCTGGTACAGGAACTATTTTTTAGTTACCAACAGGAAAGTCCCTATGCACCACTATCACGTAGTATTTCTGAAAGAATAATGACCGTATGTCCTTGGGGAACTCAGAACTTTGGAGACAAGGACTCTGAGAAAGAGCATGAAAAGGATCCATCATGTGGATTGTATTGGAGCTTGGTGCTGGTGAGGACTGCCTCCTCAGAGATGTCTGCTAAGTTTCTTGATACTGTTCCTACTCAATCCCTAACCATCTGCTGCTCCTTTGAACAGGCAGAGGTGAAGGAAAGAAAAAGATGATTATTGCAATATGCCCCTTCTTAGCTGAGCTCACTCTCCCTCACTAGCCAGCTCGTGGTCCCAAAGGAAAGTATTTCAGCACATTTTAATCCAATGGAAAGGGCTCGAGTGTATCTAAAGAGGGTTTCATCATCGTTTGTTTTACTCAATTAAAAACCTGCAGACACAGATTAGCTCCCCGCTGCTCAGTGTAGGAATTCTTTTAACACTACAGTGATTTACGATCTACCAGACAGTGTTTAACGAATGTCATCCAGAACCCAGAGATGCTTAGCACAGACCTGGTCACTCGTGTTAATGAAAAATGGATTTGAGGCGACAGTCACTTGCGTGGCTGCATTTTGATAACAAATGACATAGTGGGGCTGGAGCAGAGGGAGGCTTGGTAATTAATATTATAGTAGAATCAGGTATGTAACAGAAAGCTTGTCTTAGAATTAAAATCGATACAACAACCGTTGGGACGTGCCAATCCTGGTCCCTAGGCTCTGAGATATTATGCCAGACAGAGAAAGGGCTGATGGGGAGGTGATGACACACAGTGAATATCCATCTTGTGTTAACTTCAGGCAAGAAATTGCACATAGTGGAATGTGTTGGCAGCTTGGAGATATTCTATTGGGTTTTTGTTAGCTTTTTTTCTTTTTTTTTTTCTCTATTTAGTGAATGGGTGAACAGGAGGGACTACGGACAACTTCTCTCTACTGCTGTTGCTGATTTTCTTTAGAAACATCACTTTATACCAACCAATTACTGTGTTACTGTGGCAGTTTTTTTGCTTTGTTTTGCTTCTCAGTCTTCCTGCAAGTCAGAAAAAATCAGGTCTAGAGTCTATGATGGTTGTGGCTTTTCTGGAAATATAAACTCCATGTTTCTGACAAAGCGAGTTGTTTGCTTGAAGCAGCAGGGATGTCTCACTCTATTTTCAGCCTCCCTCTTCTGTTACCTCCCTTCCCTAGCCATTCAGAGGGCCATCATCATCTCCAGAGTGGCTGTTGTTGTTCTAACAGAGTTTTACTCTGTAGCTTCAGTATGTGAAGATGTGAAAAGGTCAAGTGGTATCTGAATTAAGATAACAGAGAAATTGTTTGTGTATTTCTAGGAAATTCTCCTAAAGGAAAAAATCTTGGAAATTGAAAATTCAACACTTTAGCCACTCTCTTGAATAAAAAAAAAATCAGCGGTTGGTGGGGAGGTAAGTTATAGGTGAGCAAGACACATGATGCTTTGCATTTCACATCTACATTGAACTTTGTCCCCGCTTGGGATATTGTTTGTGTTATAAGCTAGAATTTCAAAACTGAAAGTGTAAATCCATTTTCGTTCAGAAATGCCAGTGAGAATAATATGACAATGATGGAGCTTTTCCTGCACTTTCTTAAATTCAGTTATATTTAAATGTGATTATTTAGGAAGCTAGGCTAGTTTTACAACTGGTTTAGTTCCAGCAAAACAAAATAAAGTGCAGGAATCACAGTAACACACCAAAACAGCCTTAGACAGCACCTTCTTGGTCTTGTTCAGTATAACTGAGATCTGTAAACATTATGGTTGGACACTGTAGCAACCAAATACCACAGCAGCTAGTAAATGAGCAGCAATATCTATATATCAGATGAAGGGAAATCCATTATCGGTATGCATTGCCCTGAGGCTGGAGTTCAAAGCTCAAGCCAAGCTCAGAACAAAAATCGACTCAGAAATGATGTCCAAATGTCTTTCAGCGCCTGTGAATGTGACAGAAGTGCTTGTTAACATCCACCACCGAGATCAAGGTCTGTAATTGTATCCCTGTAGCTAGGTGCCTATATTAGGGCCTCCTCCAAAGTCCACCGAAGCCAGTAAAAAAGGCTCTGACTGATTTCATTAGGTTTTGGAACTTCTCCTTATGAAAAGTCCATCTGCTGCTCAATTCACAGGCTCCTGAATCTTGTGCCTTGTCTTCTTCTACTCGTCACAAAATGAAATCATATTTGGGAACTTTTCAGTTTGTTTTGTCTAGGAATACAGAGAGCAAAATATACATATTAGTATGCAGCCTGAATCACCATTGCGGGGTTCATTTCATCGCGGTGTGACCAGCAGGTCCAGGGAGGTTATTCTCCCTCTGTACTCGGCACTAGTGAGACCGCTCCTTGAATACTGTGTGCAGTTCTGGGCCCCTCACCATAAGAAGGATGTTGAGGCTCTGGAGCGAGTCCAGAGAAGGGCAACGAAACTGGTGAAGGGGCTGGAGAACAGGCCTTATGAGGAACGGCTGAGAGAGCTGGGGGTGTTTAGC
>WAAB01000995.1:0-13955 GCA_013389865.1 Piaya cayana | reverse complement strand
TCTCTTCCAACCCGGTGATTCTGTGATTCTGTGATTTGGAAGGGATACTAGGTTTCTTGCTGTAGACAGAAATCTAGACAAATGCACTCAGTCTAATTACTCCTCCTTAAGGCTAAACTTTCAGCCATAGATTCATGAATGGGTTAATCCAGCAAGCCAAGATATCCCAGTTTATTTTAACCTGTGAAGATATGGAATGATCCCTAAGGGAGCTTTAACTATATCCTGAGAATAGCAAATGCACTTATAAGTGAAGGTCCCATTTCTTATGCTTTCAAATGCCCATTTCCAGCAAGCAGCCTGACCAGGGAGATTGAAATGGCCTCCTTCATCTGTGGCCTTTAAATAAATGAACACCTGCCAAATACGATGCAGGTAGAGGTGCTCCTGCCTTAGATGACCCTTTGAAGACGTTCCTGGGTCTACTTTCTATAGTGCTGAGCACTCAGGGTTGTGCGGGCAACCAGTTTTTGTGGAAGGAGAGGAAATTTTTGATAAGCGATGTCCGGTCTATGCTTAGATGTGCATCACACAAACCACAGTCTGCAGTACCAATACAAAATTCTGAATAAAACGTCTTTCCATTAGAGATACACAATGAGATATATACAACACTTTAAGATTTTTGAACTGCAGATGGTGTTGAATCCAATTATTCTTTGCTGTATTTATATTTGCAAAAAAAAGGGTTTCCCCCTCATATGACCCATCCAATGCACAAGGCTGGGACCATACCGTGAGGGTGCTAACAGGGAGTGTGATTTCTAGTAGGAGCTTTCTGGGCATTAAGTGTTTGAGTCTCTCATCTTTCAGTGCCATCTCAGAGCATTTCCTGCTTTTCACAAGTCTTGTGTCACCAGTTGGCGGATCCCAGTTTAACACTTTGGACATCTCACCACAGAGTAAGTGAAAGATCCTGCTGCCACCTTGCAGATTTATAAAATAGAAGCCTTTGGCAGTTTTGTGTCTGTGAAGAGGGGAACAGAAGGTGGGACTTGTCATATGAGATGATCTGTGGACTTCATGGACCTGGGATGCAGACAGCCAGAAAAAAAAAGGGAAGGAGAAGGTCTATGCTTTATACCTTTGGGCAATAACACTCTTAGAACAGTTTGGATTGGAAGAGACCTTAAAGATCATCTAGTCCCAAACCTCTGCAATGGGCAGGGACATGTCCCACTAGACCAGGCTGCCCAAGGCCCATCCAACCTTGCCTGGAACTTCTTCAGGGATGGGGCAATATTCTTGTGGAATATCTCCCCAAAGCACTAATGCAATAGATGCTCAGCAACCCACATGAAGAAGGGCTCTGGAGGTAACTGACTGTGATGCAGAAAGAAATGGAAATGCTTCCATCAGTGCTAATTCAGGGAGCACTATGAAATCGAGACATAATATAGGGAGGGCAAAAAAAACGCTTGGGAGAAAGATTCTGTGAGAAATATGTCCATAATTACTAATGTGACTGATATATGTATATATGTATTCTAGGCCCACCGGGGATCTCCAGAACATGGATTGAGGGTTTAATTCACCAGGGATAATTACGTCCACCCCACAGGAGGTGAAGTGTGCTCACTCGGTGAATAGAGCTGATGAAGGACCACGCAGGGAAGGCCCCAAACAGATCAGTGGGAGCAAATTATTTCTTAATAGGTTTCAGCCTGTGACCTGTATGTTTCACTGGTCCTAAATGCCACAGAAACGGCAGCTCTTACGTGCTGGAGCCGCACCACTGAGGAGGGATGATTCAAAGAGGCAATTGGTTGTGGAAGCCTTTTGTTAATTTGTGGTAGCACAGGGAAGGAGGGGAGCAATGAAATCTGTGAATGTGAGGGGTGCAATGCACCACTTCCAGATCCAAGACTTTTCCTGTGGGTTCAGATCTATTATTGCTCTAATTCTTTCTCTTTCATGAATGTATTCGTTTTCATTACAAGAAGGCTTTGTTATGTTTAAGCTGTCTGGACTGCCTACTGGACGACTGGCCTGATCATCAGAGCAAAGCTCCCAGCTCCTCAACCCTTGGAAGTGTGAGAAAGGCATATGATATGTTCATCAGCTCTGAACGGCTACCCTGGTGCTGCACTGGCTTCATCAGGTTGGCTAAGAACCATGAAGAATCAACATGCGTTAGCACAGATCACTCCTGCCTGCTCATTGACGTATCCTAATGAGTATTTACACTCGTGCCATCTTTAATCACTGGTGACAAATGTAGCCCAAATCCATGGCTAGATTTGATTGCTCCATGGATGGGAAATATTGCTCTGTTCACTTCTTTAGGGCTCAATAATTAGGGGCCAGTGATGTGAAGTGCCGGTGGGCAAGCAAGTGCTGCATCTACTCACACAGAATTCAAATATTTAACCTCTGGATGAGGATAAAAAGGACTAGGGTACTTGTGAGAAACTCATGAGTGTTCAGGGGCATCACTTGAGTGCTTATTGAAATAATGATTTATTTTAGAGGTGTTGTATACAAACAAAAGAAGTCTGTGCCTGGAATAAATTATTTCCTTTCATGGGTTAAGTTGTAAAGTATCTGGAAGTAAAGTATTGTCAGCTGAAGGAACTGGCAAATAGATCTGAATAGCATATGAAATTTGAAGAACTTTGTGATCTCTTCAGACAATATGTGAATATGCATCAGTATGCCACGTTCCTTGAATAAATTATTCCTTTTAAATTATTCACCGAGTTCTAGTGATTGTTAAGATGAGGGGATTTTGACATAAAATGCTAACTAGTGAGATTAAAAAGAAAAGCTGTATATTTCATTTCTTTTTATAATTTTTTACCTGCATTACCATGTTTTCTCTTTTCAGGTAACTTTTTCTTTAAACTTGTATCTCTTTCTCTTCTTTCTATCCATCTCTTTCTTCCTCTTTCATTTCAGCACTGCCTGAAGACAAAACAATTTCTCTGAAGGAGATCCTTTTAGGCTATAATGGGATTAGGCCTTGGAGCGGAGATCTTGTTTGGATCAGCTGTTGAACTCACAGGAGTCCTGTTAAAGGCCTATTAAAATTCCATGTAATACCTCAGTAAGTAACATGCGAATCCCCAGCTCATCTTTGGGAATTAAAGTGTGCAGAGCTTACTTGGCTGCTGTCAGGAAGGTTACATAGATGTAGGACTCGTTTGTTTGAAGAGTAAGAGGACATCACCTGCCTATTTCCCACACCTTCAGGAAAACACTGGAGTTAAATATTGCAGAAGGGAATTGTTAGTTCTTGAATGGAAAGAGCTAGAGCGCTGAGGGGACTTGACTGAAGAACAGTCCAATTCAGTACAATGAGTCCATGGCCTTTCTATGGATGACACACAAATGCAGGTGACACGTGCATCTCAAAGGAAGGTTTGGAAGATAAAGTTTAATTCAGATTATCTTATCAAAAACTCTCTGTACTATATATTCAGCGGAGTATCTCAGAATTAGTTGGAGTAGCTCTCAGTAGAGTGGTATCTACCCTGAGATCACCTAATCCTACTCAAAGAGACACCATGAGAAGAGACTTTCTCTCCCTTCTGCAGACACATTTCTCTCCCTTCTGCTTAGACTTGAGATCTGAAAGTGCTTCAATTTCTTCAATTCCTTGTTATTTTCAAAGTTACAATTTAGGGATAGCTCACAAAATGTGCTTGAGTAAACACACTATTAATACATTGTTATATACATTATATCGATCACCCAGCACTGCATTAAGCTTTGGTGGTGTTACGCTGCCAACGAAATAATTCCCTCCACCCTACCAGGCAACAGCAAATTGCCAGAGCCTGAGGGGACAAAGGAAAGGAAAGAAGGGGTGAAATGTGAATTCAGAAATAAACAGGCTTCGGTGTCTCTCAAATTAGAAGCCTCTGATCCAAAACCCGTCAAAAATGGAAGCCCTTGTTTGCTGTAAAGCTTGCACTTGGAGCTTGTCAGCCACAGCCATCTGAGACCTTTGCAACCCAAACATGCTCTCCCTTCCCATGGTGTGGTCACGGCTGCTCCTCCACTGGGGTCCTTCAAGACCCAGCCTTGCTTCAGCAGTGACATGTCTGTGGGGCAGCTTGTGCCTCCTCTCATTCATTAGTCTGATGCTGAAACCTTTTGTGGACATTTCCTTTTTTAAGAGGATCTTAGAGCTTTTTACAAATCTTTATTGATTAAGCATCAAAACCTTCATTTGATGTAGATAAGTTTAATGCTATTATCCAGATTTTACAAGACAGATTTTATTGGAGACACAGAGAAGTCAACCAACTCGGCCAAGGTCAGACATCAGCATGTGGTAGGACAGGGAACAGGGCCATACTCACGTGTCGGTACTCTGTGCTCTTGATATCCATCGCCTCTTATTAACATTGCATTTCTAATTATCGTGCTTCTGGATTATTTCAGGTGATGTTATGGATTTCCTATCAGATATGACAAGGGGATATATATTTGCATACACAAAGAAATAAGTGTACATCAGCATGTTATGGCAAGTAAAGGATTTCTGTAATTTGTTTATCTTTTTCTGTGATTTACATAGCACTCAGGCTGCCTGTCTTGGTCCCCATTGGTAGTTTAAACCTGAATAAGGGGAATACTTTGTTCAGGAGAGCTCATAGTTTCTGAGATGAGAAGGGAATATTCAGAGCTAGGATAATGTCTAGGACTTTCATATGTATTAAAATTCTTCTTTTGCCCCTGACTGTGTATGGATTCCTGTTGCTCTCTATTCCGCAGCTTTCCACCTGTAAAATGGGAGTATTTGTGATATTTAGCAGTAATGGTGAGACTAATATGGCCAAGAATGGCCATACTGGAGTGATGGGAGTTCTTTGAACTGGAAACTGTTGGGCCAAAATTTACTGGCAGCCTGGCCATGGAACTAACACATGTTTCCATGGTGGAGATAAACTCTGTTAGGAGGTAAATGTTTGTAGCATGTGGCCCAGCTCTGTACCACTGCCACTCAGCCTCTCCTGCCTTCCTTCTCCTCTCCGATTTGCTGCTGTGTCTGGGAATAAAAGTGCTTAATGTCAGTTTGAACAAGAATTTGTCTGAAATGACCCAAATGTGCAGCTGAGCTCTTCCCACCTGCTGCTCTCCAAATGTTCTTGCTTGTTGAATTTTACCACGTATTAGGGTTGCATCAGGGAGGAGGAGCAGAAGGTCTTCCATTCCTCACCTGTCCCTGGGCAGGAACCAAACGGGGATAGATGGGATTGTTGCAGTTCCTACAGGAGCAAAAGTCACCTGAAAGACTTGCAGCTTTGGTCAGACTCCCCAAATGGGCTGGGCATGGAATCATAGAATCACCAGGTTGGAAAAGACCCATCGGATCATCGAGTCCAAACATTCCTATAAATCACTAAACCATGTCCCTCAGCGCCTCGTCCACCTATCCCTTAAACCCCTCCAGGGCAGGTGACTTAACCCCCTCCCTGGGCAGCCTGTTCCAGTGCCCAGTGACCCTTTCTGTGAAATATTTTTTTCCTAATGTTCAGCCTAAACCTCCCCTGGCAGAGCTAGAGGCCATTCCCTATTAACTTCAAAAATAGATGATCTGGAAGAGCATGGCCAAAGTCCTCTGGATTAGCCTTGGTCCTACACCCCTTAGAGCTGCTGCGCAGGAGAAGGCTCTACTGGTACCTGCTGGACAAGCCCTACAGCCCAATCCCTTGTGTTCAGGACAAAACCCACTAGATATTTTGCAAGGAGAAGGATGTTCACTCTCAGCACTGGTGGTGCGTCAGCCCCAGGCTGCAGTGCACCCTGCCTCCTTGGCTTCCCACAGCAGCTGAGGTGTGTCCCCAGCTGAAGTGAGGAATCAAACCATCAGAGAGACAGAAGCTGTTACTGCTCGCTCGCAGTCACGCTAGGCAGCTGTTTGTGCACCACGCAGAGCTATCAGACGGCTGGACTCCAAAGCTGTGGGCATCCACAGAAAGGAATTTGTATTCTTTTATCCTCAGATAAAGCCTTTCCTAGAGGATAAATACCTTTTCCTCATGCTGACAAGGGAGAGGCAGGTAAGAGCAAAGCCTTTCAACGGAACACTGAGCTGAAGCGGTGCCCGTCTGCAAAGCTGCTGCCTTCAGAGCTGCTGTAGATCACAAATGCCCCCTTGAGCCCAGGGGAGGGATTGTTCATACAGATGTCTGCCATCCTCAGGCTTTCTGGTGAAAGAAGAGAGGCCTTTCGTGGTAGGATTTTAGGAGATATTCCTATCCTTTCCACCCTCCCTGTTTTTATGGCTAGCTTTGGGTACAGCACTGTTTTGCAGGGAAGAGAAAGGCACAGTGATTTCCACCTCCACCACCCCATCCATCCCTGCCCTGCTGTGGTCTCCTCACCAGGACATGCACAGAAAATGAGTTTCCACTTTCTGAGCCTTTCCTTTCTCCTCCTAGCTGATGTTCATGGTGCAAACTATGCAGTATTTATTGGTAGCTTCAATGCAACATGTGTTTCAATAATGGTTTTGGATCCCACGTAATAGTCGGGGGGGGGAAAAGCATAATTACTTAGAAAAAAAGTCCCTAAGCAACTGTGTGGAGCATGTTACCTGATCCTTATACAGCTCACGGCACCTTGGCCTCCTCGGTTTCTCGGGTTTCTATGAAAGGCTGGCCATGTGTCGTGCCTGACTGTTCTTTTCCTGAAGTTTATTCTCTCTCCACTAATTCCACAAAAATTCCTGATATACTACTTCCTCTCTTATTTGCGGGTCATCCAAATGGCTAATTTGCTTATGCCTGCCTATCATGGAGAGACCTCAGTGTGTCAGCTACCAGGAGCCCTGCATTTCAGAGTTTACAGGGGTTCATCCTCCAGCAACCAGCCATTGAGCCAAGCATCTCACTGCTGCCTGGATTACCGCATGCCACGTTGTACATTTTGATGAAGCAAATGATGCAGCATTCTGCCCTGGCGGATCATCAGATCCAGGGAAAAAAAAATCTGAATGGGTATGATAAAACCAGTGATTTAATATGATGTCTGCCCTGCTGTTCCCCAGTTTGGGGGATTCGTGTAAGTGAGGAGCAGATGGGATCTCCAGGGGGAAATTCTAGCCTTGCATTACTGAAACCAATGTAAATTTAGTACTGTATTTCTAAAGTGTCGCTGGAAAGCAGCCAGGAGTCTGAAACCTATCCAAGGTTTTCACCTCTCTGATTCATATATATATATATATATATGTATATATATAGTTATATATACACACACTTATTTATTCATATATTTCTCATGGGTGGGAATATGAGGTTCCATTCTCATGTGCTGTGGTTCATCTGGCTTTAAATGTCACCTGGATATCCTTTTTGCCCTTTTTGCAATGAGAGAGAATGTCAAAGACTTGACCAACTGTAACTACCAAGGAAATGCTTGCGCAGCTCCCAAGAACAAGCACTGGTAAGACTAAATTTTAACTTGTGTTATAAAATTCCAGGTCCTCAAACTTTTCATTCAATTTGCAATGGATAAAGACATTTGTCACTCTTCTTTTTGTGTCCAACTACCCAACACAGTGTCATTAACAGCTATTGGACCATGTTGGACTAGACGCTGAGGGTCGTGGTTTAGTATTTGATAGGAATTATTAGACTCAATGATCCGGTGGGTCTTTTCCAACCTGGTGATTCTATGATTCTTCCCCTTGAAGATGGCAGCACATAAAAAGGCCCCTGTTTGCTTCACCATCCTCAGGATAGATTTTGCAAAGTCCCTTGATGAAGGCAGGAATCCCATAAACGCAACATCCTTTTACAGAGGTTGCTAGGGTTGCACCCAGCATGTGGGACATTGCTGCTTTTCATTAAAGCCATCTCAAGCCACTCTAGAGGCAGCAGCTTCCATCTGGCACGCTCTGCATCCTGTCCCTTACGCTCCCTTCCCCAGTGGTGCACTGAATGATTCGAAAGTACTAGAGCCAAGAGAAATCTTGGCCCTATCCTATCTAATCTGATCAGTTCAACGGAGCAAGAGTGATAGAAATCCACAAACCCTGCCAATAGGAAAATTTTCTTTGGCTAAGGCTGACATTTGGCACGATCTTTATCTGTATGGGAAAGTGATTAAAAAAATTCAACAAAAATGTCCCTTAAAAATAAAAACTGAAATTGGATTATGTGAAAACAGGATTATGTGAACAGTCTTCTTTAGCAAGGAGGTGGGGGGGTCAGGCGAGCTGACATAATTATATTGATTTCAGGAAAAGCCTGAGGATGGAAAGGCTTCGTGTCTTTGCATGCCACCTCTATTCTTGTCTTAAGGAACCTGCATAGCACCAGCACCTCCAAAGCATCAGCAACCTTTCAACCAGCCCTGGCAAACACCATTTATAATGTTGTTTTGTAGGGTTTTATTTTCCTGTGTAAGAAACCTTCCAAGTCTTCAGCTGAAGTTTTCCAGTGTTCAAGTGAGCATTAATCTGGACTTGGAAATGAAATGAAATGAAATAAAAATCAGCATTTTCAAAACTCTTTCAAAGCTATAACTGAGGTATCAAAGGAAACATGGCCAGAAGGTCGAACAAGTTGACTCTGCCTCTCTACTCGTCTCTTGTGAGACCTCTCTTGAAGTCCTGTGTTTGGTTCTGAAGTTCTCAGCATAGCAAGGACGTGGACCTGTTGGAGTGAGTCCAGAGGAGGCCACAGAGAAGAACACCTCCAGTACGAGGACAGCCTGAGAGAGTTGGGATTTTTCAGCCTAGAGAAAAGAAGGCTCTGAGGAGACCTTAGAGCAGCTTCCAGTACTGAAGGGGGCTCCAGGGAAGCTGAACAGGGGCTCCTGAACAGGGAGTGCAGGGACTGAATGGGGAGGAATGGTTTTCAGCTGAAAGAAAGGAGATTTAGATGAGCTATTAGGAAAAAATGTTTTCCTGTGAGGGTGGTGAGGCACAGACAGAGGTTGTTCAGAGAAGCATGCGCTGCACCATCCCTGGAGGTGTTCAAGGTCAAGTCGGATGGGGCTTTGAGCAACTTGATCCAGTGGGATGTGTCCCTGCTGGTGGCAGGGGGGTGGAACAGGGTGACCTTTAAGGTCTCTTCCAATGCAGTCATTCTATGACTCTATTCTATGATATTATTCTTCAAGCTCATCTTAAATGATACTAAAGAGTTAAATTTGGCTTCTTGCTTTGTCCCGGGTTGCATCTTGTAACTTTTACTGAAAGTTCTCAAAATTTTTTAAGAAATCAATGTATTCCTATTAAACATCTTGGTTTCAATAAATCAGCATTTTCCAATAGAAAATCTGTCTCCCTATTCTTATTTTATTTTTGATCAGTGTTATATTTCAGAGAAATGTATTTTGCAGTGCAGCCTCAGAAACAGGTAAATTACTATGCTGGCTCAGATCCATAGTTCGATTAGATTCATATTTTGCATTTGACAGTGCAGCGGAGAGGTCATTTCAAAATCCGTTGCAAGAAGCACAGGAACAGAGTTACCTGTTCTTGGTGGATTTTCTCCCCAAGATGCCAGGCAGCCGGGATGCTGAACAGTCTCATAAGCATTATGGTCTCAATGATCCTGGTCCCTGTGATTTCCCTTATTTATCCTTATAGGAAAGCTATTCAATTTTCTTATTGTCTTTCTCTATATCCGATTCCTGCAACTTCAGAGGTGATATTGACTTGCATCTACACGCAGCGAGTGGTGTACACAGATGTACTGGGCTCCCCATGAAATGACCCCTTGCTGCCCAGGGACTCTTGACTCCACGGATAACCTTTCTTTTCCATCACAACCCCTACTTCCCTGGGACTACCATGACCTTTCCTTTCCTACAGGGAGGAGACAAAAAGGCAGCCACCTCCCCTTGGACTGAGATGCTGGATCGTTCAGCAGATGTCTGGTTGTGTGCCACTCAGAAAATGTCACTGCCTGCCGGCAGCTCCTAGCAGGTGATTAATACCAGATTGTGGATTTTTTTCTGAGCTACATTTGGATCCTTCTGTTTGCTGCCACTTTGTGAGAATGACAACCTGGCCCCTGTGCCACCAGAGACAAGCGTAAAGCCTGGCAGAAGACGGAAGCAGGGGATCTTCTAGGTCTCACGCAGGGAGGATGAAGGTCTTAACAGGACACAAGTGAATTAGAGAGGAATGGGCATTCAGATAGGGACAAATCCTGCAGTTGTGGATCCAGTAAGGACTCGTGGACACCATCCCTACTCTGTTTTTTCTGCTTCATCAGCTACAAATCTGTCATTAGAAAAAAATGGTGCTAATTATTTGGCTGCTTCCCCGAGAAGCAGCTGAGTTTGGGCAGGTGCCATAGATATTCAAAAACATTTAGGATGTAGATACTGCAGAATGCAAGTCAATGCTAGAGTATGAATGTGTGTGCGAGAAAGCTTTCAAGGGGTGGAATGGAATGGGCTGTTTAAGAGATTAGATTTTTATCCTGTTAGAAGTAAGAAATGAAGAAGGAAAGGTGAGAGAAGAGGGAGGAGTGAGCATGAGAAAGTGATGCCTTCTTGAACCAAAAGGTATGATAGGAATCCTCTGTGCACGATTGTAAGGGAGTCTTACACTTGTTCAGACCTCCACAATAGGAAGATTGCCCAAACAGACTCAAATAAGGGTTTGTCCCTTCAGTGAGTTTCTTTTCAGTCTAAAAGGGTCAAACATGATAGGGTGATGTCTCCTGATAGGAGCAAAGAGGTTTCTATCCTCAGTCCCCTTAGAGGCTTTACAAAACAACATTTTTTTAAATATAGGTTTTAAGCAAGCAAACAAAAGAATGCAGTACCCTGACTGTCATCACAAGCATGATCTCAGCCTTTTTTTCAAATGCTGGTGTTCAAAAAGGGAAAAAATATCAGCACCTGACTCTCTTTCCTCCCTCTCCCCAACTCCTCAATATATCCGCCTGCTCTCCACTTTCTCCACATCCGCAGATTGGTTGCCTGCACTGACATGCGAGGGGCTGTTCCTTCAAGCTGACAGTTCCTTTTTGCAAACTGAAGAGTTCCTCAGTTGCTAGTGCTGCTGGCTTCTATATTTTGTATCTTTGATCTCATGACTGAAAGGAGAGAAAAGGAAAATCAAGGCTTTGGCTAAGTTCCCAGCCCTGTCACTTTCTGACCTTGAGCCAATCACATGAACTTCTAATGTCAATATTCCCATCTGTTAAGCCTTACAAAGACACTGTAAAGTAAAATTAATAAATTGTATTGGGATATCTACATTTACAGTCAGTAGCATTTTTTTCATGAGTAATCCCATCGACTTAAGTGCAATCACATTCAATAAAGTATTACTCATTGTGAGTGAAGAGCTAAGAATTCAACCTTTAATATTTGTAAAAAGCTTGGGGATTTTTGCAGAAGTTGGAGAGAGAGCAGTTCCCTCTGATCCAGACTATGAATATGCAGAAATTAATCCACCGTTAGTCTCTGAAAGGCAATAGCAGTGCCCTGTTGACTCTCTTGCACCCTTTCCCTGCTGAAAGTGTGATTTGGAGCCTGATGGTGCACAGGGAGCGATCACAGGCTATAGTAGAGATGGAGATGGAGAAGAAAGACAGCAAGTTTGAGAGAGAGGAGTGAAAGTTTGACCTGTCATCATCCAAGGTTGCATCATACGAACAGGAAAAGAATTTCCAATATTGAATCCTAATGAAAAAGACACACTGGAACCTCATGTAAGAACACTTCAAGTTAGGCAAATATATCCTGAGGCACACCTGATTTCTGCCTTTGTTGTGGAAGGATGCCCTTCAGAGCATCTCTTTCAGAGCGCTCCTGAGCCCCTGCCCGCAGCACAGCGTGTACCCTTGAGGAAGATGCTAACCCTTGGGAAGAGCCAGCTCGGCTGCTTGCAAAAAAAAGACTGTGTCAAACTTTGGCAGCAATAAACTCATAGGAGAGGATGCTGTGTGAAAGAGACAAGGACATTAAGTTTGCGAATGAGAGGCTTACTTTACCCCCTAGACCACCTGCTTATCGTGGTGAGATAACAGCTCACATAAGCAAGGCTAGAAGTAGCTGTTGACATTTCCCTGCGTGATTCTTTCCTCTCCCCCTACACACAGGAAAATACAAGAAGTGCTTGACTCTGATAACAGCTATCAGGCACAGGTCATCCTGCCAAACAGAGCTCTTAAGACTTTTCCCACCATAGATTGAAACTCTGGAGGGGGAGGAGAAACAGGGAGGTGGTGAAACCAGGAAGACGATGGAGAAGGGCTGTGCAACACGACCAACACCCTGGCAGTGATGTGCTCTGAGGTGTTCATTGCCATCTCACTCCCATGGGCATCCCTGTCAAGGTTTTTCCACATGGAACCAATCCACCTGTGCCAAATTAGGTGCCAATAGAGCCTTATTCTGTGCCTATGGGGCATTTTTATCTCCTTGCAAACTGCTTTAAAATGTAGATGCCCACTGATGTGGTTTTGTGTCCAGCCCATGCCTGGTGAGTGTTCAGAGTTCTCCTAGGACTCCTCATGGAAATGAGACTGTTTTGGGATTATTACCCCACTTCATTGTAACTCCCATGTAGCAATCCTGAATTTTGGCTACTGTTTTTAGTACCTCTGGCATCTGATGCTGGAGAGAACAGGCTGTTCACCTGGAATTCAGCTGACAGCATTTAAAATTGCACAGATACGTCCCTGCCAGAGAAGGAGTAAAGTAACTGTCCCCAGGTCCAGGTTTCGCTATGAGTCATAAAACTTCACCCTTTTATATGAACAGAGGGCTATATCCCATCAGACTGGTTCACATGGGAATTCAAATGGATTTGCGTCCCTTCCACAAACTGGAAAGAATGAATAGGTCCTCTTGCATGTTTGTAATTTTAGCATCTACAATTAATATACTATGCCCTGACAGTGTGTGTGATAAACAGAAGGGAGTCTGCCATGGCAACTCATGCATATTTCATATATTTGGCCTGATTCTGACAGCTTTTTTTCCTTCTGTGATCC
The DNA here is from genome assembly GCA_013389865.1 of Piaya cayana. Taxonomy (NCBI): domain Eukaryota; kingdom Metazoa; phylum Chordata; class Aves; order Cuculiformes; family Coccyzidae; genus Piaya; species Piaya cayana. Next base: position 1,035 of record WAAB01000995.1, on the reverse strand, counting down.
TCTTCTCATACCTGCTTGCGCCCATGTGAGACTGGAATCAGGTTAATTGATTTGTGCTTCCTCCAGCATAAGCTTGGAAGCTTTCAGCAAACAAGGATTTTTTCAAAAATATAACCTCCTAGATCTGATTCCTACCTGCAGTGGGCACCCAGCAGGCCAAGGTCTCCTATAGGCTTTGGAAGAAGACCTTAAATCACTTGGCTGGTAATTTAAACTTTATGTCTCACTTCAGAAGTATGTATATCCCTCACAACAACATCTAATGCTAAAGCAATGTCCTGAAGCAAATAGAGGATCTTAGAGTCAGAAACTGATGAGGTTGTATGTCTCAGTCCACCATGCTACCATCAGAGCTCAAAGTACTTCTTCCCTTCAAGCCACCTGGGCTATTCCTTTCCCAATTCCCCCACTATTCCACGTCTTCAGACTTAGTTGTTTCCTCTATAAGTGAAGTATTGCCCTCTTTCCTTGTGGGTACAGAACTACTGCTGTCGGTAGCACTATGAGAAGTGACTTCCTTTAAGCACTCTTCTGAGGTTTGAGGTTGTCATTGCTGCCCATGCTTTCCTCCTCAGAGACATTCAGGAAACTCTTGTTGTTATTTGCCTCAAAGCAAACAAGCAGCTGGAAATGGCACAGGTTAGTTATGTTTAAAGAGAGAAATTGTTTCCTTTTATTTACTGTTTTCTTCTTAATTTGCTCAAGTGACCTTTTTCTCCACATAATGCTGAAAAGAGCAAACAGAACAGCTGATAGACCTGGATATCTTTTATTCTTGGCTGTTGAACTTCAGGTTCTCACATACAGTTCAACTGACTTCCCTGGGATTTCAGCCTATTTGCTCCAACGTTAAACAAAACAAACGAACAAACAAACAAAAGAAAACCCAAGACCACAGTTCAGTTCTTTACTTCTACCACCCAGGTGCCCCTTCAAGGTGATGACACCACAGAAGTGACATTTTTCCTATGACTGACAAGAAAGCTTTCCTTATCTGCAGAATTTCTTACTCTTTTCCTTACCTCCTTTGGCCCC
>WAAB01000988.1:0-12209 GCA_013389865.1 Piaya cayana | reverse complement strand
AATTTATACACGTGCGTGTGAGTAGGAACTGTATTCTGTAGCTCTTGTCTTGCTGCACACAATTGATGGAGATCACTCCTTCCTGTTGGCCAGGCCTGCATTAAAAGGGTGCTTGCTTTCTAAAACTCCAACATTAATCTTAGAGAGTTTATTTGCCACCATTTTTGGTATCACCCTCACGTATCCCTGCACCATCCCCTCACAGAGTCCACAGACCGCTGGCATCCTCTCATGGCCCCCTGGCCCAACACTGTCCCCTCACATGTCCTTACACCACACCCTGACTGTCCCACAGCCTCAAGCCATCCCCTCACACGTCCCCACGTGGTCCCCTCAAAGCCCAGACACTCAGGGCAGGATGAGCCATGGCACAGAGCAGGGATGGGTAAAACACCCCATTGCTGGGAATCACCAATTTGCCTTTTTTCCCATTTTCCATTTGTTTCTCAGCCTGGTCTGTGGCCTGGCAGAGGCAAACCAGGCATCAGTCTCACTGCTTCCTCCACAACAAAAGGCTGGTGTTGTTAAAGGACAGGATGAGGTCTTAATTAAAGGTGTTCTTATTCTCAGTTACACCATCCTCAATTTTCCACTGAGAAATTTGCTTCTAGTTCAGTGACCACTTCCAGCATTTCTCTGTGTGTTTTTACTAAATTCTCTATGCATTTTTAAAAATGTGAATAACAAATGCTGGAACATGAGATTCCTGGCACTGGCACAGGCTGCCCAGGTTGATTCGCCTTCCCTGGAGGTGTTTAAACAATGGGTGGATGAGGTGCTAAGGGGCATGGTTTAGTGTTTGATAGGAATGGTTGGACTCGATGATCCGGTGGGTCTCTTCCAACTTGGTTATTCTATGATTCTATGATTCTGTAATTCTAATCTTTGGTTCTAGGTCTCTAACTCCCAATTCCATCCCATCTGTATCCTGTTCTTAACACAGCTTCACAGCAAGCAGATTTCTTCATGATACATCTGTATTGTTTTCTAAGTACTTCTCTATGATAAGGTTAATTTAAAATCTGGTAACCTATGAGACCATTTAGTGTGTGCTGGGGGGTTCTTTCAGTGTGGATTATACTACATTTTATTTACCACATTTCTTATTTACCTATCCTGGCTGATTTTCAGTGTGGTCCCATGTGGTGGCTGGCTGGATCTGAGACACCTTTATCACCTTGTTTTAGCTTAATGAATTGCTCTTTTAAACATATACCATTTAGTTAGGTCAGCAAAGTACTGCCTAAAAATTGAGCCTAAGATTTAAATGATTGAGAATTGTCTATAATGTATGAAACCGTCCTGAGACAATTCCATAGGCCTCTCCCTTCACTGAGAAAATAAAACAGCAGAAACCTGGCCCTTTGTCACTGCATGCAGGTGGCTTACCTCATTTTACTGACGGTTAGGTATAAGCCACATAAAAGGAATAAGTTCTTAGTGTCTAACACTGCCACAATATCTGGTTCCTGTGGGAGAGAATTGATGCGTGTTTCCTCTGCACTCTACATTTTCAGGTGGGCTACAATTTTGAGCTGAAAAATGTGCTTTAGGGTCTGAAATGAGTTCCTCTGACAGGGATATCACTGAAATGTTATCTTTATGAACATACAGATGTTTTCCTGATTTATATATTATCTCTAGGAGTACTGGCTTCTGGAAACTGAGAGGTCCACATGGAGTGTCACGGCTTGCAGGCTGAACCATTCATCAGGAGATATAAAGAGGGATACAAAGAGACCTGGAGTAAGTTATGAGATTTCCCTGACATTGTATATCAGGTCAGGATGGAGGAAGAGAAATAGAATCATAGAATCAAAATTGTTAGGGTTGGAAGGGACATTAAAGATCATCTAGTTCCAACCCCCCTGCCATGGGCAGGGACATCCCACTAGATCAGGCTGCCCAAACCCCCATCCAACCTGGCCTTGAACACCTCCAGGAGTGGGGCATCCGCAACTTNCATTCCAACAGCTCCATATCCGTCTTATGTTGAGGATTCCAGAACTGGACATAGTATTCCAGATGAGGTCTCACAAGAGAGGAATAGATGGGCAGAATTACCTCCCTTGACCTGATGGCCACACTTCTTTTGATGCAGCCCAGGATACGGTTGGCCTTCTGGGCTGCAGTTGAACATTGCTGGCTCATGTCAAGCTTCTCATTGACCAGCAGCCTCAAGTCATTCTCTGCACGTAGCTCTCAATCATGTCATCCCCCATCCTGTACTGAAATCGGGGATTGCCCTGACTCAGGTATGTGACCTTGCACTTGGCTTTGTTGAACCTCAGGAAGTTCTCACAGGCCCACTTCTCCAGCCTGTTGAGGTCCCTAAAACCAGAACCAAGGTTCTGAATGGAGTTCTAAAACCTAGAACCAGAGTTTGCTGATCCCATTTGTGACTTTATGCTCTCAAAGCAGGCACAGCTCAGTTTTCAGTGCCAGCATCAGCACCTGTCACATTACAAAATGATCTCCTTGCAACTTGGATGATGATGTCATTTTTTTTTTCATCATAAATCTACTGAATGCTACATTCATCTTAGAAATAGCATAAAGACATCATTAACTGACTGGGGAGCTGCACAGATCCTTATGAACAGTAGTGAATGTTACTTACTTTTGCTCACTGAAGCAGAAACGTGTAGCTACAGACTGGCTCATTAACTGGAGTGGGGAGCTGAAGACTAGACCTTACCCTGTCTCCTTTCTCTGCATGGTAACACTTGTAAATGATCTTTCACAGGTAAAATACCTAAAGTAATTTAAAAAGAGAAATGTGAATGAGAAATAATTGCACTGTAATACAGCAAACTAGCAGATGCTAAAGAGCACGTGCCTGGTATTTCTCTTGCACAGCTGCTGATGGAAGACCATATGAATCCTAATGCTGGATCTGAATTTTATTTGGAAGTGTCCCTCTAAAAGTCCAATAATACTCTTTTGTACAGGATTTTCTGTACTCTTATATGTGGCCCTGAAAAGTACATAAGACATACATTCTTCTTTGTAGGAGTAGAGAAGTGTTATCCCCGTTTCAAAGATGACTACACTGAGACAGAGAGAGGTTATGTGGTTTGTCCAAGAATCTTTCAATAGTCCCAAGTGCAAAGCTCAAGTATTCCTACTCCCAAAGTTTTTTTTAAATTTTTTTTTCTCAGAAAACTATAAAGGATTCTTTCAAAGATTGTTCGTTAGTAACAGAATGTCTTGTACTTACACCTGCCCACAGCCAAAACCACCGGCATCAGCAGAAATTGAGCCGGAGGACTCGTAATAATGGTTGTTTCACAAGTGCTTTCCAAAAACTGAAAAAGAATGGGCAGAGTCTCTGGAAATTTATTATATATAGTCACTGGCAAACATTTGTCTGAGGAGGAATTAGAGTGAAAGGAGTTCTGTTAGAGTTTTAACTAATGCCATATGAGAGGGGCTTCCTTGAGCAACAGAGCAATGCTGAAAGGAGAACAGCAATGTAGACATCCCAGTGTCAAAGCATGGTTAATTGACTGTCCAAAACTCACCTATGTCCAGGCACCCATTTCTTTTTGAAGCTCATCAAATCTATTAGAGACTTATGAAAACTCAGTTTGGGGGCAGAAATTTGTCCCATCTGAGCAAAGTGAAGGATTTCAGTAACAAAATGAAGGTCCTGAGACAGATGCATAAGGAAATGCAGAGCCTGACCCTTCTGCCTTCCACCAAGATGAATTACAAATAACCAGGTAGAACAAGTGGGACCTTTACAGTAGGAAACCTGTGAGATGAATGGGTCATGGCTAAGGAAGGAGTCAAGGTGATGACTCCTTCCTTAACCATACCAAGTGAAAAAAACTTAGCTGGAAGACTTACGATCAAACACTAACAGAAAAAGTGAGAATTAGAATCATAGAATCATTTGGTTTGGAAAATAACCTTAAGATCATTGAGCCCAACTGTAAACCTAAGACAAGTTTCTAGGCTTGCAAGGGTCATAATCAGTACAAGTGAGTCCATAAACTAGAACAAAAATTGATACTGTAGGAGACAGCTCTGTTTGAGACAAATGCTTATGTTTGCATGAGTAAATGGTCTTTGCATGTTATTTTCCACACATGTTCATAATAAAAAAATCTTGAGAAGCTCAGAGTGTAACTTTTCAGATATCATGGAGATCATATAATGATATAAGCACTTTACTTTTATACTTTGTACAGTCTTTTGAGCCAAGATTTCTTGCACTTTTGTATCAAGACCCTTTGCAAAACATAAAAATACAAAGTTTAAGCATTGTAGTAGAAAAGTGTATGAAGCCATCTGGGCAGGTACCAGCCAGAAGAATATAGTCTCTGCTAACACCAAGTACTTGTTATCATGCCTAAACAACGATGACTGACATGAACATCTTCAAAAGCATCATAACATATTTCTCATGTTGAGCCACATTAGTAGCTGGCCTTTCTGACTTCAGGTTATTAACTAACACCACACCCCCTGCCAAGAATGTTCTTGGGCCTGTTTGCATGGGACAATTGATGGAATAGTTCTCTTATGAACTCCTGTTCTTGATGCCTTTTATTTCAAGATAATTAGTGTGCCTCAGCATGGAGTATTTGACATTTATTCCGTAGTAGGATGGACACAGGAGGAGTTGTGGCAGAACAGCTTGTTTTCTAGCAGCTATGCAGATCTGTTTCCACAAGCAGATAGGTTATTAAAGAAGATAAACAAGAGCAACAGCCGGGAAATAATGGAAATCCTCTGAAGAATGACTGATAAATCATAGTTGAGTGGGCAGGAAGGCATCTCCCAAAGCACAGGGCAATGCACAGCTGCAGCATACTAAGGGCAAGCAAGCAAGGGGATAGCAGAAGCAAAATCTTAAGTACCAGCTCAGCTGTGTCACATACTGTGCCCAGGGTGAAAAAACAGGATCTGTTCTTCTCTCTATCTTATACCCTGGTTGAAGAAAATAATTAGAAAATCTAAGCTACACCTTGCACTTCAAGATCTAACCTCTGGGAACAGGCTGAAGATGGGTCCTTTGATATCTCTGTGCATCTTTACTGCTAGGAAGGTTTGGCTTCATTAAAAAGGCTGTTTAGTGGCATTGGGGGGAAATAACCAATAATAGATAATTGTGAGCAAGAAACAGCAGTTCTGAAAAAAAAGACCCACTACAGTTGTCAGAGGGGTTGTCTACTTAACAGAGCTAGCAAATGGCCAAACAGCAATGACAGCTGAGGAGATCTGACCCAACATTGCAGTGTGTGCACTGCATTTCCAAAATCCTCTCTTCTCATGCAATTCCCTGTCTGAGTCAGCAGGTGACAGCTGGGCACCGTGCAGGCCTGGCAGCCCTGGAGGCACAGGCTGCCAGCCTGGGTGATGAAGCTCTGCTGCTCTTGCTGGGAATAGCGAGACACATATGTCACTCTGCAAGCCAAAGCTTCTGGTGTTCTTCCCTGCCTGCTTCCCACCACTCACCATCTCCTCCTTATTGTCAGCACAGGCATTTGTGCTGTTATGCTGCAGACTGGGTCAGGAAAACCAGCTTAGATTAAAGTAAATTTTTCCTGGACTAATTTTAGACTGGATCAGTCCCCCCAGAACCAGCATGACACCATGTCACAGAAATGCTGCTGCTGAGGAGCAGCAGGATGGTGACACTGCTGTCTGGCGGCGCTGCAGGCTTCTGACAGTTTAAAGTGTCAATGGAGTTGCAGCATGAATCAGAGAATTGGAGGATAACATCATTGTTTAGGCTGGAAAAGACTCTTAAGATCATTGAGTTCAACTATAAACCTAACGCTGACGAGTCCTCCAAAAGTCATGAAGTGCTGTGTCTATACATTTTTTTTAACACCTCCAGGGATGATGACTCCTCTACTTTCCTGGACAGCCTGATCCAGTGCTTCATCACTCTTTCAATAAAGAAATTTTTCCTAATATCCAATCTAAACTTCCTCTGGCACAACTTGAGGCGGTTTCGTCTTATCCTAACACTTGGGAGAAGAGACTGACTGTCATCTTGTTACAACCTCCTTTCAGGCATTTGTAGAGAGCGATAAGGTCTCCCCTTAGCCTCCTTTTCCCCAGACTAAACAACTGCAGCTCCCCCAGCTGCTCCTCATATGATTTGTGCTCCAGACCCTCACCAGCTCTGTTGCACTTCACTGGACTTGCTCCAGTAGCTCTGTGTCCTTCTTGTATTGAAAGACCCCAAACTGAACACGGTATTTGAGATGCAGCCTCACCAGTGTTGGGTACAGGGGCACAATCCCTTCCCTAATCCTGCTGGCCACACAATTTTTTAACACGTGCCAGGATACTATTGGCTTTATTGGCCACCTGAGGACACTGCTGGCTCATGTTCAGCCATCTGTCAAACAACACCCCCAGGTTCTTCTCTTCCAGGTATCTTTCCAACCACTCTTCCCCAATCCTGTCACATTGTGTGGAGTTGTTATGTCCCAAGTGAAGGAGCTGGCACCGAGCCTCATACAATTGCTGCTTCTCAGCAGCTTCAGCTCATTCAAATTGTGGCATTCATCCTCACTGCATGGTGTGCACTGGAACTTCTGAAATCACCTGCTGTGATGCCTTAAAAAGCTGCACATGCTGAAGAATAACCCATTATAAACAAATACCTGGGGTTTGGGTGACCAGCATTGCGTAGTCCCACAAGCAACTGTTCTTTTGCATAACTCCAGTGGGCACAGAGCCCCAAGGAAGAATTGCTGGTTGGAAAGGGCATGCAGCGACAGCAACCACGTTTAGCAGGAGCGCACCTTGCTCTGAGCAAAGTCATTCACTTCATGAGAACTGCAGGCAGTTGCAGATCCTTCCTTGAATGCGACAATTTTCTACCTGGCAAAAGCTGGGGAAGGAAATTGCACACTCTTAATAAGTGTTAAAATAAACTCACATGACGCACATAGCCCCACAGAGTGCTAGAGTCTTTCTTTTGTGGTCACAATAATCACATTACTCAGCTAGCATTGTGTTTGTTTTGCTGGTAACAAATTATGTACATCCTCTTCCTCCTCCAGTCCCCTGCACTTTCTCTCCCACTCTCATTCTCTTTTTCTTCATTTCATTGTAGCTATTCCCATACTGCAGTGTTTTGCTCCTGGGTTGACATTTGTGTTTGGTTTATGGAAGGAGTGTGCAGGTCTTAATACGTTACTCACATATTTTTTTTTAAAAAAGGGTCTCTTTTCATCTTTTGAGTTTTTTTTGTCTCCTTTAGTCCTGCTTTGAGCTGTCTGGAGGGTTTCCTGACCTGGGTTAACATGCCTGGTTACTGTAAATTTATACTTTTCACCTTCAGGACACAGTGTGTGCCTTAGTATTGCAGTTTGGTTTGAGGGAAAGAATTAATTTGTTCTAGCTGAGAATTTCTTTTGTTAATTAAAATGCCATGGGATCTGGTTCTGATCTCACTCATACCTGCTTTACACTCTGAAGTAACTAGATGGGTATAAGTTGGAACAAGAGAGGTTCAGACTGGACATAAATAGAAACTTTTTTCCATGCACATGGTCAAGCAGTGGCAGAGGGCCCTGGGGAGGTCGATCATCACTATTCTTGGAGCTTTTCAAGAAAATGCCCTGAAAAAAGCCCAGAGCAACCCAGACCAATCTCAGAGCTGACACTGCTTTGCACAGCAGGTTGTACCCAAGACCTCCTGAGGTCTCTTCTGACCTGAACTATAATCTTACGAGCCTCCATGATCCTGTTTTGCAGCGTGGAAATGGGAGAAGCAGCAGTTCTCTAGTATGGAAGAAAAAAGATGGAAGGGTAGGAGCTTCATTAATGCCTGAAGATTTACACTGTTAAGTTTTAAAAGGCCTTGAAGATACTGAGCACTGTTAAAGAACATTTTTTAAATGTTAAAGCTCTTTGCATTCAGAATCTAGAAGCATTTAACAAATAGAGGCAAACACAATTGTTTCCACGTGATACATGAACATCTTCTAATTCCTAACTAGTTTCTTCCCTACTCTACATCTTTAGTTTGCACAGGTTATGTCTCTCCCAGCTCATTTTCCAACAGAAAGTCACCAAGTGCAAGGAATGACTGAAGAAGTCATTCTAGAGGGATTCATCCCAGCATTTCTTGCCCTGCTGCACAGCATTCTGGCTGTGGACGAGGGGTGATGCTAGCTAGAGACCTGCTAGCTCTGCAGTAAATTAGATGCATTTGAGTCTCTTGTGCTCCCCAGTGCTACATGGGACCCTCTGCTGGAGGCAAAGCAAGTAATGGTTTGTTGGAGGGGATGTCTGAAAAGATTGCCCAGGCCACACTAAATTGACAGTGAGGGAGGATGAGGAGCAGGGAGGGTGGGATGTGGTGGCTTCAGTTCAGAGGAACTGACCCTGACCCACAGAAGTCCTGGTGGAGTGAGGAAGAGACAGCAGAAATCGGTGTTCGAAGCTAGTAAGACAGAGGCACCCATCACATTGCTATGTGGAAGGATGCCGTGGGGGGCTCATGGCCTATAAGCTCTGCTTTAACTCTGACTTGAAGAAAAAGGCAATGCCTTGGACCTATACCTGTCTCTTGTGATGCCAGCCCTTCTCTCCTTGTAGTCACACAAAAATAGCAAGCACATAGACAGTACAAACTGCAAACCTGCACCTGAATGCAGAAGAATGCAACCAGTCTTTTATATTTTTAAAGAATATTATTGATTTAAACATGACTAGAACAGCAACTGGTGTGAATCTATGGGTGCCAGTAAAAATGGAGTGGGTCTCTGAGGTGTCTTCTCAAACAAGCTTCCTTTGTTGCCATTGCAGCTCGCAGCTCCCAGGCAAACATTTATAGGTTCAACTGCTCCTTGCCACAGAAAGCAAAAGAATCAGTGTCAGTACCTGACAGTTGAAATAAATGATCTTTTTTCTGGTTTGGTGGCTGAAATAAGACCTTTTGAAAGAGGCAACTGCTTCAAAGCAGAAATAACTTCTCTTGGGAGATTAATCCCAGGAAAACATTCTGAATAGGCAGGGTTTTGGCAGCAGAAAGAGAAGACAGAAGGAGCGGCAATTTTTACAGTCCCAACTGTCACTTTTTCAAATTTCTTTGCATAAGGCACAAAGAGAACAGCATCAAAGCAAAGGCACCTCAAAATTCATGTTTGGTACAGATAAAAATGAAATAGCTGGGACTGGGGTGTGAAGAACTTTGCTCACCAGAATTGTAGCACCATGCCTTGCTAGCCTAGCCATGAGCACACAATTCTATTATCATAACATTAATTCCTGCCCTGTTGGTGCTCATTTTATTAATCCCCTGCCCACATCAGCCCCCGCCTGCATTGGTTCCTGCCTGAACTGTGAATGCTGGAGTGGTCTAGTCTGGCACAGCATCTTTAGTGGTCCACAATGCTGCAGGCACTTGGTTCAGGACCGGGCTTTCCTCCTGGTCCCAAGTTGTGGCACCACCATGACTGCACTATGATATCTCTCTGCCTGTTTTCCCACTGGTAAAATGGATTCTGGTCTCCTTGGTAAAGTATTTTGAGATCTATCGATACACACTAGCCCTACTTTTTTCTTCCTCTGTTGTGTTAACTCTGAAATTTAAGCTTCACCTCCCCCAACAAAACAAGGGTACTTCAAAAGAGCTACGTTTCTAAAGGACACACTGACAAGCAGATTTGACTCCCGGATGCTGGAGATATGTAACAACCTAGCGATTTATCTGACCAACTTCTGCTCTTGCCTCTTGAGTCAGAAGCCATGTGAAAGTGCGTGGGAAAGTTATAATTCTAGCAAAATATGAGGCTTGGCTCTATGTGTGATTTGTACCAAACTCACTTGGGTCACGTAGCCAAGCAGAAGCTATTTAATACAGCAGATGAAGTTTGTAGTGTTTTCAGAGCACACAACTAGAAGGTAAAACACCCTCAGGGCACTAAAACGGTTGTCCCTTGCAGCCAGCCTTGCTCTAATCTCTACACACCTCTACTGCAGCTCTGGAGACATGTCATCGAATCATAGAATGACAAAAGGGTTTGGCTTGGAAGGGACCTCCAAATATTATCCAGTTCGACTCCCTTGCAATAAGCAGGGTCATCTTCAAGTTGATCAGGCTAGCAGAGCCCTGTCTTCAATGTTTCCAGGGATGGGGCATCTGCCACCTGTCTGGGCAAACTCTGCCAGTGTTTCACTACCCTCAGTGTAAAAGGGGAAGGTGACCTCTGATGGGGTGACTAGCCAGCAGCTGGGAGCAAACTAGAGTTGAGAGCATCTTCATCAGGTCAATGAAGACCAAACCAATGTGTCCAAGCTTTGAGAGTGGAAACACCATCTCCTGGTGGCATGGGAAGCTCGGAGGAGCACAGATGCCTGCGACGTTGACTCCAAGATGGGTCAAAAGATGACAACCATTGGGAGAAGCCCAAGCAACACAGAAACTCACACTGGCTCTGACCCACCTGCCCAGGCACAGCACGTAGCTTCCTTAACTACTTCCTTAATGAATCCTATGGTGCATGCAGCCCACAGCATAGCCTTACATGTGCATTTCCTTGTTTTTTTTCTCCTTTGTCACAGCCTCAGAGAACATGGGGTTTTTTTCAGTCAATGAATAGATGGGAGGCAGGAGTAGTTTAGCCTATATGTCACGTCCACCGAGATCCTGCCTGAATGAATTAGAGATCTCAGCCTGAGTGATTCCCTCACAGCACTTTTAGGGAAAGATTTAATATGGAATAAGATGTAGTGTAAATTTTTGTCCTTCCAAATAAATGCAAGTGGCTGGTTCTTGCAGGAATTGTATGATGCTGGTGTCCTGTAAAGGAAACTTGGCTGACCCTTAGAAGTTACTGTACAGGAACCTGCAGGCAAGCAACTGCTGTAACGGATACCAAGGAAAAACAAATCAACAGCTTGAGGCTTCCCAGCTCCAAGCTGGGAGACCTCCCCGTCACTGGAGATCTTGGAGACCCAGGTGGATGTCAGTGGCAATGGCCAGCCAGGATCAAACCCCACCAGGCAAGGGCAATGGAGAAGGTAGCCTCTGACCTCCTTCCAGCCTTACAGGAGAGGGAAGACAGGCAGTGACAGTCACAGAACTGCAGTCAGAGATGCACCAATGCCTTTTGGACTGGTTTTATCTTCTGAACTTGTGTAGCCCATAGCATAGTTGGGCTCTAGTCTGAGCTTTGAACTCCTGTGTGCGTCAAATAATCCTTGTTATTAGTACCTACAAACAGCATAGAGTTGGTCCCACTGCTGGGGTGGCCCTCGAGTACAATTTACTTAAGAAAAAAAGGAGTTTTGCTGAAAGCCTTGGCGCTGCATGGGAAGGAAGTTGCTGTTGCTGTACCTGGAGGTGTGAGGGCAAGCCCAGACTTGGCACTCTGCTCCTGGCTCTGCCTGTCACTCCGGGACAGATCTGTCACCAACCTGTGGCATCTCAGCCTTGCCAAAGTCAACAGGAATTCTGTCCCGGACTTCACTGGAGCCAAGATGTTACCCTTTGTATCCGCCTGTAGCTCTCTGTGAACTGTAACAGTCCCTTTTGCCAGGCACCTGTTTCACAGCCACCACCTTTGTCCTCCCCTTCCCTTCCTGCTATTAAACCCTGACTTGCATTAGCTCTGAAGATCCCCGTGGGAGGCTTTTGCACCAGAAAAATGCGCTCTTTAATCAAAGCAGTTGGTGAGAATTCAAGATGCTACGCTAAGGTTTGAGGTACCTGAAGGAAAAGATAGGGCAGAACAGCAAATTACCCTATGATGAAGAAAGAAAACCCAGCACTTCAAAACCACTCAGACCCTGATAGGATAAAATGTGAGCCATACACATTTCCTCTTTGCTTCAAAAGCAGGATACTGACAGTAAATACCCCAGCAATGAAACCACGCTCATCTCTGTCATCTTATCTACGAGGAACCCAGATCTATTACACAAAACTCTCCTTGTCTTACGCATGCAGTGGTGCAGCAAGCCAAAAAGGAAGAGCATTTGGCTTTGATCTCCAGGCAAGAAGTTGATGCTTAATCATTAAAAAAAGGAAATATCTCGATACACACACAACGTTGGTGCAAAATATGAGTCTCTCCTGCCAAAGGCAGCAATCCTGAAGTTGGTGATTGAGGTGATGCACCCACCCAAAGCAAGCCAGGTGCTGCTCTTTGTGCTCAAATACAAGCTGACACAATGACCTGGTGGGGTTTATGGTATTTTTTACCCCTTGTTTTTTTTCCCCAGGCTGT